>OZ014523.1:514619342-515219342 GCA_963966055.1 Lathyrus aphaca | reverse complement strand
GTAATGGTGTTGGTGTTGTGACTAGTTCCCCTGAAGGTTGTCATACCCCGATTACTGCCAGACTTTGTTTCTATTGTACCAACAACATGGCTGAGTATGAGGCATGTATCCTGGGTATTAAAGCTGCTATTGATATGAAGATTCAGTTCCTTGATGTGTATGGAGATTCAGCCCTGGTAGTAAGTCAGATTAAAGGAGAATGGGATACCAAGCATGATAATATCATTCCTTACAGAGAGCATGTGTTGTCTTTGATCCCACATTTCAAAGAGATTACCTTTGGTCATATTCCACGGAGAGAGAATCAGTTGGCAGATGCCTTAGCCACCATGGCATCCATGTTTGAGATCAGTTAGGATGACGAAGCTCCCAAGATTACTATTGATAGATTTGAGAAGCCTGCATACTGCAATGAGATTGATACAGAAGGGGCAGAGGAGAAGCCTTGGTTCTATGAAGTGAAAAGATATCTTGAAGCTCAGGAGTTCCCTGAAGGGGCATCTGTCAAAGATAGGAAGTTCCTGAGAAGGTTTTCTGCTAAGTTCTTTTTGAGTAATGGGATTTTGTACAAGCGCAATCATGATTCAACTATGCTTCGTTGTGTGGATAAGAAGGAAGCTATAGAAATTATGGAAGAGATGCATGATGGGACCTTTGGCACTCATTCTAGTGGTCATACTATGGCAAAGAAGATATTGAGAGCAGGTTACTATTGGTCTACCATGGAAGCTGATTGCTATCAACACTCCAAAACATGTCACAAGTGTCAAATTTATGCTGATAAAGTCCATGTACCTCCATCACCATTGAATGTGTTGACTGCTCCTTGGCCTTTTGCCATGTGGGGCATTGATATGATTGGTGAGATCAAGCCTACTGCTTCTAATGGGCATCGTTTCATCCTGGTTGCTATTGATTACTTCACGAAGTGGGTGGAGGCAGCTTCATTTGCATCTGTTACCAAGAATGTTGTGGCTCGATTCATTAAGAATAATCTCATATGTAGGTATGGCATCCCCGAAAGGATTATTACTGACAATGGCTCAAATCTGAACAACACCATGATTACTGATCTCTGCACGCAGTTCAAGATTAAGCATCACAACTCTTCTCCGTATCGTCCAAAGATGAATGGGGCAGTTGAAGCTGCTAATAAGAACATTAAGAAGATAGTACAGAAGATGACTGTTACTTACAAGGATTGGCATGAGATGTTACCATTTGCTCTTCACGGTTATCATACTACAATACGTACTTCAATAGGGGCAACCCCATTCTCATTAGTCTATGGTATGGAAGCAGTTCTGCCCATTGAAGTTCAGATTCCCTCCTTAAGAATTATGAAGGATGCAGGCTTGGATGAAGATGAGTGGATTCAGACTCGACTGGACCAGATAAATTTGATTGATGAGAAGAGGCTAGCAGCAGTTTGTCATGGCCAGATGTACCAGAAACGAATGATCAAAGCTTTTAACAAGAAGGTTAAGCCAAAGGTATATCAGGCTGGTGATTTGGTAATCAAGCGTATCATATTACCACAGGGTGATCCTAGAGGCAAGTGGACTCCTACATATGAAGGACCATTTGTGGTCAAGACAGTGTTCTCAGGAGGTGCCATGATACTCACTACTATGGAGGTGCCATGAAAAGAGACCCGCTAAGTTGACAGGCCTAGGCAAAAATAAGGGCATCCCGGCAAACCAAAAGGGTTTGGGCAAAAATTAGGGATATATATAAAAAGATGTACACCCGGCAAGTCGAAAACCTGAAAAGGCGGCTTGGGCAAAAAAGGGTATCCCGGTGGATTGAAAACCTGAAAGGGCAATCCAAGCAAAAGTTAGGGATTAAAGCGTATGACTATGTCTCGTTTGGATCACCCATGAAACTGCAACCAGTGGTGTTACTTACTCAAGTTCAAACAGATAAAGCTCAATCCAATCATTTCCGTCTCAACAGCAGAAGATGAGATACTTGAAGATAATGGCAATAGTAGAATTGAAACTCAATAGGATTATTTCCCACATAGCTGATTTTCCTTGCTTTGTAAAAACTTTATGACAAAATCCTCTTACTAGGGTTTATGTCTCTTTGTACAAATTTACCCGTGTATGGGTCACTTTTTGATATAAATAAATTCCATCTTTTGAATCCAGATTTACTTTTACCCTATTTACATAAGCGAAACGTCCATTGGTTGTGTTTGAATGTATTATGCTTTTGAATATGATTGATGTTTACCAGAAATGCATGTATGTTTCTTAATATGATTGATGTTTACCAGAAATGCATGAAAATGCAGTAATAGTATTTACTAAGGACGAACGAGGAAAGGATTTCAACGAAGCTTCACCAGGTTCACTCTTACAAGACAGTCACAAATCCACAGTAGGGCAAATCCATCTTCATAAAGTTACAATCTCCCCTGGAATTTATATCCATCTCTTTTATCCTCATACAGATATACGGGAATCTACTTTCCAATAAAGGTACGACGAACGAAGACGGGATGTTATATCTACCCTACTATCAAACGAAGACGAAGGTTATATATACCTTACTATCCCCAGCAGACGGGAGGTTATGTATACCTTACTATCCCCAGCAGACGGGAGGTTATATATACCTTACCATCCCCAGCAGACAGGAGGTTATGTATACCTTCTTATCAAACAAGACGGGAATGAATTCCCCATATTCTTCAACAACGAATCGGGATTTATTTTCCCTGGTCAGCAGTTGTTATACGAAGATATCAAGACGCTTCCGGCAGTATCATATCATACATACATCATTTACATCATATCATAACATACATACCCATAGATACATAATACATTACTTAAGTACATCATACTATACATGCATACATAATACATAAGCTAATACTATCATACAGAATGCTACTTTGTTTTCAGGATGATTCTCCAGCAAATAAACTTCATCAACAATTTGTGACTATCAAGACTGCTCTATCCTCTTGAAAAGTTATCATTCCTCAGGATTGCTTTATCCTCCTGAAAGCATATTATTACCTCAGGATTGCTTTATCCTCCTGACAGCTTATTATTACATCAGGATTGCTTCATCCTCCTGAAAGCTTATCAATATCTCAGGACTGCTTTATCCTCCTGACAGCTTCTCTTACCTCAGGACTGCTTTATCCTCCTGAAAGCATATTATTACATCAGGATTGCTTCATCCTCCTGACAGTTTATTATAACCTCAGGATTGCTTTATCCTCCTGACAGCTTCTTGTACTTCGGGATTGCTTTATCCTCCTGAAAGCACATTATTATCTCAGGACTGCTCCATCCTCCTGATAGCTACCATCATTACCTCAGGATTGCTTTATCCTCCTGACAGCTTATTATTACCTCAGGACTGCTCCATCCTCCTGATAGCTATTATCAATATCTCAGGACTGCTTTATCCTCATGAAAGTTATCATCATACCTCCATATTCTGGACTGCTGCATCTGAAAAAAATTTCTCCAAGTGGCATCTTTAAGCCCACTCAAGCATATTCAAACTAGCCATCTATATCACTCTATGCGCTGGTGAGTGCAAATTTTTGGGCTTTTGTGTTCAATCCCCTTCAACCTTCCAGGTCACGACTGGCAAATATACCAATCTAACCCCTCAGGTTTCAGAAAATTGAACAAGGGCAGCTGTTGCACCCCAAAATTTGCCCTCACAATACAAGACTTTGTGTGCTAAGAAGGTTCACAAGGTTCACAGGTTTCCCAATGCTTTCAAGACCTTTCATGAGTATCATGAAGTCTACAAGTCACTTCATGAAGGTTCACAAGGTTCACAAGATTCACAATGCTTTCAATACCTTTCATGAGGCTCATGAAGTCTACAAGTCACTTCATGAAGGTTCACAAGGTTCACAAGATTCACAATGCTCACCAGACCTTTTTATGAGGTTCAGAAGTCTACAAGTCATTTTATGAAGTTCACAAGGTTCACAATACCTCCCATTAGGTTCACAAGACATTTTATGATGGTTCACAAGGTTCACAAAGTTCACAATAGGTCAGAAGAGTTGACAATTCCCTCAGACAATGCACCTCCTAAGCAGTGCATCCAAAACTAGGGTTTTGACTTTAATCAGGCTAAATGAACTTCCAAGACTTCAAGTGAGCTTCATAACATCTTATATGTGTGTAAGAACCCCCATGACAAGTTTCAAGACTTTTCTCAAAGGTTTGCTCAGTCAGATGATCAGATAAGTCAAAACCAGTCAAAGTAGTTAAAAAGTCAAACTGAGGTCAACTGTGGTCAAACCAAAGTCAAGCTTCATGATTTTTTGACAACATCAAGTATATGAAGTAAAATTCATCATTTAATCAAGGTTTTATCATGATTCATCAAGGAAATTTCAGATCATCAAGAATCAGGAGTTTCTAAATTAGGGTTTCCTTAGTAAAAGTCAACTGAACTTTGACCAGCCATAACTTTCACATGCTTCATCACTAAGTCTCCACTCAAAGCTCATTTTGAAGGAAATTGAATTCTCTACAACTTTGTGTCTCACAAGCCAAGCCCAAAAATGCTTCATTTGGAAGGTATGAGCTAAGACATTATAGGTCCTTTTGAAAGTCAACAAAAAGTCAACAACTTCAAAAGGGCATAACTTGAGATTGGTAAATGATATGGACATGAAACCAGTGGGGTTGATTAGAGGACTCTTTAAGCTTTCCAAAATGTCCAAGAACACCCTCATACCATTAAAATTGAAGGATGTGTGCCCTTGCAAAGTTGGGAAATTTTGAGTTGGTTTATGATGAAAAAGGAGGTCTAAAACCAATTTTTTCCAAATGGGCTTGCCAAATAATAACCCAATCCACTTCATAACATCTTGCACGAAATTAAATTAATTTATTCATAATTTTATTTATTTTGTTTTTATTTATTATGATTTTTATATTAAAAAGTCATCTTAAATTCAAATAAAATATAAAATCATGAAAATTAATTTTAATTTTGCTTCTAGAAAGTCTTAAATCACATTTAAGCTTGATTGATACAAAAGTTATGAAAATCCTCCCAAAATAGCAAGGGCTTATGCATGAATATTTGATTTTTAAGGCATGATCATTTTGAATCTTTTCATATCAAATTCTCCACACAATGACTTGATTTTTCTGACCTAATTCATTCTCCTATAAGTACTAAACATAATCCTAACAAGAGCCACGAATTTTGACAGCTCCAAGTGTAAGTTTGCATCTCACAAAAACCTCTCCACAACTCACATTCGGTTTTGAATTTCCAGGGCTTTAGAAGGTATTTTGAGGACATGGCTATGACTATTGGACATCACTGATCATGAATCATCACTCATACGCATCCCAAACCTCATAAATCACTCAACCCGAATCCATGTTCATGTTCATTCATAATTTTTCGATTCTTAATATTTACTCATTATTAATTCTATTTGACTATTGATTTGTGCTTGCTATGATGATTAGAAACTTTCTGGATAATTTTGATTGAGTTTAGCCGCGGGAATTGGAAGATGCCATGGCTAGGGTTTGCAAACCTAATTTAGGGTTCTTCGGTTCATTAAATATAAATGAATTTGAAGAACATAGGGATGTTGTGTGAACCATAAGGATCATAAAACACTGATCAATTGAAAGAAATTGTACTGTTTTGTGGGTGTTTGATTTTCGCAGGTTTGAATATGGAAGAACTCGCATAAAGATTCGCAGGAAAAATGACATGTATTTTCGCAGGTATCCTGGAGAAGATGAAGCTGGTTCGCGCGCGTTCTGGGAATTTAAATTTCGTTTTAAAATATTATGATTTAATCCTTGTTTTATGTCACAAGCATGGTGCTTGGCCCAGTGGTGAGAAGAATGCGCGTGTAGCCTGAGGACCTGCGTTCGAGTCCTGGCTTCACCATCTTTTTTCTAGTTTTTCATATAATTGGCAATTATAATATATTATGAATTGTTGTTGGTTTGTAGACAGGTTCGCTCACCCAGCAGGATTGGTCATGTGTATGTTTGTTTGCCTAAGAGGTCCTGGGTTCGATCCTACCCCCAGGCCTTTTACTTTGTTTTATTATTTTTATGATTTTCCAGATTCAAAGCACAAAACCAATTCTTCTCCCTCCAATGTCACACGCGCGCTGATGGTCCAGTGGTGTATGTTGTTGTTGGCAAGCATAAGGGACTGGGTTCAAACCCCAGCCCCATCAGGTTTTTGTTTTCTTATTCTTTTTCTTTATTTCTTTCAATTTAATTAATATTCCATATAAAATAAATTCAAATAATAAATTATATTGTTATATTATTTTCTATAGTGATTTCTAAATTATAAAATATATATATTATGTTTTCTAGTTTCTGAAAATTTATTTTATAAATTAAAAAATTAGTTTTTATTATTATGTATTTCAATTATAAAATGTATATATTATTTAGTTAAATAAATTATTATTGTAAATCAAAACCTAATTTTAGAAACCCTAGTTTATCTTTTCTAAATAATTATTAAAAACCTAATTTTTATTTTCTAAACTTTGTAAATATAATTATTATGTATATATTTTAGTTAATATAATTAAATCATAATCAATCTCATTTTAATGTATAAATATTCCATCATTGTTTATAATTAATTATATATATAAATAATTTCTAAAATTGCAAAATTTCTCATAATATGTCCATAATTTATCTAATTTGTTTATAACTTTAAATTTTATAATTTATAGTTCCTTAATAATTTCTAATTCTTATTTATTATCTTATTTTGTTTATTATTATTACTAATCCATTTATTTTTAATTATGCTTATTATGATTATTTCACTAACCTTATTTATTTTTATTACTAACCCCTATTATAATTATTCTTGCTTATTTATTTTATTATTTATATTTTTGCTTATTTATTTTGCTATTTGTTATTAATTGCTTATTATTATTATTATGTAAATGCTCCTGGATGTAATTTTTGTAAATATTTAAATTATTTAATTTTCATGCTATGGTTAGTAAAATAGGGAGTGTAAACATGTATGATATTTAAAATTTAATTTAGTTCATTTAAATTATAAGATAAATATTAAATTAAACACTCACACACGTAAGTCGATTTTTAATCGCCATCTCACTTTCTAGGGTTACCTCTCAATGTTGCCTATATCATAAGGTCAAGTGGGGTGTATAAAGCAAAGTCCCTTAAAAAGAAAAGTCATCTAGTCCCTTCATAATCCAAGATCAAGTCCCTTAATGGTTGCCTTTCAATATGATCTTGTCCCTTTCGAATAATGATGACAGTCCCTCCTAAAGGCTTAATACACCCTACAGTTGCCTTCGTTAAACAGATGTCCCTCATATGTCCCACACATCCAAGGTAATGACTACCTATTCATTAATAATAGGGATAGTCTTACCATTTAAAGGATTCAAGAACAGAAAAGACTTAAACTTTAGGGTAGGTTCCTCATAGTTACTTGCTCACTATTTCAAAACAATTTCAAATACTTCACAAATTTCCAAACAATTTTCAAACACAAGTTTTTTACGCATCCGTACATGGATCATTATTAAACTCTTATGAAAATTTCTATTCACACACTTCACATTTTCAAAAACAATTCAAAGTGAGCTAAGTAACTAAGAGCCCATGGATAACCATGGATGTAAAGGGTGCTAACACCTTCCCTTTACATAACCTACCCCCCGGACCCAAAAATCTTTTATAAGGTCTTTCCTGTTCTTTTATGCCTTTCCTTTGGATAAAATAAAAGTCGGTGGCGACTCTTGCTATCCGCAACATAACTAAAAGTCAATTCTCCCACCGTGTTACATCTTCTCAAACGGAAGCGCCTGTACGGGACTCTTGCCCGGTCTGCCGCAGCGGGATGCAGTAGTCCAGGTGGCCCTGGGAGCTATCTTATGTCTCCCTGCTATCTAGAGCAGGAATTTTTCAAGGATGAAGGTGTTGTCGTGGTGGAGGCGCCCGAGGCGAAGGCTATCTTGAGCCAGGATGCGGATGTCCGGTGAAGGGAGCTAGCGAGGGACCTGGCCGCAGTTATCAGGGTGATGGAGACGACAATGGTTCTATCCGACACCTCTGTTTCCACGACTTCCTTGGAGGATGCCCTTCTGAAGGCTCGTTCTGAGAAGGATAAGTTGTCAAAGGACCTGTCCGACTACAAGGAGGAGCATCAGCTGCAGGAGGGGCTGAAGAAGGAGCTGGAGGAGATGAAGCTCGAGCGGGATACGCAGAAAGCGGAGAAGGAGAGTCTGGAAGAGCAAGCTGTCGGGCACAAAAAGGTGGCCGAGGAAAATGAGCAGCTCCGTGCCCAGATGGCTCTGCTCGAAAGTGCAATCTGCCCCTGGAGGATGAAACCGAGGAGGAGCCTGCTCTCCACACCCGGGGCGACTTGGTCAAACACATCCGAGCTGCCAACAAGGACCTGGTGGAGATGTTCAAGGAAGGTTTTGACAATGCCATCGATCAGCTGAAGGTGTTGAACCCCAGGCTGGTGACTGAGGGGTCAGCTCACAACTACTATGTGGCTGACGGGGAGATCGTGTGCCCCTTCGCAGCTGATGAGGAGCTGGAGGATGAAGAGTAACTCCGGGCGGAGTCCTTGAATTTTGTTTTGTTTATATTTTGTATGGTCTGCGTGCCTGTATGTGACGGCCTCCGTGCCTGTAAGAATATTGGCCTTCTGGCTCACTTTGTATTTCCTTTGGCTGCGGCCGCTTTGAATGAATGTTTTTACTTCACCTTATTTGTTTGTCTGATTTTGTATTTACTATATTTTTGAATTGTTTGTGCTCGACAATGTTGGTCTCGTCGGTTTAGGGAACCGATGAGGTGGCGGGCGTCGTTCTCGTCTAAAATCGAGGTCGAGTTGGCGATCGGAGAACTCCGACCTCGGGGCTTGGGTTTTCCCATCGCGAGCTGGGTGCCCTGCCAATCGTTGTACTGCGACATTAGGGCTCGTTCGAGGTGCCCAGTGTCGGGGAGGGTTGTGTTCGCTGGAAGGGTTGTGTTCTCCCCTGGGTAGCATAGATCCTCCCTGTCGTTTTGGTGGTGAAGAGCGTGGTCGTACCTCCCATGTCTCCCCGAGTCATATTTAGCTATAATATTGTCTAAGTTTCTCTGTGTTCCATGGTTGAGCGAGTTCTTCACCCTGTAGGTTTTCCAGATAGTAGGCCCCGTTGCTCGTCTTGTCGCGAACGCGGTAGGGGCCTTCCCAGTTGGTGGCCAGTTTACCCTCTCTTGGGTTTTTTTGGTTTCTTCTGAGGACCAGGCTTCCCACCTGGAACTCTCTTTTTATGACCTTTGCGTCATGGAGTAAGGCTATTTTTTGCTTGAGGGATATTTCCCTAAGGGCTGCTTCGGAGCGGATCACGTCGACGAGATCCAGCTCGGCTCGAAGTGCCTCGTCATTCATCTCCTCGTCGTTCATCTCCTCGTCGAGGGGCTCCTCTATGCGTCTCGTCGGTTCTCGTATTTCCACCGAGATGACTTCTTCGGTGCCGTATGTTAGTCTGAATGGGGTTTTCCCAGTCGTGGAATGTAGTGTCGTGCGGTATGCCCATAGGACGCTGTGTAGCTCCTCGACCCATGCCCTTTTCGCCTCGCCGAGTCTGCGCTTCAGTCCGCGCAGGATTACCCTGTTGGTTGCCTCCGCTTGTCCGTTGGTTTGAGGGTGCTCGACAGATGTGAAGTGTTGTTTGGTGCCTAAGCTAGCCACGAAGTCCTGAAATCCTTCGTCCGTGAATTGCGTTCCGTTGTCCGTGATGAGGACCTGAGGTATGCCGAATCGAGCGAGGATATTTCGTTTGAAAAATCGAAGGATGTTCTACGCCGTTATTTTGGCCAGTGCTTCTGCTTCGATCCATTTGGTGAAATAGTCTACCCCTACAATGAGGTATTTGTTTTGGTACGATCCAGTTACGAATGGGCCGATGATGTCCATGCCCCACCATGCGAAGGGCCAAGGAAAGGAGAGCGTTTTTAGCTCGTTTGAAGGTGCGAGGTGCATGTTGGCGTGTCGTTGACATTTGTCGCATTTTTTGACGTGTTCCTTGGAGTCGTGTTGCATAGTCGACCAATAGTAGCCCGCTCAAAGTGCCTTGCGTGCGAGCGATCGTCCGCCGGGATGTTGGGCGTTGATTCCTCGGTGCATTTCCCCCAATATGTCGGGAACTTTCTCTTCCTCGACGCATTTGAGTAACGGGATGGAGAGTCCTCTACGGTAGAGTTTCCCTTCGAGGAGGACGTACGAGCACGCCCTACGTTTAGTAGTGGCCGCCTCTTTAGGGTATGTGGGGAATTTGCCCTTTGTGAGGTAGTTATAGATGGGTGTCATCCAACAATGAGTGTCCCCGATCACGTTAACCTCGAGTGGAGGTGGTGGCTTCTCGGTGCTGGGTCGAGGAAGGATTTCTTGGATTACTGATTTGTTTCCTCATTTCCTCCTCGTGCTAGCAAGATTTGATAGGATGTCCGCTCGCGTGTTATGTTCGCGGGGCACGTGTTGGACCTCCCATTTCTCGAATTTTTCGAGTCTTTCTTTGAATAAAGCTAAATATTCGATGAGGTTGTCATTCTTGGTTTGGTACTCTCCCCGTACTTGTGATGCCACGAGCTAGGATTCTGTCGATATTTTTACTTCCTTTGCTCCTAGATCTTCGGCCAATCTCAGACCGGCGATGAAAGCCTCATATTCAGCTTGGTTGTTGGAAGTTGGGAAGGTTAATGCCAGTGAGACCTCAATCAGGATTTCGTCCTCGTTTTCGAGGATGATCCCGACCCCGCTGCCTGTCGAGCTAGAGGCGCCGTTGACGAAGATCGTCCATTTGTGGGCGCCGTCCGCTGGCTTTGGGTCGTGAGTCATTTCTGCGACGAAGTCGTCCAGGGCTTGAGCTTTCAAAGCTTTCCTGTTCTCGTACTGTATGTCGAATTCAGAAAGTTCCAGCGACCATTTTAACATTCTGTCGGCCATGTCTGGTCGACCAAGGAGTTGTTTTATTGGTTGGTCGGTTCTTACCTTGATCGTGTGAGCGAGGAAGTAATGACGTAATCTTTTCGCGGCGTTTATGAGAGCTAATGCAACTTTTTCAATTTGTTGATATCTGAGCTCGGGGCCTTGGAGTGCTTTGCTCATGAAATAGATGGGTTTTTGTCCCTCGTCGGACAGATACAGGTATAAAGTCTCCCTCTCCAATGGTCGTGACAGGACCGGGGGTTCGGAGAGTGCCTTCTTCAGATGGAGTAGTGTCCGTTCGCATTCGTCGGTCCATTCGAAGATGGCCTCCTTTCGGAGGAGTTTAAAGAAAGGTAGCGCGTGCTAGGCGGATTTGGCGATGAAACGGGAGAGCGAGGCGAGCACCCCGTTAAGGGATTGAATGGATTTTTTAGATTTCGGGGTCGGGAATTCTGAGAATGCTCGACATTTGTCGGGATTGACTTCTATTCCCCTCTCGGTGAGGTAGAAACCTAGGAATTTTCCTGCTCGGACGCCAAATGTGCATTTCTCGGGGTTAAACCTCATTTTGCATTGTCTCGCCTATTCGAAGACCTTGCGGAGGTGTCGAGCATGGTCAGTCTCCTCGTGTGATTTGATGATCATGTCGTCCATGTATACCTCGAGCATATCCTCGATTTCTCCTCGGAAGACTTTGTTCATCATGCGCTGGTACGTGTCCCGACATTCTTGAGTCCGAAAGGCATTACGTTGTAATAGTAATTGCTGGTCGGGGTAATGAATGTCGTGTGTCTCTTGTCCATGTCCGAAATAGGGATTTGATTATATCTGTTGTATGCGTCCATGAAGGACAAGAGTTTGAAATCTGCAGAATTGTTGACGAGTTTATCTATGTTAGGGAGAGGAAAAGCATCTTTGGGGCAAGCCCTATTAAGATCAGTATAATCAACACACATGCGCCATTTTCCATTATTTTTCTTAACGAGGACTACATTCGAGAGCCAGGTTGTGTACTGGGCTTCAGAAATAAAATTTGCCTCTAGGAGATCTTTTACAGCTCGCTCGGCAGCCTCCGCTTTCTCGGGGGACTGCTTGCGCCTACGCTGTGCTACAGGCTTGATTTCTCGGTCTAAAGCTAATTGGTGACATGCGACCTCAGGGTCTAGGCCGGGCATTTCCGCGGCGTTCCATGCGAAGAGGTCAGAGTTCTCCCTGAGGCATATCGTGAGCTGCTTCCTCGTTTCTTCGGGCAGTCCCTTACCTATCTTTACTGTCTTGTCGGGGTCATCGCCCAGTGGGACGAGCTCGAACTCTCCGTCCGGGACTGGGCGGACGGGTGAGTGGGAGCCTGTCCCTCTGCGGGTCTCTGTTCTTCAGCTTCGTCCTAGCCGATACGACAATCGAGGTCGACGGCGTTGATTCCCTGGGGGGAGGCTCCTCAACCCTGGGCTTTTTGTTATTCTTTGTGTTGATTGTGGCATGTCTCTTTACTGTGGCATCGTAACACCTTCGGGCGGCTTCGATGTCGCCGTGGATTGTGACCACGCGACCCAATTTGGTGTAATATTCATCTTCAGGTAGACGGTGGATGGGACCGCCGTCAGCTCAGCTAGGGTCGGGTGGCCGAGAATGCAGTTGTAAAGAGAGGGGCATTCTATGACCAGGAACTGGATCTTGATTTCTCTGGCCGTCTCTTGCTCTCCGAAGGTGACGAGGAGCTCGACGTAGCCCCATGGCTTTGTCGTGGCCCCGTTGAACCCTTGGAGGTCGGATCCGATGTAGGGAGATAGATTGGTTTTGTCCAATTTTAGGGTTTTGAAAATGTGTACGTACATGATGTCCACCGAACTGCCTTGGTCGACCAGAATGCGTCGGACGTCGAAGTGAGCCATCTTGGCTCTGATCAGCAGCGGGATGCCCGAGTTGGGGGAACTGCCCGGAAGCTCCTCTAGAAAAAAGGATATTGGGTTGGACATGCCTCGGTATTTTGTCAGTGTTGCCTTTTGCTCGGGTGCGGTCAGAAGGAGTTCGTCGAACTTGCGCTTTACCGAAAGGGCAGCGGTTTCGTCGTTCATCCCTCCACGTGATACGCATAGGGCCACCTGATAGGAAGAGTCGTCGGGGGGAGTGTCCTCCAGGGGTCTCTTCTTTTCTTGCTCTTCGTGCTTGGAGGCTTCGTTCTTCCTAGTGTATTGCTTGAGATGTCCTTCTTGGATCAAAATTTCTATTGCATCTTTCAAGTGAACGCAGTCTTCAGTCACGTGCCATGGCTTATGTGGAACCTGTAGTACTTGGACTTGTCGGTGTGGGGCTTGGGTGCAGAAGGTTTTGGGAACCTCACTCGGCCCTGTTTGAACTCGGAGTTGATGCATTCGGCGAGGATGCGCTCGTGGGGAGCTGTCAGCAATGTATATTCGTTGTATCGGCCCGCGGGACCTCTTCCTTCACGGGGTTCGCGGGGTTTTTCTTCCTTTCGCCTGTCCCCGTTGCGACGGGGAACGTTCGGATCCTCGCGCTTGGGATGGTCGGTTTCCCCGGCGTTACGACTGCTGCGAGCGTTGTGGGCAACCTACTTTTCCTCGTATCTAATGTAAGCCTGGGCTTTATGCAGGAGGTCATTTAGAGTGCGGGGAGGCTCTATCCCAACTTCCCGGCTAAGTTCGCTTCCGGGCAAGAGTCCCCTTTCGAGGAGGTATTTCTTCATGTGTTCCGTGGTATCCACCTCGACAGCCTCTTGGTTGAATCGCTCGATATACGAGCGCAATGTCTCATTTTTCCTTTGCACTATGGCTTCGAGGGTCGCCTCTGTCTTGGGATGGCATCGGGAGGCTGTAAAATGCCTCGTGAACATGGATCTCATTACTCTCTAGGATGTGATGGACTCCGGGGCTAAACGTTTGTACCAGGCCATGGCTCCTTTCCTGAGGGTTGTCGAAAACAACCTGCACTTGAGATGCCCGGTGATGTCGTTGCGGTAGTCGAGCATCGCGTTGACATTGTCGACGTGATCGTCGCGGTCGGTGGTCCCGTCTTAGTTGGCCAAGTTTGGGGGTTTCTCCATGCCTTTGGGGAATGGAGCCTCCATTATTGCCCGTGAGAGGGGGCAATGCGGGTCTTCCTCTTCGCTCCTCGGTGGGGAGAGCTCGTTGTTATCAGGGCTCCGATTGCGCCTTGGTGAGGTCCCTGACCGGCCGGAATCCCGGCGGGCACGCGCCCTACTCTTGTTGGGTTCTGGGGAGCGTCATCCTCGTTTCTTCGTCGCTTCTGGACGTTGTTGCGTCCTTCTTTCTTGCTGAGGTCGGCCCTCCTGCCGGTCAGCCTCTAGGGCCATGATCCTCTCGTGTTGCTGGTAGGAGCATGGAGCTGGCCTGGTTAAGGGCGTTCACCATAGAAATCATGGTAACATCCCCTTCGACGGGAACGGGGATGGGTTGGAACGTGTCAACCGCCTGGTCTTGAACTTGAGGTGGGTTCCCATTGTTCTCGGGCTCAGGAGACGGGGTGGCCGGGCGCCCATCTCGGGCGTCAGATTCATGATATTGCAGATTGTCCTCCATCGTGTAGTCGACGAGGGGACGATTGCGTTCGTTGAGCTGTTCTCCAGACATGCTGAAAGGATGGAGTGTTTGAGCTTTGATCCTCTGCTACGGAAGAAGGGGAAGCTGGTTTCCCACAGACGGCGCCACTGATCTTACCTGATCAGGAGGTCCTTCCAGCAATTTGGTGCTACGGCCAAAGAATGGGAGAGAGGGGGTGTACCTGCAAGGCACTCCGATGCTTAAGTGAGTATAGGTACCATGAAATAGGTAAGTTATAGGATGAATCAGAATACCTGACCCTTTAGTGAAACAGGATATTTATAGTGAGCCCCCAACGCTGGGCCAAGGTCCTTCTTTGGGCTAGTCAGCTAGGCCCAAGGAAGAACTGCCAAGGGACGCGTGAGAAGCGTGAAGACCTAGCTAAGAGGTCTGGTCCTTGGTCCAACTGCCCCTATCTTTCAAGAGATAATGGGGGACAGTTGGGTGACGTGGCAAGTGACCTGTCAGACTTGTTCTTTGCCCGTTGAGTGCATGCCCGTCGTATGAGAAACTTGCCCGACTGTGAGGTGCCCCTGCCCGTCTGCTAGGCGTCTCTCCTCGAGTATATGGGCCTCTGCTCGACCTGTTGGGTCGTAGCCTAATACAGTCTTGAGGCCCAGTCCGAAACAATTACCATTCTACAACCACAAACAACATTTACATATCTGTTAACACAAACAACAAGATTTTCCAAGTTTAACCAACATATACAAAAACAAAATTCTCACCCCTGCATTTCGATATTTCCAAAACTTCGTATTGCGGTTTTAAATAGTGTTGGAGACTCATATCTTCATTGCAAGATCGCATCCACACCTGGGTAATCTAGAGATCCAACATAAGTTGTGTTGCTGCTTGAAAACAAATTACTTCTAACCATGTCACCTTATACGTTTACTCATACCAACCAAAAAAAGGAATTGCTTTGTAAGCTATGGAAGAAGAATACAACCCTATTTAAATAACGAAATTCAACAAGGATTGGAGAAGAAAACCCTTTTTTATATTTTATTTTTAAAATTAATACAGTCACCATTTAATAATACAGTCAACAAGTCAAAAAATAATACATATGATATTTCCTTGATACAGTAAGCAATATTTGGACTCAAGGGTGTTTCATAAAGGAATCTTGATTTCGTGAGGAGGGATGATAAAAAAAAAATACTTCAGGGGGTAAATGCAAAACTCACTACATTGGCAGCGGGTGACGTGTATTTATCCCTAAAGTTTATAAGTTGTAAGATGATGAGAGGCACTCGAGGCAATACATTAGGCTTGAGATTCAAGTTCAGACGGAAAGAATATTATTGTGTATAAACACTTGGTGGTTGTGTAGTTGCAATCATAACTATAGTTTAAGATCCTAAGATAAACGCTTCATGTTCATCATTTTTTGCTTGTTGATTTCTAGATGAGCTCGACTCAAAATTGTGAGGCACAAATATCTCATTAAACCTATACCATTAATTAATTATTGATTAATTTCCTTTCTTTGTTGACTTCAACTCAATATGAAATTGATGAACACACACTTTCATTTGTACATTGAAGTATTTGCGAATTTTATCCCAAATTTCTAATGTATGTTTGCAAGAGAGCATTCTAAGCAACAAAATTCAGAATTTATAAAAAAAAAAAAAATACAAGTAAAGCTTGATCTTGAATAATCCATGATCCATAATGATCTTGATCAATCTTAAATTTATGTGAAATTTAGGATTTACCACACACTAGTGAATTTTTAGTGTGAGAATTACGTCCTACTTCAATTTGTTGATTCCATACAAGACAGTTGTTAACCTGCAATTTATTGAAGCCATAAACAATTTAGGTAAGTTGAATTATGGAGTTCACCATGGTCATGACAGATCTAAAGGCAAAAATTGCTTCTAAAAGTACTTACAATTTACCCACAAAAAATACCCTCTCGTTATACAGCGAAAATCAAGAGTTGAACCCATGTATGAACTATACCCTCTCGTTATACAACAAAAATCAAGAGTTGAACCCATGTATGAACCAACTCTTTGCCAAATAATTAATGTTCCATCACAAGTGATTTAAACTTTTTTTTTGGTCATGTAGTCTAGTAATTGGAATTTATCCTTTAAAAATGAACAAATGAATGTCTCTGCACCCAGAGTACCTGACCAAATAATTTAAACTTTGATCTATAAGAAAAATAAATGTTCTTGAAGATATATCTGTCGTACTAATTATGAACCAAAAATAAAATGAAATACATATATTCTTTGACAACGACATTTTGAAATGATTTATTCTCTGTTGTTGTTATATAGAGGTGGAGCCGCAGCAGGAGCGTTTAAACAGTGACCTCACACGCGCACATTTGGCCACTATTTCCGTAACCCCGCTCCCCTCTCTCTTTTCATTTCATATTAATTAAAACTTCAAACTTCAAATTCCTTCTACGAACCCTCAAACAGCCACTATATCTCATTCTTCTCTTCTTGTTTCCATCATTCACACACTCAAATTTCCACTCTCTTATCCTTCTTCTCTGAGCAGAGTAGTAAAATTCTGATATGGACCGTCGAGGTTGGCCGTGGAAGAAAAAATCATCTGAAAAAGTCACAAAGACCGATCAACCATTTCTCACACCTGACTCTGTTGGTTCTAACTTATCTTCTGCGGCACATTTAGGAAATCAGGTTCTATATTTCATTTTAATCTTTGCAATGCAAAAGTTTTTGATACACAAAACTGGCTAAATTGCTCATTAGTTTTGTTTTTTTCTTTATATGATTTTTTCAGCATGAAAAAAATTGCACAAATAAGAACTATGTTCAAATTCCAATGGATTCTTACACTCGTATGACTGGATTGGAAGATCAAGTAAAAGATTTGGAATCAAAGCTATCAGCAGTTTATTCCGAGTTAGATAACAAGGAAAATCTGGTTAAACAGCACGCAAAAGTTGCGGAGGAAGCAGTTTCAGGTATAGTAGAAATGTAGGCGCAATTGGCTGAAATTCGTGATCAAATGTTTGTGTTTTTTAATCTTTTTACTTTTGAATCGAGTTGTTGTTTTAACAGAAAAATATATCTGATCGAGTTGATTCATACTTGTATGCGTTTTAGGTTGGGAGAAAGCTGATGCTGAAGTTGTTTCCTTACGATGTCAGCTTGAATCTATCACTCTTTCGAAGCTTAGTTGCGATGAGAGAATAACTCACTTGGATGGAGCTTTGAAAGAATGCGTGAAGGAGATAAGAACTATAAAGGAAGATAATGAGAAGAAAATACAAGAGGTGATTCTTGTGAAATCTCAACAATGGGAGAGGTTCAAGTTAGAGCTTGAATCGGAAATAGATAAGTTGGATAAAGGACTTCGCGAAGAAGCGGGTGAAAATGCTGCACTTCTGAGATCGCTTCATGAAAGTTCAAACAAAATAGTGAAACTAAAAGAAGAAAAGTCTGAAGCTGAGGCCGAGTTAGAGGTTCAAAAGAAGAATGTTGAGTCGTGCGAAAAAGAAATAGATTCTTTGAAGTATGAGCTGCATATTGTTTCTAAGGAGATGGATATTCGAAATGAAGAGAAGAACATGATAATGAAATCGGCAGAAGTGGCTAACAAACGGCATGTCGAGGATGTTAAGACTATTGCTAAGTTGGAGGGTGAGTGCCAACGCCTTCGTGGTTTGCTGCGAAAGAAGTTACCTGGACCTGCTGCATTGGCACAAATGAAGCTAGAAGTTGAAAGTACGCGCTGTGTTATTAGTGGAATTCATCAAAGAAAAACTAGTAATCTGCAAGAATCTGAGTTTCTTAGTGTGTCGAAACGATTTGAGGTGTTTGAAGAAGAAACAACGAGATTGAAAGAAGCTTTGGCCTCAAGTAATGCTGAACTACAGGCTTCTAGGAACTTGTACACTAAAACAGTTGGTAGAGTTAAGAGCTTAGAAGCTGAGGTACAAGTTCTTCATCAAGAAAGAAATTCGCAGACGCAGAAATCAAATTTAGAGACCAATTACCGGAATTCTTCAAGTAGAATTTCTAGCAATTCACCAAGCATCACTTCTATATCAGATAATTGGCATGATGATCCAGAAAGTCCTGTTGAGTCATTTTCAGCCTCAGTTTCTGACCATTTTAACGTAAGTCGAGTTAGAACATTGGTTAAACTTGAGAATCGTAAAAGTGAAACTATCTCAGAATTGATGGACGATTTCCTCGAAGTGGAGAAAATGGCCTGTTCGTCAGACAACGACAGTGTACAGATTGCTAACAAAGTAAAGAACGATTCCCAAGATAATCAAGTAAAATCAAATGATGCTTTGGTTGAGATTCAGCTGAAATGTATGACAGAGTCTTATAAGTCACTTCAAACACATGTTGAAGAGTTAGAAGCTGAAAATATGCTTCTAAAGGAAAAGATAGATGAACTAAAGAACGACCTCGAGAAGGAGAAACACTGTCATCATAATGCTTTGGCGAGGTACAAAGAATTAGAGGAAAAAATGCCAAGGTTAGTTATGATCCCCTAAAACTTGATCTAGTTCTAAATTATAGGCAGCAATATCATAGCTTCTATACTGTATAATTTGAGTTTTCAGCTTTGTTTCTTAACTGATTTTTCTGTCTGTTCGTTACTCGAAGGGATAAGTGTCTAGAGTGTACATCAAATTCGGCAGCAAATAAAGACATTGATACTCGAAAGGTAATTACAGAGAAATGCTAAGAACACTCTCTTTTCATCACTTACATTACTTACATATCATTATAGCTTTGCTTCATCACATCTTTTTAATGTTTTCTTTAGCAAATTCATTCTTCAATCATATCTTTTTCGATACCTTGATGTCGTTACAGGATGCAGAACTAGCAGCTGCAGAGAAAAAGCTAGCAGAATGTCAAGAGACTCTACATGTACTTGGTAGGCAATTACAAGCAATGTGTCCACAAATCGGCTCAAAAACACTTCAAACAAATGAATCGACGATTAAACCAAATTATGACTGGTCGAATTCCAGTGGCTCTTATAACTCAGATGAAATTGATCATGCCGAAGCATGTAGTGTATCTTCTAATTCTGATATTCAAGGCACGAATGACGAGTTTTCATATTCTCCATTAGTATCAGAGGGACCTCACCGATGATTTTGATTTATTGTTTAGTACTTAAATATGTTGTAATTTTGTATATATGATTATTGCTATGATAATCAAATCATTCATGATGCAAGATTAATTAAAATTTACAATTATAATCTCAAATATGAAGGAACTGTTTGGAGGATATACCTAAAAAAAACTGATTGTAGATTGAAGGAAAAGAAACCAATTAAGACAGTGACATTTGTGCCGACGAAATTGTGCATAGAGAAAGTAGAACATTTAGTATGAAATTTAGGAGACATAAGTGATACTATAAAGATTATATTATTAATATTGTTATAGTTGTTGAGTTTGTGTTTGTTTGATATTAGTTTAGGAATTGGTACGTTGGGTAACATAAGCTTTTAATTTAGTGTTCATGCACTTAACATGTGTGTCCTACAAATTCTTTAGCAACCGAACACTTACCTTGTGTGTTTCTTTAAATAATCAATTATGGGTTTTAGATTTGGCAAACAACATCCAAAATAGTATTCTATATGGTAGAATATGTCTTTCATTCTTTCAACTTTGACGAACATAGTTATCAATTTTTAAGTAGTTTGAGTTTCATATTTATTTTTTAGGTTTGAGTTTCATTATTTTTTAATACGTATTGATTAGGTGCTTTAAATGGATAGACTTGACTTCAACTTAATTGACTTGATTATGCATTTAAAAGAGGGTTGAAATCTAACAAGTAAAATAATAACTAAAATACATAGTTTTAACCAATAAAATAATCTAAAATTGGTGATCGGTTATAATGAGAAATACAAATTAGGAAATCTTCGTTCTTCATTCGACTCGAGATAATCTATATTTTTTACATGTTTTTTCAAATTTGTTCCAAATAATATAGTCCAAATTATGTCCTGATTCTTTTTGTTAAGAATATTTGTATATAAATGATATTTGTAAGAAAGTCTCGTATGTAATTAGTCTAAATCTTTCTATATATAATACAATTTTCTAATGTTTTTAAATAAGAGGTTTATTCAATTGTCTCTCACTCTCTTAGACTTTAATATGGTATCCAAAGCATGTTGAGAGACAATTTTTCACCGTGTTTTACCTGATTGACCCATTGTCTTTTGATGATATAAATTTTTTGACAATTTTCCTTCCTTTCACTCTTGTTGATGACAAAAGTCTATATTTATGACAATGTTATCACTAGAGACGATACATAGGGTATCCAACATCTCAAAACTCATCTTTTAAAAAATTTCCTAATAAAAGATTTAAGACCACTTGTATACTTATTAGGCATTGAAGTTGCCCAATTCTCATATGACATTGCAATCAACCAACAAGTATACCTTAGACATTCTCAATGAAATTGGGATGCTTGTTTGTCATCCTACTGATACTCTTATGGATCATAACGTCACGTTTCTTCCTGATCAAGGGGAGCCATTGAAAGACCTGGGAAGATATCGATAACTTGGGGGTAGACTCAACTATCTTACAATCACCATACCGGATATTACCTTTGCAGTGAGCATTGTGAGCCAGTTTCTGAACGCTCATTGTGATAGTCATTGAGATGCATTCATTTGAATTCTTAGATAAATATATACATAATGCACCAGGAAGAGGCCTAGTATATGAAGATAAGAGAGATGCTAAAATCATTTGTTATTCAGATGCAAATTGGGCTGGATCATCGTTAGATAAGAGATCCACATCCAAATATTGTGTAATAATTGGAGGAAATACGATCTCATGGAGAAGTAAGAAACAAAATACATTTGCACGATCTAGTGTTGAAGTTGAATATCGTGTTAAGGCAGCAACCTCAAAGGAGCTTGCATGTCTTAAAAGTTTACTCTCAGAACTTAGATTGAGAGATCTTCAAAATAAAAAACTCATATGTGATAATCAAGTGGCACTCCACATTGCATCTACTCCATTTTTTCATGAACGGACTAAACACATAAATAGTTGGTCATTATGTAAAGGGCAATGTACTTTCAGGAGAAATCACCTCACATTTTGTCAAATCTGAAAACCAATTGGATGATATGTTTACAAAGTCTTTTAAGGATTTTCGAGTGAATTATATTTGTAACAAGCTCAGATCATATGACATATATGAACTAGCTTGAAAGGGAGTGATAAGAATATTTGTATATAAAGAATATTTAAAGTCTCACATCGACTATAACATGCAATTAGTTGTAAATCTCTCTATATATAACACACTATCTGTAATGTTTTAAACACATGGTTATTCAAATGTCTCTCACTTTCTTATACTTCAACATCTTTAAAAATGATAACTATGCATATGATGATTGCAAGCCATATAAATATGGGAAAGCTATAACAAAACAATGCCAGCTTGACCAGTAACCAAAACTCAATAAAATTACAAATTTAGATTCAAAGTGAATGAAAAGTTTAAACAATTGTTTTCTCCTTAAAAATAAAAAGAAGAGAAACACAAAATACAAAATAGAATAATAAGGATCACCTCATTAAGGCAGGTTCCATAACTAATACCATGTTGAGTGGATGGTGAGAGTATGAGTGAGAGAAATGAAGAGGAAGACACTTAAATACGGGAGAATTAAGATTAATATTTCACATCAATAATTACAGAGAAAATTGTTGTAATAAGTATAATAGGTTGAAAGTTGAATCATCAAGATCAAAAAGATATATAAAAGCAAAACACTCTATAGCCACCCCATGATGGTTCTTGAAAATCTCTCAACAAGAAGCTTAGCAAGATCGCCAACCATAATCAGAAGCAAAACACTCTATAGACACCCCATGATGGTTCTTGAAAATCCTTCCACAAGCTGATGGACCAGGGTTTCCACGCGAAACATCATCTGAGTTACACTTAACCCAATTCAGAGGAGGATGGCTCCAGAAAATCCCCTTGATAGAAGAACTTTTAGGAGGGTGAATTTGAACATAAAAAGCTTTGAAGACAGAGAAATCAAATAAAAAGTACTTTGCAATAGCCTCAATGTGATTCCCCAGAAAAGAAGTAACATCCAGAATGAGATAAGTGATAGCTTTCCAAGAGACGACTTTGTTGTGGAATTTTAGTTGATTCATGCAATACCAAATCAGATTAAACACACAGAAGGTCGCAAAAGAGGCAAGAGACTTGCATTGAGGGGACCATACAAGATTGCAAATCCAATGTCCACAGTGGAGGAGCAAGGATAGTTAACCTAAAAACGATTTGAAGAGGCACAACTAAATTTTCTAAGCGAAAGATAATATAAAAGAAATTAATAGAATTTTTTTATATTAAATCTAACATATCCTTATTTTGTTTATAAAGTGTAAAGTGTCATTCTTTATAATTTCATTTAAGATTTTATCTTTATAACATATGTGATTTTCATTAAATTTATATATTGAGTTTAATTTATTTTTACAAACTAACTTATAAGAAAATAAGTGTTATATTTTTTAAATTATAGCCTTAATATACATATGTTATGGTTCTAGAGAATCGGTATGTAGAAACGAAACATGTAAATTTGACAATCAATACATTTTAATATCATTTGATTTTGACCCTTTTATTTTGGGGTAGCAGAGACGATTAATCTTTTATAGGGAGTCTAAAGACTCATGCATAATAACGTTGTTGTGTCTCCTAAATCTATAAATATAGTTTTTAAGATGATTAATTTTGTCTCATATATATATATATATATATATATATATATATATATATATATATATATATATATATATATATATATATATATATATATATATATATATATATATATATATATATATATATATATATATATATATATATAAAACATGTTTTTACTCTTAAACAAACCTTTTTGTCCATACTAACCTAATAATATCATTATTATAAATAAATAAAGCATTATGCTAAACTTGTGCTAGTATGTGGCTAAGGTAATCAGATTTTGTTATCTCTTAATCAAAGAAAAGACAAAAAGATTAAGTTCTTAATTGCATTGAAGACCTTATTTTATAGACAATGAGGCCCCATTCCCATGTGCTCCAAATGGACAATGTTGTAGATGGATTAGCCAATTAAGCATATGGGTTTATTGTGAAATGAGTATAATTTAATTTAATTTAATTATTATGATCAAATTTTTAAGTAGCAACTATTGCCAAGTGGACAGTAACATGTGGCCAATATAATGCACCATAGTTCTCTTTTAATTTACAAGGAAAAATATCAAAGGAATAGTACTTGTAATTGTATGGACAAGTACTTTATACTAGTCCTTTATTTTGTGTGGAAGAGAAAATTAACTACTTTTGAAAATGTCCAAACTTTATTAGCTGTACAATTGGAAATGATACATCATTCAAATTTTATGCTATAGTTTATTTTTATTATTTTAAAAATCACTTTCTTAGAAATTTTCTTTAATCACATCATGAGATGAAACATTTAAACACATCTAATTTGAGTTATTTGCATTTTATGTCACATTTTAACTAAGATAGACATAAAACCAAACCAATGAATGAAAAATAAATCGGTGGCTAATTACTAATTAACATATAATTTCCCCTAAACATGATGATAGCTACTCCTCTTATTGCTGTTTAATTCTTTTACTTAGTGATCTTGTTGGAAGAGAAAAAAGAAAAAGAATCTAGCTTACCCTGAATTTAAGGAAAGTGATGTGACATAATAAATGCATGCAATTGTATTTCGTAATGCAATAAACTTATGTAATTCTAGATTAATTTATAAATGTCTCAATCATTTAGACTACCCACAAATTTAATTGAAAAAATATGTTTTGATGGGCTTGATCTCTATATTTTAGGACTAATTTTTACTGCCAAAAAAACTTGAATTTGATTAATGTCTAAAACAACTTATTTAAAATTAAGCACTTCTCTTTCAAGCTTCATTTATCATGCAAACAAATGCAAGTTTAAGAAAGGGGTAATAGAAAATTAAAGGGACAATAGTGTACCCTTATTTCTAGTACAACATTGCTTCATTTAATAAATTCTTGCTCAAGATACAAATCACATTTCTAAAGAAATTCTCTCATTGGAAATCAATCCATATACATATATCTATATATACATTTACGATACCAAACTTGAAATACTATCCGTACATCTTTAAATCATGAGATCGAAACTTTATACTACAATTTTATGTTGGATAATCTTGGACTAATAAAATCTAGTAATCCTTGTTGTTTATCTCATCAATGAAGTTAGTGACTCAAAAACAAGTTCATCACAAGGGATAGTAAGTCCCATATCATGATTGAAACCAAACTCCTCTTCAGCTCTTTGTAACAAACTTTGAAATTGAGGATGTGATAGCCAAGAAATTGGGATAATGTACCTTGTTCTATTCTCACCAACATAAACTGCAAAATGACCTTTTGGTACATCCTCAGGAAGATCCTCTTCATTGTAACCATGTTTTTTCCCAAAACTTGAACATCTTTTGAGAATTTGCCTGATAACTTCAGCTTGTGGAAGTTTGTTGGACTTTCTCATGGCCATTGTTTTGCTATTTGCACCTCCAACTTTGAATGTATTTTTTTTGAGTGTGGATTATGAGATGGAAGTGGATGAATAGGTATTTATGATGTGAGGATTTTATAGAACTAAAAAGATAGAACACGAGTCATGTGGGTGTGGGGACTATAAGTGTTTAATGGGCAAAGCAAGTTCCAACCCCAATGGAGGTTCGAATGCATGCTACTTTTTCAATAGACAATGTGGGCCATTTTTCTATCTTAAATACAAAATTTTCTTGCATTTTTGTCTCTAATCAATATTATCATGTTGGAAAATTAAATTCCTTAGGCACATATAATGTTTTTCATTGCCTAATAATTATTAGCTTCCATAATAATAATAATAATAATAATAATAATAATAATAATAATAATTTAACAAAAATCTACTATCTCGGAAACCCTACACATAAGATCAGACGATTTAAATTTTATTTACAAAATTTAAGAAATAAATTATTTTTGTAATTCAACCTAACATAATCAATTTAATCAAAATCAAACCATCTAGATTTTATAACTAATATTTTATAATTTTAAAAATAATTATAATTTTTATCAAAATTTATAATTTTAATTTTACTTAAATGATACCATCACTCCATACAATCGATGTAGATCAATAAGACAACATAGATATAAAATCTTTTCGATTAATAGAATCAAACAAATCAAATTCTTTCTCCAAAACGTACCTAATTTATAAAGTTTAATCATACTTTTATATATATATATATATATATATATATATATATATATATATATATATATATATATATATATATATATATATATATATATTCGCAAAATTGATTACTATATTTTCATGTCACTGAGTGTTTTCCCCTTCCCAAATATTACATGAAAAAAAATAAAATAAAAAAAAAAATATATATATATATATATATATATATATATATATATATATATATATATATATATATATATATATATATATATATATATATATATATATATATATATATATATATATATATATATATATATATATGGGAGAATAAAAAAAAATTATAGAGTAAAACGAAACTCGCTTAAATTATAAGGAATGTTGTATATTTAATTCTTAAATTAAAAATAATTGGAGTTGAATTAAAAATTATAAGATTTTTTTTTCAATTATATTGGTATTGATCATTTTAGCTATCATATCATATGCCATTTTTTCTAAATTATGATAAATTATTATATTTGAGTTTTGAAATTTAAAGAAGAGGCTATAAAACTAGATGATTTTAAAGTAAAAGAACTATTTTCGTAAAATAAGACCAAAACTATTATTAAACTTAGTTTTTATAAGATTTTCTTTTTTTTACAAAACTAACAAAAATTAAGATATTATGTGCTAAATACTATGATACGATTTTGTAATACCATGTCTTTTATTCCATTAAATCCAAAAAGAAAACTGCTTATTCATAAAAAATAAAAATAAAATCTCAATTATTCATTAGAGTAATGTTATTTAGTACAAATAAATTTGAGAAAGAAATATATGAATGCATGTCATTATTTTAGAGATTAATTTTAAATTGATTTTAAATTTAACTTTCTTTTCAATAGAGATAATGAGATAGTGGTGATAATGAATGATTGAAATTTATTCTTGCATTTCTTATTTTCACATTTTCTTACTATTAAATATTTTTCTATTCATTATCACTATTATCTTATAATTTTTATTTAAAAAAATTAATATTAATAATAAATTAAAAATTATCCTTTAAAATAATGACTGGTTTATATTCTTATCTTTCTTCTTTAAATTATTTCATAATAAATAAGAGATATAGTATACTCTTGGTTTCTTATGTTTAGTGGATAAAAAATTCGTACTAAATAACATAGTTTTTTTATATTAAAAAAAGAGAGTTTACCATTTTTCTGACTTGTGAACCTTTATATACTTCCATAGAGTCAACCGTAGACTCGAATCATTGGATGTTTCTTGGAGTATGCATGCATTAGTCTCATATGCTACATGTTCCCATGGATAAAAATAATACTTATGTTCATTCTTTAGTGGTAGAAAGTTTGATAGTTTTGTTAGATTAGTTGAAAATCAGATAAGTTTGTTATAATTGATTTTTCAATTGTGAAGTTTCTTGGTAGGTAAGTCATATATAAGTGTCTTTGGTGATCTTTGAATGCATAGTTTCGCGTTCTAAGAAGTGATATCTAATTAGTTGTGTATGCATTCAACAAAATGGAGTGCCTCATTGATCATTTTTTAGTTTTTTAGTGCATAATTATAGGTGAGAAACGCGGGCGCCATGATACTGAGGCGTGTAGTAAACTCTTTAGTATTTTTGAAGGTGGTTGTTACCATCTCCAATGGTAAAAGCCAATCATGATCAATCATGCATCCATTCAATAGTTTGATGACCACTATGATCATTAGGCAATATTTATGGGGGAAAATTGCGATCAAAGGAGTATTGGACCATTGTGGAGCAAAATGTTCTTGTTCTTTGGGCTACACCAACACAAGAACAACAAAAAGTGGCATGAAGAAGTTAAATTGAAAGATATCAAGGCGAAAAACAATATGTTTTAATTGATTGAGAGGAAAATCTTTGAAATAATTCTTGACTAGAGTTCATCCAAATGCATTTCGGATTCAACTACTAAGAACTATCAGGGGTCTACAAAGGTGAATAAAACATAATTACACGCTCTACAGGGAGAATTTAAGCTTCTTCGCATGAAAGAAGAAAAGTTAGTTAATGATTACTTTGCAAGATTATTGACAATACTCAATAAGATGAATATTAATGGTGAGAAGGTGGAGGAACACATGATTGTAGAGAAAATACTTAGGTTCATGTCCTCAAAATTCAACTATGTTGTTTGCGCCATTGAAGAATCCAACAATGGTGAAGAGGTATCCATTTATAAACTACATGGTTTTCTTTTAGTTTATTCTCAAAATATGAAACTTGTCAAGGAGAGAGACAAGGTTTTGACAGTCTCCGATGGAACTAGGATGACACGTATAAGGAGAGGTCGTGGTGTCTTGTAAAATGCCTAAGTCTGAAGAAGAATACTCAACAAAAGTTCCATAGAATGTTTCAAATTCCATAAGTCAGTAAACTTTCAATATGAGTGTTCTAATCTCAATATGTCAACTATGTTCAAGAAAAATACTACATTTCCGAATTAAAGAACAACTTTCTAAGCATATGCCAACTTCAGTAGAAGAAGACGACGATTGTGTGTAAGCTGGATGCACTCGGTATTTCATTAGGAAAGGAGATTACTTATGTTATCTCAAATGGTCTTAAACAAGCTTTTTCCCATAACTATTGAAGTTGAAATAATGTCTTGTTTGAAAACTAAATGTGAAGATATAACATACATATAGAATTGTAGGAAAGGCCACTTGAGTCTCAAGGGATTGAAAATGCTAAAAGATAAGCATATGGTGATAGGATTGCCTAGAATTGAAGGTATAAAATAATCATGTGCAAACTGCATGGTAGGAAAGAAACATAGAGATACAACTCTAAAGAAGAGGGGTTGGGGATTAGCAAGAAAATTGGAGCTTGTTCACTCTGACATATGTGGCCATATAACTTTCTCATCTAGTAGAAAAAGAGATATATATTGACTTTTATAGATGATTTCACCAGGAAAACTTGTGTGTATCTCTTGAATTAAAAGTTTAGTGAACTAGACTACTTAAAGAAATTCAAAGTAATGATTGATAAAGAAAGTGAAAGCTTGATTGGTTGCCTAAAAATTGACAAAGGAGAAGAACTCAACTCTCATAAATTCAAGAAGTTTTGTGAAAAGAATTGGATAAAAAGAAAACCTAGTGCAATCTATGCTCTCAACAAAATAGAGTGGCTAAAAGGAAGAACAAAACCCCCATGAACATGGTTAGAAGAATGTTATCAAGGATAGCAATACCTAAGATGTTTTATCCTGAATTGTGAATTGGGAAAATTATGTTCTTAATAAAAGTCATATTCCTTCCATACCAGAGATAACTCTTGAAAAAGCTTGGAGCAAATTAAAACCCCAAGTTCAACACTTTAAAGTCTTTGGATGCATTGCCTATTGTAACACGGTGGGAGAACTGACTTTAGTTATGTTGCGGATAGCAAGAGTCGCCACCGACTTTTATTTTATCCAAAGGAAAGGCATAAAAGAACAGGAAAGACCTTTTTAAAAGATTTTTGGGTCCGGGGGGTAGGTTATGTAAAGGGAAGGTGTTAGCACCCATTACATCCATGGTTATCCATGGGCTCTTAGTTACTTAACTCACTTTGAATTGTTTTTGAAAAGTGTAGTGTGTGAATAAAAATTTTCATAAGAGTTTAATAATGATCCATGTAAGGATGCGTAAAAAACTTGTATTTTGAAAATTGTTTGAAATTGTGAAATGTTTGAAAAGTTTTTAAATGAAGTGAGTAAGAAACTATGAGGAACCTTCCCTAAAGTTTAAGTCTTTCTGTTCTTTATCCTTTAAATGGTAAGACTATCCCTATTATTAAGGAATAGGTAGTCATTACCTTGGATGTAAGGGACATATGAGGGACATCTGTTTAGCGAAGGCAACTGTGGGGTGTATTAAGCATTTAGGAGGGACTATCATCATTATTCGAAAAGGGACTTGATCTTTAAAGGCAACCATTAGGGACTTGATGATTTTTTCTTTTAAGGGACTTGCTTTATACACCCCACTTGACCTTATGATTAGGCAACATTGAGGGATAGCCTTAGAAATGTGAGATGACGATTAAAAATCGACTTACGTATGTGAGTGTTCAATATTATTTATCTTTAATTAAAATGATCTAAATTTATTTTAAATAGAATACATGTTTTGCACTCCCTAAATTACTAACCATAGCATAAAAATTAAATATTTAAATATTTACAAAATTACACCAAGAAGCAATTACATAATTATAATAATAAGCAAATTAAAAATAAATAGCAAAATATAAATAATAAGCAAAAATAATAAATAAGCAATAAATAAATAAATATGGGTTAGTAATAAATATAATTAAAAATAGGGTTAGTAAAAATATAAAAAAAATAAATAAAGTTAATGAAATAATAATAATAATAAAATATATAAGATTAGTGAAGCAAAAATAAATAATAACATGATTAGTAACAATAATTAAAATAAATAAAACTAGCCAAAATATTATAGGAATAAGAGATTAACAATTTTTAATATAGACAATTATATTTAGAAATAAAAAGAAATATGAACCAATAATTATTTTAATTTACAAATTATTAAATTATTTTTATAATTACAAAATTTAATTATTATAAGTTAGATTATTTCTAAACAAAAAGTTCTAAAAAAATATTTTACACATTATATAAAGAAAAATAGGTTATAAGCATAGTATATAAAATATATTTGCATATTGTAAAAAAAATAGGTCATAATTATATTTACAACAAATTAATTATATTGAAGATTAGATTAAATAAATATATACATGACAATTATATTAAAAATTAGAGAATAACAATTAAGTTTTTTTTTAATAAGTATTTAGAAAATAAATTAGGGTTTTGAAAATTAGGGTTTGTTTTGGAAAATATTTTTAGGATTTAGTTTAACATACAAAATTATTTTAACTAATATATATATATAATTTAATTACACCAATAAAAATTTAAATTGAGAAAACAAGAGTTTAGAATTTTTAGAAAATAATATTAGGAATTAGAACACATAATATATACATATTTTATAATATAGAAAATAATAGAATAATATAATTTTAATTTGTTTTATATATAATGGTAATTAAATTAAAGAAAAATAAAGCAAAAAAAAAAAAAAAAATCAAAACCTGATGGGGCTGGGGTTTGAACCCAGTCCCCTATGCTTGCCAACAATAGTCTCTACCACTGGGCCATGCGTTGGTTGATGCAAGAGGAATGAACTCCATTTGGTTTTGTTTCTTATCTGGAAAAAATCAGGAAAATATAAAGAAAACAAAAGGCCTGGGGTGGTGTTGAACCCAGGACCTTATGAATACTCAAACACGCACATGACCGCCTGGCTGGAAGAGCCTACCTGATAAAATGCTGACTACAATTGATTATATATTAAACCTGTAAAATAAACAAAATAAACAAGCAAAATGCCACAAACGGGGAATCGAACCCCAGACCAAGCCATTGCATACGCACCCCTCCATCCACTGGGACAACACAAGTTGTTGTGATTTTAAACAACAAACAATCAATAAAATATAATACAAATAATTTGAATTTAAAACACGCGCGGGAAGAGGTCTTCTTCTACCTCCAGAACTGCGAACTTAGCTGCGAAAATAGCTAGGAAATTACCTGCGAAAATAGAATGGTAGCAAAACCTACAAAATTCAAACAATGACAAAACAGTATGGTTTCATGAAATTGATCATTCCATTAAGTTTCTAACAAGTTTTCCAATCATTCCACGTTCTTAGAATCCATTTATATTGGCTGGATTACAAAACCCTAATTGAAGCCATAAACCCTAAGTATGGTGAATCACGATTCAGGCTATGGAACTTCACCAAATGATCCAGAATCCATCTATAGTTATCAACAAACAAGATTATGTAAGCAAAATTCATTGAAAAACAACACATTAATGGAATCGAAAAAATATTCTCAAGCATAAAGTGAATTCGGGTAGGGCATTATGGTGTGTATGGGATGCATATGAGTGATGGTTTAGCTTCAACAATGTCCAAAGAACATCTCTATGTTCTTACTTTACCTTCAAATGCCCTGGATTGAAGAATCCGAATATGAGTTTTGGATGGATTTTTGAGGTTTGGAACTTACACTTAGAGGCTGCAAAATCGTGAATGAGTGCTAGGGTTATGATCAGTACTTATATGAGGATCATTTAGGTCAGAAAAATTGAATGGTTGTATGGAAGTTTTGATATTTGAAGATTGAAAAAGATTATGCTTTGAAATTCAAATATTTGCTCATGAAGGCTTGCTATTTTTGTACCAATCTCATGATTTCCTTCCCTTTCAACTTCAATCAATATTTAAAATGTTCTAGAAACCAAATCTCCCTTAAATAATATATTTTCATATTTTATATTTATTTAAAATGATTTTTCATGAATTAAATCAAAATAAATCAAAATAAAATAATAAAAATTCTGATTTTTAATCATTTGGGTCGTGCATGATGATATGGTATGGATTGGATCACAATTTGGCAAGCCCATTTGGAAAGAATTGGTTCTAGACCCCCATTTTCATCATAAACCATCACAAAATTTCCCAACTTTGCAAGGGCACATCTCCCTCAATTTTAATGGTATGAGGGTATTTTTGGACATTTTGGAAAGCTTGAAGAGTCCTATAAACAACCCCATTGGTTTCAGGTCCATATCATTTACCAATCTCAAGTTATGCCCTTTTGAAGTTGTTGACTTTTTGTTGACTTTTGAAATGACCTATAATGTCTTAGCTCATACCTTCCAAATGAAGCATTTTTGGGCTTGACTTGCAAGATCAAAGTTGTAGAGAATTCAATTTCCTTCAAAATGAGCTTTGATTGGAGACTTGGTGATGAAGTATGTGAAAGTTATGGCTGGTCAAAGTTCAGTTGACTTTTACTAAGGAAACCCTAATTTAGAAACTCCTGATTCTTGATGATCTGGAATCTCCTTGATGAATCATGATCAACCCTTGATCAAATGATGCATTTTACTTCATATACTTGATGTTGGCAAAAAATCATGAAGTTTGACTTTGGTTTGACCACAGTTGACCTCAGTTTGACTTTCTGACTGCATTGACTGATTTTGACTTATCTGATCATCTGACTGAGCAAACTTTTGTGAAAAGTCTTGAAACTTGTCATGGGGGTTCTTACACACATATAAGATGTTATGAGGCTCACTTGAAGTCTTGGAAGTCCCTTTAGCCTGATTAAAGTCAAAACCCTAGTTTTGGATGCACTGCTTAGGAGGTGCATTGTCTGAGGGAATTGTCAACTCTTTTGACCAATTGTGAACCTTGTGAACCTTGTGAACCATCATAAAATGTCTTGTGAACCTCATGGGAGGTATTGTGAAGCTTGTGAACCTTGTGAACCTCATAAAGTGACTTTTTAGACCTCATGAACCTCAGGAAAGCTTTGTAATCATTGTGAATCTTGTGAACCTTGTGAACCTTCAAGAAGTAACTTGTAGACTTCATGAACCTCATGAAATGTTATGGAAATGTTGAGAAACTTGTGAACCTTGTGAACTTTCAAGAAGTAACTTGTAGACTTCATGAACCTCATGAAAGGTCTTATAAGTGTTGAGAAGCTTGTGAACCTTGTGAACCTTCATGAAGTGACTTGTAGACCTCATGAACCTCATGAAAGGTATTGAAAGCATTGAGAAACTTGTGAACCTTGTGAACCTTCTTAGAACACAAAGTCTTGTATTGTGAGGGCAAATTTTGGGGTGCAACAGCTGCCCCTGTTCAATTTTCTGAAACCTGAGGGGTTAGATTGGTACATTTGCCAGTCATGACCTGGAAGGTTGAAGGGGATTGAACACAAAAGCCCAAAAATTTGCACTCACCAGTGCACGGCTAGTTGGATATGATTGAGTGGACTTAAAGATGCCACTTGGAAGAACTGGGGATGGGCTTAAAGATGTCATCTAAAGTATCAGAATATGATGATGTCTTTATGTTGATACTGGATATCAGTACTAGGTCTTTGTATAGGCCGTCTCTGAATTATTTATGCAACATGATTTGAATTGTTGGATGGACCAGTAGAAATAAATCTTGTGATGATTATCTCTTCTGGAAATATTTTGGATTAGGGAATGGATCTTTGTACAGACCATTTGCCTATTCTCCAAGGGCCAAAAGAACGTCAGGATTTGTTCTTAAGGATCAGAAGAACGTCAGGATTTGTTCTTCTGAGTAAAATGTCTTGAACCAGTGGTCAAAAGAGCGTCAGGATTTGCTCTTAAGGGTCAAAAGAACGTCAGGATTTGTTCTTCTGAAAAATGTCCTGGAGGATGAAGCGGTCCAGAAGTAATGATGATAGCTGTCAAGAGGATGGAGCAATCTTGAGGTAATGATATGATTTCAGGAGGGTGAAGCAATCCTGATGTATAAAAAAGCTGTCAGGAGGATGGAGCAATCCTGAGGCAATAATATGATATGCTTTCAGGAGACTGGAGTAATCCTGATGTAACAGCATGTCTTTAGGAGGATAGAGCAATCCTGATGATATTAATGATATGATTTCAGGAGACTGGAGTAATCCTGATGTAACAGCATGTCTTCAGGAGGATAGAGCAATCCTGATGATATTAATGATATGCTTTCAGGAGACTGGAGTAATCCTGATGTAACAGTATGTCTTCAGGAGGATAGAGCAATCCTGATGATATTAATGATATGCTTTCAGGAGACTGGAGTAATCCTGATGTAACAGCATGTCTTCAGGAGGATAGAGTAGTCCTGATGAGATTGATGATATGCTTTCAGGAGACTGGAGTAATCCTGATGTAACAACATGTCTTCAGGAGGATAGAGCAGTCCTGATGAGATTGATGATATGCTTTCAGGAGACTGGAGTAATCCTGATGTAACAACATGTCTTCAGGAGGATAGAGCAGTCCTGATGAGATTGATGATATGCTTTCAGGAGACTGGAGTAATCCTGATGTAACAGCATGTCTTCAGGAAGATAGAGCAGTCCTGATGAGATTGAAGATATGCTTTCAGGAGACTGGAGTAATCCTGATGTAACATCATGTCTTCAGGAGGATAGAGCAGTCCTGATGAGATTGATGATATGCTTTCAGGAGACTGGAGTAATCCTGATGTAACAGCATGTCTTCAGGAGGATAGAGCAGTCCTGATGAGATTAATGATATGCTTTCAGGAGACTGGAGTAATCCTGATGTAACAGCATGTCTTCAGGAGGATAGAGCAGTCCTGATGTATGAGAAGCTGTCAGGAGGATGAAGCAGTCCTGAGGTAATAATAAGCAGTCAGGAGGATGGAGCAATCCTGAGGGATAATAACTTTCAGGAGGATAAAGCAATCCTGATAATCATAAGTCTGTTTGCTGGATAATTAATCTGAAAACAAAGTAACATTCTGTATAATAATATTAGTTTATGCATTATGTATGATGCACTGTACTATGTATCTATGGATATGTATGTTATGGTATGATGTAAATGATGTATGTATGACATGACACTGCCTGAAGCGTCTGGATATCTTCGTATAACAACTGTTGGCCAGGGAAAATAAATCCCGATTCGTTGCTGAAGAATATGAGGAACTCATTCCCGTCTTGTTTGATAATATATATAACCTTCCGTCTGCTGGGGATGGCAAGGTATAGATAACCTCCCGTCTGCTGGGGATAGTAAGGTATACATAACCTTCGTCTTCGTTTGATAGTAGGGCAGATATAACCTCCCATCTTCGTTCGTCGTACCCTTATAGGAAAGTAAATTCCCGTATATCCGTATGAGGATAAAAGAGATGGATATAAATTCCAGGGGAGATGGGACTTTATGAAGATGGATTCGTCCTACTGAGGGTTTGTAGCTGTTTTGTAAAGATGAACCAGTGAAGCTTCGTTGAAATCCTTCCCTCGTTCGTCCTTGGTAAATACTATTACTGCGTTTTCATGCATTTCTGGTAAACATCAATCATATTAAGCATACATACATTCAAACACAACTAATGGACGTTTCGCTTAGGGTAAAAGTAAATCTGGATTCAGAGGGAAAAGTAAAGCTGAACTTGAAAACAGAATTATTTCAACTTCGAGAGTGTATAACCAATTGGATTTGGAGCTCCTGAAATTTTTAACTTTCCTGAATACCTTCCAACAATTCTCATAGTTGGATCTGAAGACATGATACTGACACCATCCGATACTACTGGCGTAGCCAATTAATTTCCACCGTGGTTTCTGCTGAGAATCCCCATATCAAGGTAACACAATGAGAGAAATGGCGTCTTCAAATTGTGATGGACCATATACTTTCTGGATACTAGATTTGAACAGAAAGCATTGCCCCTTGGTTGAGGATGAATCGTCCCATCATGGAAGTATCTGAATGTAGCTACCTCAAGAGAAACAAGCAGAATGCCCCATAAGCATATGCCCCTGGCATTGTGAATTCTGTAATGTTACCCTTGGTAATTCAAATATATGAGAAAAGTTGCCTCTGGCTATTAAGCACTGTTGGATCTGGAACTGGTTGCCCTGAATGATTTGAACAGTAACTTGGTATGCCCCCTTGATTAGGAAACAATGACCATGCCCCTGGCATTATGAACTCTGTAATGTTACCCTTGGCACTTCAGGTAGATGGGGAGATCTGCCTCTGGCTGCCCAAATGAATTAGGCAGTATCATGGTCTGCCCCCTTGATTGGGAGATAATGATTATGCCCCTTTGTATACATGGATTTTGATCCAGGAAGCAACTTTGTTTATCGGAAGGACTTTGGTTCATTGAACATTCATCCCGTAAGTTTCTCCATTTGTCAAGCACTCAGGTATATGCAAACAAATATATTCAAAAAATGCAATGCTTATGTCTGTCTTGAAGTTTTTTGAAAAAGAATTATTCTAAAACCCCCCCTTTTTTTTTTTTTAGAAAACTGTGATATTAACTCAAGTTTTATAATAAGCCCTAAAGGAGTCAGGATACCTTTTGCGTAGCAGTACGCTTTCGAACTAACCATGCTTCAGTTAGGACTTTTAAAGGGTTATAACGTGGCCTGGTTCACGGTTTAAGAAACAAAGGATAAAGGCTCAAATTTATTTGTACCCAACCCATTCTCCATGATGTTCTTCAGTCCTATACTCAGTTAACTTATGCATTGAGGCCCAAATGAGTTTGGAATTGTAACACTAACGTTTGTGATGGTTCAGAAACCCAAAATTTATTTGAACATTCAGTCATCTTTCTTTGTTGAGGATTCATAGTGACCTCTTTTTTCTTTTGACTTTGTTATCCCTTCTTTTTGCCTGAACTGTTTATTTCAAAGTTACAGTCAGGGGGATGTCTTAATTTTTTTTACTAAGTCTCCTTCATAAGTTTTGACTTAGTGAACTGTTCTTTTGTTGGATATTGACTGTCAGGTTTCATGATTACAGAGAACCATCATTAGTTGTGTACAACACAGATAATTGGCATATTTGAGTTAACTGAGTAACTACCCTGCCCCGGGTTATGAATAAGGGTTTTAATTTGTGCGAGAATAAAAACTCCTACTTCATAGGCTCAAAAGGGTTGACTAGGGATTAACTTCCTTATATCTCCACTGTTTAGGAATTGAAACAATGCCTGTACATCGTCAGCATAGTCTGTTCAAAAGCATACTGCATAAGATTATGGTATTGTTTTCGTCATCCTCCCTCTACAGGCTTATAGCTTTATCAGGAGTTAAATATCACAAGATAGAAATAAGAAGCATAATTCAAAATATAGTGGAACGAATGGATTAATTCAAGACAAACATATGCAAGGCATTAATGAAAACAAAAGTTTAACATAATAGTAAGTGTTCAAACAAATAAAAGAAATTACAAATGAAAATTCAAATGTTGTCCCATCCAGTTGGCTGAATGTCCTCAATTGCAATTTGTGAACTTTGAGGAGCAGTATACTTCACCATGAAATCAAATTTGCCACTTGGATGTCCCAAGGTGCCCCATATCTCAACAGGAATAGGTAGGCTTCCTTTCTTGCTATACTGGGCAACTTGTCTTGCAGCTTCGGTGTTTGATGGATGATAGTAGAACTCAACTTGACCCTCTGGAGTAACCTCTAGGATTCCTTCGTCAATTAGGTCTTGAATCTTATTCTTCAATATCCAGCAGTTGTTAGTATCATGTCCAGGAAGGTTGGAGTGATACTCACACCTTGCCTTGGAATTATAGTGAGGAGAGGAAGTTTTAGGATTTTGAGGAGAACTTTTCAAAGAAATTAGTTCCATCTCCAACAAGCATTGCAGAACTTGTGACATTGGAGTGCTGAACTTGATAAACTGCCTTCTATATTTCTGGTGTTGAGGTGGATTAACCTTATCAGGTCTTTCAACTGAAGAACAATCAATGGCAACCTGTCTCTTACCCTCTTTTATCCTCATCCTCCTTTCAACCAAATCAGCTTGTTTTAATAGAGGTTCACTGACAATTAGATCCCTGACTCTATTACTTTGAAGTTTGTGGACAAGGGTTCTTAGCTCTTCTTGCCCCTGAGCTAAACTTTGAATAAGAGCCACCTGGCCATTCATCTGGATCCTCATTTCTGTTATCTCAGCTTGCAATTGTTCCAACTGACCATCCTTGTTGTCCTCAGGACTCTTCTTCTTAGCCAGCAGTGTCTTCAATTCATCCTGCCCCTTGGTCAGGTTCAGGATCAGCTCTTAGAACTGTGCATTTTGTGCCTGGAGATCCTTAACTGATTGTTCAAGAGCCATTGCTGAAATAAACAGCGAGAAGATGAGAAACCTGTGCACAATTATAAGCCTGTGATGTAATGAAATGATATGTGAATGCATATGCAATGTTTTCAAGGACCGCAGGATTTAAATTTTCTTAAACAAACAAGAAGGTAAACTTTTATTAGTAATAACTTTGTTTTGCCTTTTAGGCTTACAAGAAATGAAATGAAATAAGTACAAAAGATGGGGTTTTAAGTCTCCCATGGACGTTTCCTCTTTGTGTTGAGGTATGAGTTGAGGTTCCGCTCCTCGTGAAGTTGCTTTGTTAGCTCTAGGATTCTTGCTTGGCTTGCTTTGTAATGAGCCTCGAAAGTATCCCTCTGCTCCTTCAGTTGGATCCATGATCTCTGCAAGTCTTCCTTATCAGTAGGCATGTCTGGGTGAAGGATGGTATAAGCTGTGTCTCCTTCAGCAACAGGTTCCATGGTAACTGGTAGGACGACAGGATATGGCATCATGAGAGTCTGAGCACGGGATCGTACCCATCTGAGATAAGCCTCCATAGGAATAGTGTACTTAGGCTCCAGTGTCTTGCTGTCAACCCTGTTTACTTTTCCCCAAGCTCGTATGAATCTCTGACGATAACCCTGAAGATCGTTGTCGTAATCAAACACAATGCCCTGAATCAACATGTCATGTGGGCCATCGCTCCGAGCATAACCAAACTGTCGTAAAGCTAGAGAGGGGTTATAGGTGATGCCTCCTCTTATGCCTAGAAGTGGCACATTAGGAAACTCCCCACAACGGTCAATGATGGTGACATTCTCCATAGATCTGGAGCACCAATGGATGTCTGAGTGAGAAAGTGACATGATCCTCTTGGACCATCTGAACCCTTGCTCATTCTTCATTACTGAGCGAGGAAAGTGAGAAATAAACCACCTAGAAAGTAAAGGTATGCAGCACAGCAAAGTTCCTCTTGCCCTTGTAGTACGGGTGTGAAGAGAATGTAGGATGTCTCCAAGCAATGTAGGCACTGGATTGTGACTCAGGAAAATGTTGATGGCATGAACGTCTATGAACTGATCTGGATTGGGGAACAATACTAAACCATATATCAGCAAGGCTAAGATCTCCTCAAAAGCATCATAGCTCATGGCCTTCAAGAACATTTGAGCCTTATCCATTAGCACCTTGGCAAGAATACCCTTGACTCCGCTTCTCGTTTCTAGAACAATATCAGACTTCTTCAGATGTAGAGCTGCAGCAATAACCTCTGGTTTAAGCTCCTTCTCCAAGCCTGTGAAGGGTCTTTGATCCAGAACAGGTATACCCAGAAGTTTAGAGAACTCCTCCATTGTAGGAACCAGCTGATAGTCGGGGAATGTAAAGCAATGGTGCTTAGGGTCAAAGAACTGAAACAGAACACTCATCATGTCTTCATTGAACCCTGAAGTGACTAGATCCAATAGGTGACCATGTCTCTTGATAAACTGGGAATGATCAGACACTTGAGAAACCAACTCTTTAAGCTTGGGAGGTATCCCCACAAAGTTGATCCTGATGGTGTTTCTACGAGCAGAAGCCATGACCTGCAACAAAGAACAAAGATAAATCCTTTGGTCCTTGAAATGGTTAGTGAAAATGCTATGCTTATGATGCATGATGATGTCATGATGTTATGTTCAATCACAAACATGTGGCACACACAAACAAGTCACACCATAGCCCTAGGTTTAAAGGCTTGCATGAGGTTTAAGGTAAGTACCCTCCCCTGAAGTTAGATGGTTCATCCTGTCCTACAAAAGTAACCGGGTTCTAAGGGATCTCAATATCATTGATCCTTCACAAGGGTGGTTGTTCAGAAGGCAACTTACTTGCCAACCAAAACCCTCCAAGTTTAAGATCTCAATGAGTGTAGTATCGAGTGTCAACCAACTTCAGTATGCACCAAAGCCGGTTACCTCACTACTTTCTAAAGGCCAAGATGAGTTAACTAGGGTTCTAAAAGTTAGTTAGTGCATTGACAACATATGGCAGCCTCATATTATCCTCAACTTGACTTAAGGAACATAAGCACCAACCAAGAAGTCGCACTAACTATGGCCACCAGATCAACCGTATCGATATACGTCGTACAGTTTCCTTGGTCTATTGCCATTTACCTAAGGTACACTAGATCCGGGTTAGGACCTTTCACACATAAGAGCACCCCAACAATATAATAATAAAGCAAACAAATCAAACAATATTAAAGTGATCTTAATTCCTAAGGGTACCCCTCTTAAATTAAATCCCCAGCAGAGTCGCCAGTTCTGTAACACGGTGGGAGAACTGACTTTAGTTATGTTGCGGATAGCAAGAGTCGCCACCGACTTTTATTTTATCCAAAGGAAAGGCATAAAAGAACAGGAAAGACCTTTTTAAAATATTTTTGGGTCCGGGGGGTAGGTTATGTAAAGGGAAGGTGTTAGCACCCATTACATCCATGGTTATCCATGGGCTCTTAGTTACTTAACTCACTTTGAATTGTTTTTGAAAAGTGTAGTGTGTGAATAAAAATTTTCATAAGAGTTTAATAATGATCCATGTAAGGATGCGTAAAAAACTTGTATTTTGAAAATTGTTTGAAATTGTGAAATGTTTGAAAAGTTTTTAAATGAAGTGAGTAAGCAACTATGAGGAACCTTCCCTAAAGTTTAAGTCTTTCTGTTCTTTATCCTTTAAATGGTAAGACTATCCCTATTATTAAGGAATAGGTAGTCATTACCTTGGATGTAAGGGACATATGAGGGACATCTGTTTAGCGAAGGCAACTGTGGGGTGTATTAAGCATTTAGGAGGGACTATCATCATTATTCGAAAAGGGACTTGATCTTTAAAGGCAACCATTAGGGACTTGATGATTTTTTCTTTTAAGGGACTTGCTTTATACACCCCACTTGACCTTATGATTAGGCAACATTGAGGGATAGCCTTAGAAATGTGAGATGGCGATTAAAAATCGACTTACGTATGTGAGTGTTCAATATTATTTATCTTTAATTAAAATGATCTAAATTTATTTTAAATAGAATACATGTTTTGCACTCCCTAAATTACTAACCATAGCATAAAAATTAAATATTTAAATATTTACAAAATTACACCAAGAAGCAATTACATAATTATAATAATAAGCAAATTAAAAATAAATAGCAAAATATAAATAATAAGCAAAAATAATAAATAAGCAATAAATAAATAAATATGGGTTAGTAATAAATATAATTAAAAATAGGGTTAGTAAAAATATAAAAAAATAAATAAAGTTAATGAAATAATAATAATAATAAAATATATAAGATTAGTGAAGCAAAAATAAATAATAACATGATTAGTAACAATAATTAAAATAAATAAAACTAGCCAAAATATTATAGGAATAAGAGATTAACAATTTTTAATATAGACAATTATATTTAGAAATAAAAAGAAACATGAACCAATAATTATTTTAATTTACAAATTATTAAATTATTTTTATAATTACAAAATTTAATTATTATAAGTTAGATTATTTCTAAACAAAAAGTTCTAAAAAAATATTTTACACATTATATAAAGAAAAATAGGTTATAAGCATAGTATATAAAATATATTTGCATATTGTAAAAAAAATAGGTCATAATTATATTTACAACAAATTAATTATATTGAAGATTAGATTAAATAAATATATACATGACAATTATATTAAAAATTAGAGAATAACAATTAAGTTTTTTTTTAATAAGTATTTAGAAAATAAATTAGGGTTTTGAAAATTAGGGTTTGTTTTGGAAAATATTTTTAGGATTTAGTTTAACATACAAATTTATTTTAACTAATATATATATATATATAATTTAATTACACCAATAAAAATTTAAATTGAGAAAACAAGAGTTTAGAATTTTTAGAAAATAATATTAGGAATTAGAACACATAATATATACATATTTTATAATATAGAAAATAATAGAATAATATAATTTTAATTTGTTTTATATATAATGGTAATTAAATTAAAGAAAAATAAAGCAAAAGAAAAAAAAAAATCAAAACCTAATGGGGCTGGGGTTTGAACCCAGTCCCCTATGCTTGCCAACAATAGTCTCTACCACTGGGCCATGCGTTGGTTGATGCAAGAGGAATGAACTCCATTTGGTTTTGTTTCTTATCTGGAAAAAATCAGGAAAATATAAAGAAAACAAAAGGCCTGGGGTGGTGTTGAACCCAGGACCTTATGAATACTCAAACACGCACATGACCGCCTGGCTGGAAGAGCCTACCTGATAAAATGCTGACTACAATTGATTATATATTAAACCTGTAAAATAAACAAAATAAACAAGCAAAATGCCACAAACGGGGAATCGAACCCCAGACCAAGCCATTGCATACGCACCCCTCCATCCACTGGGACAACACAAGTTGTTGTGATTTTAAACAACAAACAATCAATAAAATATAATATAAATAATTTGAATTTAAAACACGCGCGGGAAGAGGTCTTCTTCTACCTCCAGAACTGCGAACTTAGCTGCGAAAATAGCTAGGAAATTACCTGCGAAAATAGAATGGTAGCAAAACCTACAAAATTCAAACAATGACAAAACAGTATGGTTTCATGAAATTGATCATTCCATTAAGTTTCTAACAAGTTTTCCAATCATTCCACGTTCTTAGAATCCATTTATATTGGCTGGATTACAAAACCCTAATTGAAGCCATAAACCCTAAGTATGGTGAATCACGATTCAGGCTATGGAACTTCACCAAATGATCCAGAATCCATCTATAGTTATCAATAAACAAGATTATGTAAGCAAAATTCATTGAAAAACAACACATTAATGGAATCGAAAAAAATATTCTCAAGCATAAAGTGAATTCGGGTAGGGCATTATGGTGTGTATGGGATGCATATGAGTGATGGTTTAGCTTCAACAATGTCCAAAGAACATCTTTATGTTCTTACTTTACCTTCAAATGCCCTGGATTGAAGAATCCGAATATGAGTTTTGGATGGATTTTTGAGGTTTGGAACTTACACTTAGAGGCTGCAAAATCGTGAATGAGTGCTAGGGTTATGATCAGTACTTATATGAGGATCATTTAGGTCAGAAAAATTGAATGGTTGTATGGAAGTTTTGATATTTGAAGATTGAAAAAGATTATGCTTTGAAATTCAAATATTTGCTCATGAAGGCTTGCTATTTTTGTACCAATCTAATGATTTCCTTCCCTTTCAACTTCAATCAATATTTAAAATGTTCTAGAAACCAAATCTCCCTTAAATAATATATTTTCATATTTTATATTTATTTAAAATGATTTTTCATGAATTAAATCAAAATAAATAAAAATAAAATAATAAAAATTCTGATTTTTAATCATTTGGGTCATGCATGATGATATGGTATGGATTGGATCACAATTTGGCAAGCCCATTTGGAAAGAATTGGTTCTAGACCCCCATTTTCATCATAAACCATCACAAAATTTCCCAACTTTGCAAGGGCACATCTCCCTCAATTTTAATGGTATGAGGGTATTTTTGGACATTTTGGAAAGCTTGAAGAGTCCTATAAACAACCCCATTGGTTTCAGGTCCATATCATTTACCAATCTCAAGTTATGCCCTTTTGAAGTTGTTGACTTTTTGTTGACTTTTGAAATGACCTATAATGTCTTAGCTCATACCTTCCAAATGAAGCATTTTTGGGCTTGACTTTCAAGATCAAAGTTGTAGAGAATTAAATTTCATTCAAAATGAGCTTTGAGTGGAGACTTGGTGATGAAGTATGTGAAAGTTATGGCTGGTCAAAGTTCAGTTGACTTTTACTGAGGAAACCCTAATTTAGAAACTCCTGATTCTTGATGATCTGGAATCTCCTTGATGAATCATGATCAACCCTTGATAAAATGATGCATTTTACTTCATATACTTGATGTTGGCAAAAAATAATGAAGTTTGACTTTGGTTTGACCACAGTTGACCTCAGTTTGACTTTCTGACTACATTGACTGATTTTGACTTATCTGATCATCTGACTGAGCAAACTTTTGTGAAAAGTCTTGAAACTTGTCATGGGGGTTCTTACACACATATAAGATGTTATGAGGATCACTTGAAGTCTTGGAAGTCCCTTTAGCCTGATTAAAGTCAAAACCCTAGTTTTGGATGCACTGCTTAGGAGGTGCATTGTCTGAGGGAATTGTCAACTCTTTTGACCAATTGTGAACCTTGTGAACCATCATAAAATGTCTTGTGAACCTCATGGGAGGTATTGTGAAGCTTGTGAACCTTGTGAACCTCATAAAGTGACTTTTTAGACCTCATGAACCTCAGGAAAGCTTTGTAATCATTGTGAATCTTGTGAACCTTGTGAACCTTCAAGAAGTAACTTGTAGACTTCATGAACCTCATGAAAGGTTATGGAAATGTTGAGAAACTTGTGAACCTTGTGAACTTTCAAGAAGTAACTTGTAGACTTCATGAACCTCATGAAAGGTCTTATAAGTGTTGAGAAGCTTGTGAACCTTGTGAACCTTCATGAAGTGACTTGTAGACCTCATGAACCTCATGAAAGGTATTGAAAGCATTGAGAAACTTGTGAACCTTGTGAACCTTCTTAGAACACAAAGTCTTGTATTGTGAGGGCAAATTTTGGGGTGCAACACCTATGTAAAAATATTAGATTTCCAAAGAAGGAAGTTATATAAAAAGAGCATGAATTGCATATTCTTGGGAGTTAATGATACATCCAAGGAATACAGGCTCTATAAACCTATATCTAAGAAGATAATTACAATAAGAGATGTAGTTTTTGTTGAAAATGAGATGTGGAATTGGAATGAAGAAAAATAAACTGAATTATGGAGTTAGATATTGATGAAGATGTAATAAAAACAAGGGATAAAAATGAAGAAGGATTGGCTCAATCCAATGACCAAAGTAGAACTGAGGATATGGTGACTATTGGCACATTATGTGGAATAATGTGATTGCAGGTATAGTTAATAAGTGATAAAGGATATTGAAGCTTATGGATAGCAGAATATAATTCAACCAACAACTACTTAATTTTGATGATTTATGGTATTGATGATGGCAACGCTTGAAGTCAAGCAAACCACTTAATTAGATCAAGTATTCAAATATGCACAAGATGATTGTTCAACTTTCCTCTTGAATCAAGATAAAAATATGCACAATATGGTTGATCATATTATCCTATTGAATTAATATAGTGACATTCGTTTAAAGTCAACACTGTGGTCCAACGTATATCAAGTGAAGACTTTGATTTTATGATCACCGATGGTTTAAAATTTCAACATCTCAGATGATGGTAACTAACATGGAAATGTCTCAAGCCGAATCAAGAATATTCAATGTTCTTGAGTTATACTACAATCAAAGATAATGATACCAAGACCAGACACTTTAGAGTGTGAAAGAAAGGAAGTGTGAAAGCTCACCTCATCATGTTATTTTGAGTGATTAATGTCTTGTAAAGAAATAAGGACATTTTTGGAAGTATTAGGGATAAATCACATACACTAAAATATTTGAGAAGTATTTCATTTTCTAACTAAAATCACCAAAAATATTTTTGAGGCCTAGCTAGTCAAGTTAGGGGAATATTTACTTGATTGGGAATTTGTTTCTTAAACATCTAATCGATTAGATTTATAGCCTAATAGATTAAATGGTGCATAATAGAGTATCTAATGGATTATGACAATAATCTAAAGATCAGTAACAACTTTATATCTAAACCTTCCATTATGAGTAACCCTAATCAATTATTGACATTTCCTAATCAATTAGGTCATTTATTTGACCCATTAATTCTTTCCAAATTTACACATGTACATAAATGATCCGGACATGTCCCTGTGGTCTTCAACTGGGACTGTGATGGTGCTTATAAGAGAGGGGATAGTGTACCTGCAAGGTATTCTGATGCTCAAGTGAGTTTCAGTGTCAGACAAACTAAAGCATGAGAAAGAATTGAGTGATTAGAATTGAATACCTGGCACTCCAAAGATGGAGGGTATTTATGAGGGCACATGCCCGTGGATTGTGGGCGTGTAGACTTTGACTAAGCATAACTGTCTCCTGTAAATTCGGAGGGCAGTTGGTCGTGTGAAAGGTGTTATGGCGTGTGTGGGGAGATCCCCAACGGCTATATGCCAACGACTCTATTTTGCAACGATCATATAATCGACAGTCTTTTATTGGGCTTATGCTCAGATGAATACTGAATTGGGCCTCAATTTGGCGTAGGGAGCTTGTTAGGCCAGTCCAGAATAAAAACCCCTAAGTTGCTGTACTCGAGCGAGGATAGTGACTTAAGGTGTCGAGGATCCAGGTTGACGTAACTTTTCCATACATGTTACAAGCATGTGTTCCCTTTAGGCTCTGGTTACTATAGCGGGCAGCTTCCCGTAGGAGGGAAACATACAGACATTGGAAAAAGATTATATTTTGAGAAGATAAAACGTTTGTAGCTTTAGTGACACATGTTGGAAAGCGTCGTAATTTATTTATGACACTTGAGGGCTAGCCATAGGTAATAATTACTTGTCCTTTGCGTTTCCCCACGCGAGCTTACAACATTATAAAAAATGGGAGAAGAAATTCATTTGATCATTTCGCACAAAATCTTCCTCTCACCGTGAAACTTTCTCTCTGCAACTTTTTGCCGGAACTTCATCATCACCGTCGCCATCCTCCCAGAACTCTGCCATGGATCAAGGTAATCTTTATCTCCTTTTTTCTGCTCTGCAGCTTTGGGTGAAGAACATTCACTAATTTCTTATGAAGTTCATATGATCTTCAACATTTATGAGGATTCCAATGAATTTCTGGAAATTTTGATGAATGTTCATCAAATTCTATGAATCTCATGAAGAAATAGGGTTAGTTTCAGAAGATAAATAGATTGATGTTAGATCCATGCTAGATTTTGGTTAGGATGATTTAGTGTTAGTTGACTCGGCATTAGGTCGTCGTAGATGGTGGTTAAAGTATGGGGCTTATCCTCGGTAGACTTTAGTTTGAGAGTAATTTTCTCTTAGTGAGGGTGAGTCTGTCACGTCGGCTTTATCCCCATAGTGCATTCCTAGGTCAAGGGGCTGATTTGGGGGCATGTCCCCGATCCTTATCGAAGCCATTTCACTTGATTTGCAGTGGAAGGGTGGATTTGAGATCGTTGAATTCACTATGTTTCCTCTGTTTTTCAAGTGAAAGGAGTCAGAAACCCGCACAAGGAGTCAAGGAAAATCTTTCAGGTGACGTTGCGGGAGCCGCGGACGTCCCCGCTGCTGATAAACTGTGGATTATAGACGATCCACTCGAGACGACATCTCAGTTTGCCGTAAACGCTTCAGATGCATGGGGTAAAATTGAGAAGAGGAAGAAAGGGGGTCCCGTAAACTAGCAGTCATTGCCTCCGAAGCCTGACCAGAGGATATGCTCGTGCTTCCTTGCCTTTTCATTTTCCTATGTATGATTTACATTTCACGAGGCTAGGTACCGCTTGTCCTTCACAGACTTCTAGGAAGCAGTTTTCACCCACCTCGAGCTCGCTCCCTCTCAGCTACATCCAAATGCACTGGCATTCATAAGGGCCTTTGAGTTGGTGTGTTGCTGCTTGTAGATAGGTGCGATTGTAAGTTTGTTCTTTAGAATCTTCTATTTTTAGAGGAAGTGTCGGGATGGCCGACACATCTAGGTGTCGTTAAAACAATCGAGCATAATTTTTAAAGCATAGTTAGATTCTGTTCGCGATTTCAAGTATCATTTCTACATCATTCAGCCAAGCTTGCATACGACCAAGGATTTTCTATATGATAGGGAGTTCGTCGACGACAAGGAGAGTTTGGTGGCTCATTTCCCGTTGGAGTGGGTGGATGTCCATTTTCGGTATCCCAACAAACATTATATAACAAAGCCCGAGGATCTTAACGCCGACGACACGACGTCGTATAACATGTTGTTCAACTTCTTTTCTAGATTCCTCCCTTCAAAACTCGTAGATTCAGACAGGCATATCCTCATTAGGCCTGACGGAACACCGACCACCCAGGATAAATTAATAAATGTAAAGGCGTTGCTCAGCTTCCCAAATGAGGAAGTGGCGATGCAACTCTTAGGTGGATTTTTAGCTCTTTCAGTTTTGTACCCGAGGATTTATCTGGTAACTGACTTGTTTATCTCTTGTTTTTGCAGCTTAAATGGCCGAAATGCTTGAAAGTCTAGTGAAGACTAACAAGGGAAACTCCAAGAAGGGCCCAAAGAGCAGGGTCAGAGTTGTTAAAGACTAGGCTACCCTTGAAGGGTTCGTTGTTACAGGTAGTTCTACTCCGGGGAGCACTCCTTTAGGAAAGAGGCCTAGGGTCGAGGAATCGCCTTCCCCTCCAAAAACTGATGTGGTGCCTTCAGGGACGTTTTCTCTGCCCTAGTGCGTGACCCAAAGGTCATTATTTGCTGAAGGGTAATTTGTTCGGGTCCCCGATCTAGATGCGGCAGCCATTCTATCCACTGATCGCAAAGCTCTGAGAACTAAGATGTGTCAGAATGCGGCGGGGATGATACAAATCTTGGAAGCTTCCCTTGCTTTTAATGATGCTGACCTGGTTCCCAGGAAGGATTTGGTTACAACCTAAAAGAAAGTAACTGACCTCGAGGAGGAAAGTACGAGCTATACAACAAACTAAGCAAGCTCGAAAGGCACCTGGAGGAGAAGAATGAGTTGTTGATCATGCTAAGAGCCGAACAAGAGAAAACGAAGGCAACTATCAAGGAAAATAAAAAGCTGAAGGAGAAGGTCCAGGAGCTAGAGAGTGCCTTGGCTGTTAGCGAGGATGAGACCGACGAGGAGAGGAACATGATATCCAAGGTGGGGGTATGCTTGACGCGTTAATGTTGAACTCGATAGTGTATAAAACTTGTCGAGGGGGCGAAATTTGTTCTCACTAAAGGGGGTCGAGGACGCGGTTGCGTCCCTTTTTTCCCTAAGGTTTATACCTTTCCCATCGCGAGCTGGGGGTCTGCCACATTGGTATGATAACGGCGGAGCTCGTTTGAGGTGTCCCCGTTGGGAGATTCATTTTCCCGACAACTGCAAATGCTCACTCATATTTATGTTGAAGGTTGTATCTATACCATGATACATCCTTATGGTCGGGAACTTCTCCCCTTGTTAGTGGGGTTGATTCACCAGCATATATTTCATGCTCTGGCTAGATTTAACTGTAATATTTTTTTAGCTTTTTAGCGCTCCATGGTCGAGCAAATGTTTCTCCATTCAGTTCTTCGAGGTAGTAGGCTCCCGTACCCGTTTTCGACTTGATGCAATATGGGCCCTCCCAGTTGGCTGCAAGCTTGCCTTCTCGCTGATATTTCTAGTTTCTTCGTAGTACAAGGCTTCCTACTTGGAATTCTCGTTTAACGATCATATTGTTGTAGCGCAACACAATCTTTTTCTTTAGGGATTCTTCGCAAAGGGCTGCCACTGAGCGGATTTCCTCGACCAAGTCGAGCTCCTCTCTTAGTGCCTCGTTGTTGAGTTCTTCCTCCAAATGGGATTCTATCCGTCGTGAGGGTTCTCTAATCTCCACGGGGATGACTGCTTCCGTACCATATGTCATCCGAAATGGGATCTCCCCGATGGTCGAATGTGGAGTGGTCTGGTAGGCCCAGATTACATTGTGGAGCTCTCCGTCCCACCTTTTCTTTGTCTCGCCAAGTCTTTGTATTAGGCCTCGTAAAATGACTATGTTGGTAGTTTTGGCATGCCCGTTGGTTTGGGGGTGCTTGACTAATGCGAAGTGTTGCTTGGTGTTTGTCTTGGCAATGAAGTCCTGGAAATTCTTGTTGGTGAACTGGGAACTGTTTTCCGTCATAAGGGATTGGGGTACACCGAACCTGGACAAGATGTTTCTCTTATAAAACTGTCAAAATGTTGAATGCATTGATCCTGGTCAGGGCCTCGGTTTCTATCTATTTGATGAAGTAGTCCACGACCACGATCAGATATTTGTTTTGGAAAGAACCCGTCGTGAAGGGACCGAAGATGTCCATGCATCATTATGCGAACGACCATGGTGATGACATTGTTTTGAGTGCACCAAGAGGTGTGAGGTGTATAACCCCGTGGCATTGGAACTTGTCGCACCTCTTCACGTGCTCTTTGATGTTGTTCTGCATGATTGGCCAGTAGTAACCCGCCCTTAAGGCCTTTCGGGCCAGGGACCTGCCGCCTAAGTGTTGTGTGTTTATTCCTTCGTGTATTTTATGCAAGACATATGATATGATTTCTTCCTCGAAGCATTTGAGGAGTGGAATGGAGAATCCTTGGCGGTACAACTTGCCGTCCACCAAGACCTAGGAGGATACACGGTGTTTGGTGGCACTGGCTTCCTTCCTGTCTTCTGGCAGCTCGCCAGTTGTCAAGTAGTGGAATACTGAAGTCATCCAGCAATTGTTGTTACCTATGACGTTGATGTCGATGATATCACAGGGCTTTTCAATACTAGGGCGGGGAAGTGTTTCCTGGATGACGAACTTATTTCCGCCTTTCCCCCACGTACTTGCCAATTTTGACAGGACATCTGCCAGTGAATTATGCCCGCGGGGGATGTGCTGGATGTCCCAAGACTTTAATTGCACCAGCATTTGCAGCACTAGCGTCAGGCATTCAACCAAATGGTTATTTTTCGCCTGGTATTTTCCTTTGACCTGTGATGCAACCTGCTAAGAACCGGTGTAGATCCTGATTTCTTGGGCACCCATGTCCTTAGCTAGGAAGATTCCTACTAAGAAGGCTTCTTACTCAACTTGGTTGTTTGACATCGGGAAAGAAATGACTAGAGATACCTCGATTAAGAGGTCTTCTTCATTCTTGAGGATGATCCTCGCTCCACTCCCAGACGGACTAGATGCTCCATCGACGTAGATGACCCACCTATGAGTGCTTTTTGGTGCAACTTCTGTTAGGGTCATCTCGGCCACGAAGTCGTCCTGGGCTTGAGCTTTTAGAGCTTTTCTTCTTTCGTAATGTATGTTAAATTTAGATAATTCTAGGAACCATCTCAGCATTCTTCTGGCCATATCTGGTCGGGCTAAAAGTTGCTTGATAGGTTGGTCGGTTTGTACGACCACAGTGTGTGCCAGAAAATAATTTCATAGTCTCCTGACAACATTTACGAGCGTGAGGGTGACTTTCTCTATCTATTGATACCTAAGCTCTGACCCATGAAAGACTTTACTCGTGAAATACACGGGCTTTTTCCCGTCTGGGTCTTCTCTTATGAGAGTTGCATTGATGGCTTTGATGTTGACAAACAGATATATGTAGAGTATCTCCCTGGTTATCGGCCTGGACAAAACTGGGGGCTCTGATAGTGCTTGTTTGAGGTGTTGCAGAGCTGCTCGCATTCTTCTGTCCATTCGAACGTTGATTCCTTGTGAAGTAATTTGAAGAAGGGCGATGCATGTTGAGCAGATTTTGCTAAAAAAACGAGATAGCAAGGTGAGCATACCGTTTAAGGACTGGATTGACTTCTTCGAGTTAGGCGTAGGAAATTATGAGAAAGTGCGACACTTGTCGGGTTTAGCCTCGATTCCTCTTTCTGTAAGATAAAAACCGAGGAACTTGCCTGCCCTTACACCAAAGGTTCACTTATCATAATTAAATCGCATTCTGCACTTTCTTGCTTGGTCGAACACATTTTGGAGATGAGAAGTGTGATCGGACTCTTGGGCGGATTTCACGATCATATCGTCCATGTAAACTTCGAGCATGTCCCCAATCTTTGATTGAAAGACCTTCTTCATCATGCGTTGATACGTGGATCATGCGTTCTTTAACCCGAAGGGCATTACGTTGTAGTAATAATTTCCCGTCAGAGTCATGAACACGATGTGCCTTTTATCTTTGTCAGCCATGAGTATCTGATTGTACCCAGAATACGCGTCCATGAAGGACAACAATTTAAAATCTGCAGAATTGTCTACCAACTTTTCTATGTTACTCAGAGGGTAAGAGTCTTTCGGGCAAGCCCGATTATGATCGGTGTAGTCAATACAAAGGCGCCATTTTCCATTATATTTTTCACGAGTACAATGTTCGAGAGCCAGGTTGTATACCTGGCCTCAGTTACAAAATTGGACTCTAAGAGGTCCTTAACTAATTTTTCAGTAGCCAAAGTTTTTTCTTCGGACTACTTGCGTCTATGTTGGGTAATTGCGTATGTTGATGGGTTGATGGCGAACTCGTGGCATGCAATCTCAGGAGAAATATCAGGCATATCAATAGTGCTCCAGGCAAAGAGGTCCGCGTTGTTGTGCAAACATTGCTTCAACTGCTCATTCACATCGTCGGGAAGCCCTGTGCCGATACAAACTCCTTTGTTAGGGTTGTCTCTGAAGGTTATGGCTTCAAACTCCCCTCTAGGAAAAGGGCGCAAAATATTTGCTTTGTCTGCAGCAATATCGTCCTCAGAATCTGCTGGGATGCGAGAATTAAGGTCGATTGTATTGATTTGAAGAGTTAGCTTCTTCTCGGGTTGAATTTCTTCGGCTGGAGTTCCCTCGTCTCTCGTGCGCTTATTGCTCTTTGGTGCAGTCTCTATTACGGTCTGGCCTCTGGTCGCTGCTTCAAAGCATCTCCACGTTGCTTCAATGTCCCCGTGGAAAGTAGCTACATGCCTTTTCTATTTATAATATTTCATCTTGAGATGGACCGTCGATGGGACGATTATGACCTCGGCTAATGTTGACCTCCCCAAGATGCATTGGTAAAGGGATGGACAATCGATCACCAGGAAATGTGTCTTGATTTCCTTGGAAGCATCCCCTTCTTCGAATGTGACCATTAACTCGATGTAGCCCCAGGGTTTGGCGGTATCCCCGTTGAACCCTTATAGATCAGAACCTGCATATGGAGACAAGTTCTTCTGATCAAGCTGCAATGCTCGAAAGAGCAAGGTGTACATGATATCGACCGAGCTTCCCTGGTTGACGAGTATCCTATGAACATCTATCTTTGCCATCTTGGCGCAGATCAACAAAGGGATGTGAGAGTTCGGAGAACTGCTGAGGAGTTCCTCCATGTAAAAAGTGATTGGTTGGGATTTCCCCCTGACTTTCTCGAGAGGCGAGAGTTGGTTTGGTGATAAATCAAACAAGTGCTCGAGTCTTCTTCTAACGGACCTGACAGTCATCTCTTTGTAGCCTCCACTTGAGATGAGCATGGCCGCCTCCTAGGGATTGTGCACTGCAAAGTATCCTGTGCTTCTGAGGTGCCGAGGAATAAGGAAATCCTCGGGTCAGGTGATTGACAAGGAGACTAGCATGGGAGCAGCTTCTTCGGAGACTTCATCGACTCTTTTCGCCTCCTATAGTCGATGAGCTCCATCTTTGACATACTTCTTGAGGTGCCCCTCCTTGATGAGGATCTCAATAGCGTCTTTGAGGTGGAAGCAGTCTTCTGTGACATGTCCGTGATTTCGGTGAAATCGACAATATTTTCTTTTGTCGGTATTGGGCTTAGAAGCGGTTGGTTTGGGGAAGCAGAAACCTCCCTATTTGAACTCAGTATTGATGCATTCATTAAGGAATTTTTTGCGGGGAGCAGTGAGGAGGGTATATTCTGAGAAGCGACGCGTTGGCCATCTTCTCTTGCAAGGACGATCGTTCTTTCGCTTTTTATGCCGAGGAGTCTCGTTATCATCTTTCTGCTTATGAGATCGCAAATTATCTTGATTCCTTGAATCCCGTGTCTTTTATGTGGCCTCTTTTTCCTCATATTGGATATAGGCTTAAGCCTTGTGGAGCAGCTCAACGAGGGACTGGGGAGGCTCGATCCCTACATCTTTGCAGAATTTGCTGTTAGGACGTAAGCCATTTTCCAGGATATATTGCTTCATGCGGCCAGTAGTGTGCACTTCCACAACCTCTTTATTGAATCTGTCGATGTAGTCCCGTAGAGGTTCTTCTTTTCCCTATATGATCCCTTCGGGGGTGGCCTCGGACTTTGGATGATGTCTAGACGTAGTGAAATGCTTGGTGAACTGGTTCTTCAAGACTATCTATGACGTGGTAGATCCTGCGGGGAGGTGTTTGTACCACAACATTGTGCCTTTTCGTAAGGTGATAGGAAAAAGCCTACATTTGATTGCACCCTCCATGTTGTGATAGTGGAGCATGGTCTCGATATTTTCGATGTGATCATTGGAGGTTGTAGTTGCGTCGTAGGTGGCTAGTAGAGGAGGCTTCTCGAGACCGGGTAGGATGCCGGTCTCCATGATTTTGCAACAAAGTGGCCCACGATCATCATCGTCATCACTGCTTCCGGAAGAAGGATATAGAGATCTGCTCCAATGAGGACTCTTGCTATGTTGACGGGCACGACTTTCTTCATCGTAACAGGACTTCTTTTTCTGATCTTTGTCGTCTGGTGAACGTCTTATCCTTCGGGGAGGAGATCGAGTGTGTCTCCTGGCCTTTTCTGGGAATGATCCTTCGAGCCTATCTTGATCTCTCGGGGGAGAAAGGTGTCCGAAATTTTTCCTATTGTGATTTCATGGAGGGGATTGTGAGTGACGTGGAGGCGTGCGAGAGTCTCTACGGCGACATTTCTTGGATGGAGAAGGAGAATGAAGGTCACCCTCGAGCATATGTATGCATTTTCTCTGTTGGAAGAGAGCAAGGTTTTCCTTATTGAGGTCGGTGATGAGGTCCTGAGTATTAGCATTTGCGTCCATGGGACGAGGATCGATTTGAACATGTGATCCCCATGAATGACGGAAGGTTGTTTCTGATTGTTTGAAACTTGTGAGAGAGGATGCCCCTCGTGGTGTTCGATATCGAGATGGGTTGTCACATGGTTGCCGATGTTGTCTCCATCGCTGAAGACGATGGTGAGAGGTTCGTTCACAGTCTTGTTGATTTGGGAAGCCATGAAGATGAAAAAGAAAAGGTGAGCTTTGATCTTGCGCTGAAAAGAAAGGACCTTGTTCACGAAATATGGGGGGAGCTTCCAGTTACCACAGACGGCGCCACTGTGCAAAAATGATCCGGACAAGTCCTCGTGGTCTTCAACTAGGACTATGATGGTACTTGTAAGAGGGGGGATGGTGTACCTACAAGGTACTCCGACGCTCAAGTAAATTTCAGTGTGAGGAAAACTAAAGCGTGAGAAAGAATTGAGTGATTAGAATTGAATACCTGGCCCTCAAAAGATGGAGGGTATTTATGAGGCTATATGCCTGTAGATAGTGGGCGCGTAGTCTTTGACTGAGCATATCTGCCTCCTGTAAATTCGAAGGGCAGTTGGCCGCGTGAAAGGCATTATGGCGCGTGTGGAGAGATCCCCAACAGCTATATGCCAACGGCTCTATTTTGCAATGAACATATATTCACTAGTCTCTTATTGGGCTTATGCCCAAATGAATACTGGATTGAGCCTCAATTTGGCGTAGGGTACTTTCTAGGCCAGTCCAGAACAACACCATTTCTTGGTTTATAAATAAAGAGTCTTTATCTCATTTTAAAACATCCAGAAAACAAGAACAAAAAAAACCCATTTTTCCTTTTTTTTATCGCCTCTCTAAATTATTCTTATCTTTATCACATATTTTAGCCATAGTTAAGAGTGTTCTTGAGGCTTAGTGAGAATATTGTTTTAGGTGATAGTATAATTGTAAATTTACCAAGAGTATATATTTTTTCTCTTGTGTAAATTATTCTTCCTTAGGAAGTGATTATTTTGGAAGGGAGATAAACCACTTAAAAATCTCTTATTTGCTTTGGGGTCGGGGATTAGTCATAGTCTCCATTTGGTTCATAAGCTCTGCCAATGAAAAAGATCTGATTTGGTTTGTGGAAATCAGTCAATGAAAATCTTCATGAAGGTTCTTGAGCTCATCCTGGTTCAAAGTTTTATTAGTTCGAGATTTTCCTGGTGGGGAAATCTTCCTCAGTTTTTTAGTTTAACCCGGTGTAAGAACTTAGTAGGTTTGAGATCATCTCGGTATAAATCTTAGTTTAGTTTATGGTCAAACCGTATAAAACCGCAATTAAGTTCGGAGGATAGCCAACTCAAAACTCTGTCTTGGTTCAAGATCGGCCTATGCAAAATATTTGTTAAGTGTGAAGGTTAGGGATGTAAGTGGGTACCCAAGGGGACGGGTACTAGTCGCCCGCTACCCGCCTCGTTTAATAAATATGATACCCATATCTGCCCCATATCTGTGCGGGTTTCCGGCAGACGGGTACCCGTGGATTTTGATATACATGCGAGTATTAACGAATATCCATGGGTATTTTTTTAATTGTAATTAATTAATTTTATTTATTTTGCATAAATTATCATGCCTAAACTTTTTATATTCATGATAGGACCATCTCTTTATTTACCACAGGCTTTTTCTACCAATTTTTTTAAGCAACAACTTGTGCATACTTTACCTAATTGAGTGTCTCACTCAAGTTCTCTTATAAATCCTTCCTTCAATCCTTCACTTTGTATTCAAATCTTCCTATATCATTCTTGCATTCTTATCCAAACATGACCTTTAAAACCTTTCTCGGAAACAAAGATGACCTTGAATTTATTCTTGAAAGGCGTCATAATCTTCCTCGTTTGAAAGAAGAAGGAATAGATCTTATAAGGAGTATGTAGTTGAATTCTTGGCAAGGGTACTACTCTCTTCTAAAGGGTCCTATCCATGTATGTGTGCTCATAAATATAACTGCTCGATGGCCATGATTAAAGAAAAATTAAATGCACCTACTAAAATTGCAACGCGTAAAGAGAGAGTCGAAGCGACAAGGCTGTTGCTAGCCAACTAGTCCTAATGTGTCTTATCCTAGTCATGCACGTTCAACGAGAAATAAGGCTAACGTATTTACATGATCTCTGAGGATTTGATCACATTAACTATTATTCCTTTTTATTATCCAGAGGATAACTCAAGGGTTTCCTTTAAGACGGGAAAACAATCTTACTTATGAAACTTTCATTAGTTTTGAAATTTCACTTGTCAGAGTCACAAACGATAACTAAAGAGATATTTTTGATAAAGATTTATTTATCAGAAAAACAATTAAAGTGCTTAATTTATATACAGAACTTTTTCTTTTTCTCTTCAAGAGATCTTTCTCTGATCGCTTTCCATTCTGACTTGAGCTTGCTTCACTTATGTCTTCTTCTGCTTGGTCTTCTTCAAGCGACTCTTTCCATCTGATTTTGACTTTTGACTTGATTTTCTTCTGATCAGATTTTCTTCATTCAGGTTCTGAAGGTTTTTCTTCTTCTGAATGTTGACTTCGAGCTTGATGATCAAAACTATTCTTCATATAAGAACAAATCTTAGAACTTCTGATGGTTTTCCTTGAAGCGTCCTTATCATCAGAACATTCATCTTCTTATCAAGAACTTCTTGACAAGAGACTGAATAAAAGAGAATCAATAATTCCTTAGCTTGAACATAAAATTATGTGAGGTTGTGTGCTAGGGAGAATTAATTGACATCTCCTGATTCTACTTCCTTGAACAGATGCGAATCTTTGTCAGATACAAGTATTATAACACCCCATTTCTACTCGGCAATTAACAACAAAATCAGAGTAGTAAAATTCAACTTAATATAACAAGTAGGATGTCATATTTCAACTTTGAAACACTTTTTCATTTAATCAAGTAATACATTGATACATAACACTTTTAATTCGGATGAAACCATAACAACAACCTTTATTCAATTTTGAAACCAAACAACTTGTACAACTACACAACGGATTCTCAGTTATTCAACTAAACATGGTATAACATTTTTGTTCAACTAAAACAACTTAGTAACAATATATTTTCATGGAAACAGCTTGAAACAACAACAAATCAACCAAGTGTTCATCCCCCGAGTGTTATGTATCAGAGCATTGACACCGACTCGAACTAACAAAGATAACCATCTTCCTTCAAGCTACCAACATGTTACCAACATAAGGGTAACATTCAAAAGAAGGGGTGAGATATCGAATTTTATAAATGAAGTATGATAAATAATACATAGATAGAAATCATACAATTATCACCACTCCACATCAACAACAACTTAACAATCACCCACATTTAATCAACTTACTTTATCAACCTATCACACCTATCAACATTTACTACATAATCAACATAATCAACTTAACAACTTCAACAAACATAATCCTCATAAACAACCTAACCAATACGACAAATTTATCATCATAACCATATAAGCAAATTCATCAGCATAATCATATAAGCAACTTCATCAACATGATCGCATAATCAACTTAATCTACTTCACGACCTATTCTTTATAAACACATAATCCACTTAAGCAACATAATTAACTTTATCGACATAAACCACATAAATAACTTAATTAACTTAATCAACATAAACACTTCATCAACTTAATCAACATGAACAACTTAATCAACTTGAACAATATAAACCATTTCGTCAACTTAATCAACATAAACAACTTCTTCACTCAATCGGCATAAACAACTTAATTGACATAAATAATGTAACACAGATGCGACTTAATTATGCATATGCATGTGGTACCATTGGAGTAGAACTCCCAACTTAAAATTACCAAGTTATCAGGGTATCTTCAAGGCATAAGCCTTCAACTTAATAATTTTGCCAATTTACCGAGGCATCAAGGCATAGCCTTCAACTTTCAACTTTTGCCAATCCAGTTCAACCTGGTGTGAGCAATGACTCCGACATAAAAATGCATATATGTTATATGACATATACGACTTAACAACACAAACAACATAACAACGTCAACAACACAAACGACTTATACAACATGAACGACTTAAATCAACATTGGCTATTAAGCCTCCAACATGAACAACTTGAAATTATCCGTAGATCGGAACAAAATTACCAAATCAATTGTACCTGCAAATTGATTATTCCGACATATTTTCAACAAAACAAACCAATAAAAATCACCTACTAAAATACCCGACTTACTCCGACAATCTTCGTTAAATTCCGGGCAACTAATTTTTCCGCCTAACTCGGCTAAACCGACTAAAACAACACTACTTTAACTTCTGCTTTTAATTCAAGTTCATTATGAAATTTTGTAATTTTCTGTTTCCTGATACAATGTTCTAGCTCTAAATTAAAATTATTTGTCATGCCATCTTCATAATTCTATTTATTTAAAAAACTAATATGTTCTATTCAAAACCCGTTATATTGATATACTGTGTGTGCAACTCGTATTACTAATATTCATCCACTAGAGTATCATTTGATTTTACCCTTTCCATAAAGAAAACATACTTAATAGTTTGGTATTGATTTAATTAATCTAGAACTAATATAGTAACATGGCTTAAAGTGGAAAGTATGAAATAAGATATTAAAAAAAAACAAAATACTCCCCACTACATGGGTGGCTTGTGCCACTCTTATGGATGTTCCTCATGGCTTGTGCCATGAGCAATATGGGAGCATGGCTCTCGCCACATGTCCATTCTCTTAATTTTGGGTGGCCTGTGCCACCCCTATGTTACTGGTGGGTGGCCTGCGCCACCTGTGTGTAACACGGTGGGAGAACTGACTTTAGTTAAATGTTGCGGATAGCAAGAGTCGCCACCGACTTTTATTTTATCCAAAAGGAAAGGACATAAAAGAACAGGAAAGACCTTAAAAAGATTTTTGAGTTCGGGGGGTAGGTTATATAAAGGGAAGGTGTTAGCACCCTTTATATCCATGGTTATCCATGGGCTCTTAGTTACTTAGCTCACTTTAAATTGTTTTGAGAAAGGTGTAGTGTGTGATTAAAAATTTTCTAAGTACTTTATAATGATCCTCGTATGGATGTATATAAAGACTTTGTTTTGAAAATTTGTTTGAAATGTGAAGTGTAAAAGAGTATGTGAGCAAGTACTTAAGAGGAACCTACCCTATGTTAAGTCTTTACTGTTCTTATGTGCTTTCAATGGTAAGACTATCCCTATTATTAAGGAATAGGTAGTCATTACCTTGGATGTAATAAGGGACATGTGAAGGGACATCTGAATTTAGGCAACTGCAAGGTGTCTTTAGCAATTCGTAGGGACTTATCATCTTTTATTCGAAGGGACAAGATCATTATTTCGTAGGCAAACTCGAAGGGACTTGATCTTATAATTTGAAGGGACTTGATGATATTAATGGAAGGACTTTGCTTAAGACACCTTACTTGACCTTAGAAATAGGCAACATGAGAGGTAACCTTAGAAAGTGTAGGATGGCGATCAAAGATCGACTTACGTGTGTGAGTGTTTATATTCAAATATTTATCTTTTTAAATTAGTTATTCTAAGTTAATTTTAATCACAAACATGTTATGCACACCCTAGAATTACTAACCATACAGTTAATATATTTACAATAAAAATAAAGCAAAAATATAAACCTAAACTATTACAAAGCTTTGGGATAGTTACAATATAATCGAGAAATATAAACAATGATAAATAATAATAAGCAATAATTTAAAAGGTTAGTGATAATGAAATAATAATAATAAGAAAGGGTTAGTAAAAATATAAAGAAAATAAAAATTTGAGAGAAATATTATTTTTAAGTTAAATGAACATTTAGAAAATTTTTAGAATAAAATAGAACAATTAATAATAATAATAAACAAAATAATAATTATTTACAAAATATGATTAATTATTTAATTATAAATTAGAACAAAAATTAATTAAATTTAATGTTAAAGTTAATAAAAAAAATAGGGTTAATAAAAAATTATTAGGGTTTTGAAAAAATTAGGGTTTAGATTATTAATTGAAACATATAATTTACAAAAACATAATAATTATACATATATATATACTTATTATAAAATAAATTTAAACAATTTAAATTTTTAAGAAAATAAATTATAATTTTTTAAGAATATACAGAAAATATTATAATGTTATTTAGAAATTATTTTTATAATGTATAATTACTAATTTAAACAAAATTGAATTAATATAAGAAAATAAATTGAAAATAAGAAAAAACAAGAAAATTGGCCAAAAAGTAAGGACCTGGGATTTAAACCCAGGTCCCTTACCTCAATCATCCACCATCAAAACCAGCTGAGCTAGCGTGCGCTGGTGATAACTATCCACAACAACATTGTTTTATCATGAACCTGCAAAATAAATGAAATTAAAAAGTAAAAACTGCTTTCGGCCAGACTCGAACCATGGTCTTTACCCCAAACACGCATACGCCTTGCCAACTGAGCCACCAACGCTTGGTGATAATAATCTGTAAACCAAACATAATAAAATAAAACAAATATTTAAACAAAAATTCGTGCCAAAATCATCTTCTTACTCCAGCCGTCGTATTAGGCTATAGTGACACTTCATCCGTCACTAAAGCTTGTAGTGACAGATCTTTGCCGTAGCTACATGTCCTGGAAATTCAAAAACACAGCACACACAATATAAATTCGTTCTAAGGGTGTAAATTGATTAATATATGTCACCTAAGTCCAAATAGGTCCTTAATTTGGTCTGATTTTACTTGCTTCATGAAACCCTAATCCACGGCTTCATGAACCCTAACAATGGATTTTAGTCGTTCCTGCATCAAACCTCAAATCAAACTATCCAGAAACATTGTAAACATCATTATAAACAACAATATATAATCAAATTCCATTTATATTGCTTGTATCATTGAAATCGAAAAATCAATTTTCAAGCTAAAAGATGAAATCGGTTTATGCATTTTAATGAGTTTTGGATTATGTAATGCATTGGGATAGCATCAAGGATGATCAAGGAAGATATTGCAACCTTCAAAACACTTTGATATAGCCTGCAAAATAGAATCCGAATTATGAGTTTTTTTTATGAAAATTTGAAGTTTGATCTTACTCTTGGAGGCTGCCCAATCCGTCCCTTGGTGTTTGTTTATGTTATACATATATAGTATGACCTAACTAGGGCAAAAAATCAGATCATCCTTTGGACTTTTGGATCATTTGAGATTGAAAAAGATATGCTTTCAAATATTGAAAAAACTTTGATATATCCTTGCTATTTTTGATTGATCTGATTTTGTATAATCTCAATCACTTTTAATTGACCTTCATGACTTTCTAGAACAAAAATCTTATCAAATATTGCAACTTTTATATTTTATTTTGATTTAAAATGATTTTTAATGTATAAAATCATAATAAATAAAATAAAATGAATAAAAATTTGAATAAATGATTTTTAATTTGTGCATGATGTCATGGTAGTGTTTGGATCATAAAAATGCAAGCCCATTTGGAGAAATTTGGTTCTAAGGTCCCATTTGCTTCATAAACCTCTAAAACATTTCTCAACTTTGCAAAGTCATAAGTCCCTCAATTTTAAGGCTATGAAGGTGTTCTTGGACATTTTGGAAAGCTTAGGGAGTCCTCTAACAAACCTCTTTGGTCTCATGTCAATATCTTTTACCATTCTCAAGTTATGCTCTTTGGAAGATGTTGACTTTTTATTGACTTTTAAAATGACCTATAATGTCTTAGCTCATACCTTCCAAATGAAGCATTTTTGGGCTTGGCTTGTGAGACACAAAGTTGTAGATAATTCAATTTCCTTCAAAATGAGCTTTAGATGGAAAATTTTTGATGAAGCATGTGAAAGTTATGGCTAGTCAAAGTTCAGTTGACTTTTCCTATGAAAACCCTAATTTAGAAACTCCTGATTCTTGATGATCTGAAATCTCCTTGATGAATCATGATCAACCCTTGATCAAATTATGAATTTTACTTCATATACTTGATGTTGGCAAAAAATCATGAAGTTTGACTTTGGTTTGACCATAGTTGACCTTAGTTTGACTTTTTGACTACTTTGACTGATTTTAGCCTATCTGATTATCTGACTGAGCAAACCTTTTGGGAAAGACTTGAAACTTGACATAGGAATTCTTGAAGACATATAGGATTCTATGAAGCTCACTTGAAGCCTTGGAAGTCCATTTAGCCTGATGAAATTCAAAACCCTAGTTTAAGATGCATTGCTTAGGAGGATGCATTGTCTGAGGGAGTGTTCAAACTTTCTGACTAATTGTGAACCTTGTGAACCTCTTGAGATAACTTGTGAACCTTGTGAACCTCTTGGGACACCTTAGTACACAATGTCTTGTCTTGGTGAGGGCAAATTTTGGGGTGCAACAGCTGCCCCTGTTCAATTTTCTGAAACCTGAGGGGTTAGATTGGTATATGTGCCATTCTTGACCTGGAAGGTTGAAGGGGATTGAACACAAAAGCCCAAAAATTTGCACTCGCCGGTGCGTAAAGTAACACTGCTGATTATATGCTTAAGTGGGCTTGAAGATGCCACTTGGAAGAACTGGAGATGGGCTTATAGATGTCATCCATACTATCAGGAGGTGATAATATCTTGATGTTGATACTGGATATCAGTACTAGGTCTTCGTATAGGCCGTCTCTGAATCGTTTATGCAACATGGTTTGAATTGAATGCTAGCACTAGATCTTCGTATAGATCGTCTCTGCATTATCTCTGGGGAAAAAGAATATCCTTCATTAAGTGTCAGGGCTTAGATCTTCGTATAGATCGTCTCTGAACCATATCTAAGAACATACTTTAATTTAAGTGTCAGAACTAAATCTTCGTGGCGATCTTTTTCTGAATTAAGTATCAACACTAGACCTTCGTATAGATCATCTCTGAACTGTTTTGAATTGTTGAATAGACCAGTAGAAATAAATCTTTGTGACGATTATCTCTTCTGGAAATATCCTGGATTAGGGAATAGATCTTCGTATAGACCGTTTGCATACTATCCAAGGACAACTTGAGTAATGATTATTAGCAATGAATCTTCGTGGCGATCATCCCTGAATTAAGTATCAGCACTAGACCTTCGTATAGATCATCTCTGAACTGTTGTGAATTGTTGATAGTATTTTATCTGTATATAACCATCCTGCAAGGAAAAGTTTAGTTTATGCAATATGTATGCATGCATGGCAGGGTGCATCTAAGTAAATGTATTATGCATTTATGGATATGTTATGGTATGATATAAATGATGTATGTATGAATCATGCAGCCTGAAGCGTCTGGATATCTTTGTATAACAACTGCTGGCTATGGAAAATAAATCCCGGCTTGTTGCTGAGGAATATGAGGAACTTGTTCCCGTCTTGTTTGATAGTATAATATTTATAACCTCCCGTCTTCGTTCGTCGTACTTCTATTGAAGGAATAAGTTTCTGAGTATCCCGACTGAGGATAAAAGAGATGGACATAAATTCAAGGGGAGATGTAACTCGAAGTATCTATGAAGATAGATTTTCCCTACTAGGGACTTGTAGTTATCTTGTGGGGATGAACCGGCGAAGCTTCGTTGAATTCCTACCTTCGTTCATCCTTAGTAAATACTATTACTGCATTTTATGCATTTCTGGTAAACATCAATCATATTCAAAAGCATACATACGTTCAAACACAACCAATGGGCGTTTTCGTTTAGGTAAATAGGGTAAAAGTAAATCTGGATTCAAAGATGAAATTTTATTTATATTATAAAGTGACCTATACACTGGTTAGTTTTTACAAGGAGACAGAAATCCTAATAAGGGGAATTTGTCGTAAAAGTTTTACAAAACAAAGAAAACATCTATGTGAGAAATGATCATATTGAGTTGCAGTTCCACTATTGCCATTATCTTCAAGTATCTCATCTTCTGCTGTTGAGATGGAAACGATTGGATTGAGCTTTATCTGTTTGAACTTGATTTAGGTAGCACCATCAGTTGAAGTTACATGAGTGATCCAAACTAGACATAGTCATACGCTTTAATCCCTAACTTTTGCCTGGATTGCCCTTTCAGGTTTTCAATCCACTGGGATACCCTTTTTTGCCTAAGCCGCCTTTTCAGGTTTTCGACTTGCCGGGTGTACACTTTTTTTATATATATCCCTAATTTTTGCCCGAACCCTTTTGGTTCGCCGGGATGCCCTTATTTTTGCCTAGGCCAGTCAATCTAGCGAGTCTCTTTTTATGCGTAACATTTTTTAACTATGTATGCGTTCACGGGCTGTGGGAAGTCTTCACCATCCATAGTAGTAAGCATCATGACGCCTCCTGAAAATACTCTCTTGACTACAAATGGTCCTTCATATGTAGGAGTCCATTTTCCCCTAGGATCACCCTGTGGTAATATGATACGTTTGATTACCAAGTCACCAGCCTGATATACCTTTTGCTTAACCTTCTTATTAAAAGCTTTGATCATCCGTTTTTGGTACATCTGACCGTGACAAACAGCTGCCAGATTTTTCTCATCAATCAAATTTATCTGGTCAAGTCGAGTCTGAATCCATTCATCTTCATCCAAGCCTGCATCCTTCATGATTCTTAAGGAGGGGATCTGAACTTCAATGGGCAGAACTGCTTCCATACCATAGACTAAGGAGAATGGGGTTGCCCCTGTTGAAGTACGTATTGTAGTATCTTCTTAATGTTCTTGTTAGCAGCTTTTACTGCCCCATTCATTTTCGGACGATATGGAGAAGAGTTGTGATGTTTAATCTTGAACTGCGTGCAGAGATCAGTAATGATGGTGTTGTTCGGATTAAAGCCATTATCTGTGATAATCCTTTCAGGGATGCCATACCTACATATGAGATTATTCTTAATGAATCGAGCCACCACATTATTAGTAACAGATGCAATTGAAGTTGCCTCCACCCACTTTGTAAAGTAATCAATAGCAACTAGGATGAAACGATGCCCATTAGAAGCAGTAGGCTTGATTTCACCAATCATATCTATGCCCCACATAGCAAAAGGCCAAGGAGCAGTCAACACATTCAACGGAGCTGGAGGTATATGCACTTTATCAGCATAAATCTAACACTTGTGACATGTTTTGGAATGTTGATAGCAGTCGGCTTCCATAGTAGACCAATAGTAACCTGCTCTCAATATTTTCTTTGCCATGGTATGACCACTAGAATGAGTGCCAAAAATCCCATCATGCATGTCTTCCATAATCTCTGCTACTTCTTTATTATCCACACAACGAAGCAAAGTTGAATCATGATTGCGCTTGTACAAAATCCCATTACTCAGAAGGAACTTAGCAGAAAACCTCCTCAGAAACTTCTTATCTTTGACAGATGCCCCTTCAGGGAACTCCTGAGTTTCAAGATATCTTTTCACTTCATAAAACCAAGGCTTCTCCTTTGCTTCTTCATTGTCAATCTCATTACAGTATGCAGGCTTCTCAAATCTATCAATAGTAATCTTGGGAGCTTCATCATCCCAGCTAATCTCAAACATAGATGCCATGGTGGCTAATGCATCTGCCAACTGATTTTCTCCTCGTGGAATATGTCCAAAGGTAATCTCTTCAAAATATGGGATTAAAGACAACACATGCTCTCTTTAAAATAAGATTTTCATGCTTGGTATCCCAATCTCCTTTAATTTGACTCACTACCAGGGCTGAATCCCCATATACGTCCAGGAACTGAATCTTCATCTTAATGGCAGCTTTAATACCCATGATACATGCCTCATACTCAGCCATGTTATTGGTACAATAGAAACAAAGTCTTGCAGTAATCGGGGTATGACAACCTTCAGGGGAAATGATCACAACACCAACACCATTACCAAGTGCATTAGAAGCTCCATCAAAAACCATAGTCCATCGGGATCCTTGTTCAGGTCCGTCATATTGTCCAGGTTCTTTGGTAATAATCATAATGTCTTCATCGGGGAACTCAAAACTCATTGATTGATAATCATCCACTGCTTGATGAGCCAAATGATCAGCTACAATACTTTCTTTAATGGCTTTCTGAGTAGTGTACTATATATCATATTCTGTTAAGATCATTTGCCATCTCGCTATTCGTCCAGAGAGAGCAGGTTTCTCGAATATGTACTTGATTGGATCCATCTTTGAAATCAACAAGGTAGTATGAGTCAACATATACGGTCTTAGTCGGCGAGCAGCCCATGTCAAAGCGCATCAAGTTTTCTCGAGCAGTGAGTATCTTGTTTCACAGTCGGTAAAATTTTTGCTAAGGTAGTATATTGCTTGCTCTTTTCGACCAGACTCGTCATGTTTCCCCAACACACACCCCATTGAGTTGTCTAATACTGTTAAGTACATAATCAAGGGTCTTCCATCAACTGGTGGCATCAAAATTGGAGGTTCTAGGAGATATCTTTTTATTTCGTCAAAGGTTGTCTGGCACTCGTCATTCCATTCCATTACTTGATCTTTCTTCAACAACTTGAAGATTGGCTCACAGGTAGCAGTTAGTTGGGAAATAAATCTTGCAATGTAATTTATTCGTCCCAAGAAACCTCTAACCGCCTTTTCAGTACGGGGAGCTGGCATCTCTTGTATAACTTTCACTTTTGCAGGGTCTACTTCAATACCTTTTCCACTGACAATGAAACCCAGGAGTTTACCAGACCTAACTCCAAAAGTACATTTGTTTGGATTCAATCTCAGCTTGTATTTCTTCAACCTCTCAAACAGCTTATGAAGATGATCAAGGTGTTGCTCTTCATTCTGGGACCTGGCTATCATATCATCCACATATACCTCTATCTCATGATGAATCATATCGTGAAAGAAAGCCACCATAGCACGCTCATAAGTTGCCCCTGCATTCTTCAAACCAAATGGCATCACTTTATAACAAAAGGTGCCCCACTGTGTAATAAATGTAGTCTTCTCCATATCTTCAGGTGCCATCTTGATCTGATTGTAACCAGAGAAACCATCCATGAAAGAGAATACCTTATGTTGAGCAGTGTTGTCTACCAAAACATCAATATGTGGAAGTGGAAAGTCATCTTTAGGGCTAGTCTTGTTTAAATCCATGTAATCTACACACATACGTACCTTACCATCCTTCTTAGGTACTAGTAATACATTTGCAACCCATTGAGGATAAGAAGTCACAGCTAAGAACCCTGCATCAAATTGTTTCATCACCTCCATTTTAATCTTTTCTGACATTTCACGACGCATGCGACGAACCTTCTGCTTCTTCGGACGACAATCTTCTTTTACCGGTAAATGGTGAACCACAATGTCAGTATCCAACCCTGGCATATCTTCATAAGACCAAGCAAAGATTTCCACATAGTCACATAACATCTGAATTAGTCTGCTCTTAACACCATCTTCTAGTTCAGCCCCTATCTTGACCTCTTTCCTATTTTCTTCAGTTCCTAGATTCACAACTTCGATTGGCTCTTCATGTGGCTGTATAGCTTTCTCTTCTTGTTGTAATAACCTAGCAAGCTCTACAGGTACTTCACAATATTCCTCCTTTCCATCTTCAGCTTGATAGATCGGATTCTCGAAATTATAATTGGCAATAGTAGAACTGTTATCAACAGGATCCAGAGTGGATGAGGATCTGCATTTTAGTGATGTGGGTGTGTGTAAGAGCACATAGCTGATAAACAAAAATAAAAATAAAAGAAACACAAGGAGCACAATATTTACGAAAACGAAACGTCCATTGATTTTTATTGAATGAAGTATGCAAATGAAATGACATCCCGAAACAAGCATACCATTGTGCCCCGGGCAAGACACAAGGCTTAAAAGTTTAATTGTTTTTAAAATTACAAACTTAGAATAAAAACACAGTAATAGTATTTACTCCTGACTAAAGGAGATAGGAATAACGTCTTCGGTCTTCCAATTGTTGAGCCCATCACCCATGGTAGGAAAGATCCAGTCATCCAGGTTGTAGTCTTCACTATAGTCACCCACAACATTGATTTGATCTCTTATGACCCCTTGATTAGTGATACGAACAACACGAGCACGATGAACAGCCTTCTGGGATTCTGCAGTAAAACCCAAACCAAACTTGTCAGACTTATAAGGGATGTCAGGAAGCTGACCCCAAATAGTACAACCACCTTTTGCAACCACAACCTTGGCATCTTTGAGGGAGGCCATTGCAGGAGGTATGTTAGTAACCATAGGAACGCTTTCAGGAGCAGGGACAGACTGAGGAACAGGAGCAGAGCAAGGAACAACTTCAAATGTTTGACACGAAGTTTCAACCATCTCACCCTCCATTTATACATATTTGAAAGTATTCACATGGCTCACCATGTACTCTTCTTCATCATAGACAGTGACAATTTTGTTTTTCACCGGATATTTCAACTTTTGATGCAAGGTGGAAGTCACAGCACCTGTCCCATGGATCCAGGGGCGCCCAAGTAAACAGGAATACGCAGGACGGATATCCATCACATAGAAAGTAGAGTTGAAGACTTGAGAGCCTACTTGGATTTGAAGGTCTACTTCTCCATGTACCACTCTTCGTGAACCATCAAAGGCCCTTACCACCACATCACTTGGTCTTAACACAACATCTTCAGGACTGAGCTTATCCAGAACCTCTTTAGGAAGCACATTTAATGAAGAACCATTGTCCACCAGTACATGCGACAAAGTAGTGCCCCTATATTCAATGGAGATATGCAGAGCTCTGTTATGGTTTCTCTTGGCAGGAGTCAAGTCAGTATCAGAAAATCCTAACCCATTATCATAAGTCAGATGTGCAACACAATTCTCAAATTGATCCACAGAAATCTCATTTGGCACATGAGCAGTCTTCAAGAACTTGATTAAGGCTTTAACATGAGCCTCAGAACACAGCAACAAAGATAACATGGAGATTTTGGAGGGAGTATGACCCAACTGGTCAACAATATCATAATCACTCTTGCGAATGATCTTCAGCACTTCTTCCATCTGTTTAGAAAGATTTTCAGCAGTCGGTGCCTCAGCTTGCACAGGTTCAACCACAGGACCTTTGCCCCGAGCATCAGTACTTGGCCTAGAATTGGAGGTAGTAGTTGGAGTAACTGCATCTTTGGAGGTAGCCTGAGGGGAGAAAATTCTTCCACTTCTGGTGATCTTACTAGATCCAGCAATATTATCAACATCAAGATTAACTTCAGTAACAGGTGCATCAGTCAGAGGTTCTTGCTTGACACCATGGATGTAAACATCAGAACCGTAATTCCAGGGTATAACTTTATCAGAAGTATAAGGAATAGGGCCAGGAGTGGTAATAATCATGGGAGCCACTCTAACTTCAGCAACAGTCTTCACCAGACCCTCAGCAGTAATCTTGACAGGTCCTTTAGGAGTGATCTTGACAGGACCCTTGGAGGTAATCTTCACTGGTACTTTATCAACCATGGCCACATCTTCAAGCTTCGTACCTCGAGTTAGATGTTCACACATACTTTCCACAGAAGGTGTCCTCTCAAACAATATAGTGTAATTGTCCATGAGGCGTTGAATACCATCTTTCAACTTCCAGCAGCTATCAGGTTTGTAGGCACAATAAAAACAATCTTCGTTGCAACCTAGAAAGAACCCAGCCTGCACCAGCTTCTACTTGATAATGGATAAGGGAGTGGTCACATCTGCTACTGAGGAAACATATGAATCTTCGTCAACAACATTAACAATCTTCTCATGATTGGGCATGGGAGCAGTGATCACATTTGGAGTCCCAGGAGGGTCAAATTCAATCTCCCCAGCTTCAATCATATCTTGAATCTTGTTTTTCAACACCCAGCAATTGTTGGTGTCATGTCCCGGACTATTAGAATGATAGGCACATCGTGCATTAGGATTGTATCAAGGAGAGGAAGTATTAGGATTCTGAGGAGGGTCCTTCAGAGTAATGAGTTCCCCTTTCAACATGTTTTGCAAGGCTTGGGCCAGTGACATGTTGATCTTGGTGAATTGTCTTCTAGGCTTCTGTTGATTGTTTTGTGGTTGTTCTGGTGCTGCAGGAGTAGGATTGGAGATGTGAACTGCTCCCACAGATTGGTGATTCCTGTTACGACTATGTTGACCATACACAGCATTAGACTCCTTCTTTCCACTAGGGGGCTTCTTAGCAGTGCTTGATGAAGAGGCACCCACCTGTATCTTACCACTTCTTATACCACTCTCCACACATTCTCCAGTCATTATCAGTTCGGTGAAACCAGATGATGAACTTCCAATGAGGTGACTATAGAAAGGACCATTCAGCGTACTCATAAACATATCTACTAGCTCCCTGTCAGTCAGAGGAGGTTGAACTCTGCCCGACAGGTCTCTCCATTTCTGGGCATACTCTTTGAAACTCTCTTAGCACCCATAGACATGCTTTGGAGCTGCATGCGAGTTGGTGCTAAATCAGCATTATATTGGTATTGCCTATAGAAGGCCTCAACAAGATCATTCCAATCACGAATGTTAACACTCTCAAGTTGATAGTACCATTCCAATTGAGCTCCAGACAAGCTCTCTTGGAAGAAATGAATCCACAGTTTCTTATCAACAGTATGTGGTTGAATCCTCCGGACATAAGACCTTAAATGCAGCTTGGGACATGAGACACCATCATACACTACAAAAACAGGAACCTTGAAACCAATGGGTATAACCACTCCAGAAACTAAACTCAGATCTTCAAAATCAAGCCCAGAAGATTTTTGCAATTCCATGGCATTCATTCTGTCTACCAGCATCTTGTACTTCTCTTCACTAGTAGGATCATGATAATAATTTGCTTCAGAATCAGAATCTCCCACAGTATCATGGAGACTACCTCCCTCTTTCTCAGAATTTTCAAACTCAGAATCCACAATCTGTTCCTTTGTCTTGATAGAACCTCTGAACCTTCTTCCCAGATTGATAAGGCCTCCTGATCTTCTAGTCTTCTTCTTAGCCAGCAGTGTCTTCAACTCATCTTGTCCCTTGGACAAGTTCAGAATCAACTCTTGGAATTGTGCATTCTGAGCCTGGAGATCTTTGACAATCTGTTCAAGATCCATTTCTGCTGAAATAAACAACGAGAAGATAAGATACCTGTTCATAAGAAACCTGTGATGCAATGATATGGTATGTAAATGCGTATGCAATGTTTTCAAGGACCGCATGATTTAAATTTGTTTAAAAAACCATAAAGTAAACTTTTTATTAGTAAGCAAATAAACTTATTTGCCCCTTGGGCTTACAATAAAAATGAAATGAATACAAAAATGGGGTTTTAAGTCTCCCATGGATGTTTCCTCTTTGTGTTGAGGTATGAGTTGAGATTCCGTTCCTCGTGAAGTTGTTTTGTTAGCTCCAGGATTCTTTCTTGACTTGTTTAGTAATGAGTCTCAAAAGTATCTCTTTGCTTCTTCAACTGGATCCATGACCTTTGTAACTCCTCCATGTCAGTGGGCATGTCTGGATGAAGAATGACATAAGAAGTATCTCCTTCGGCAACAGGCTCCATGGTAACTAGCAGGATAGCAGGATATGGCATCATAAGAGTCTGAGCACGAGATCGCACCCATCTGAGATAAGGTTCCATAGGAATAGTGTACTTTGGTTCCAGAGTCTTGCTGTCAACCTTGTTCACTTTACTCCATGCTCGTATAAACCTTTGACGGTAACCTTGAAGATCGTTGTCGTAGTCGAATATAATACCCTGAATAAGCATGTCATGGGGACCATTACTCCGAGCGTAACCAAACTGGCGTAGAGCTAAGGAAGGATTGTAGGTAATGCCCCCTCTTATGCCAATGAGTAGCACATTAGGGAACTCCCCACAACGGTCAATGATAGTGACATTCTCCATGGATCTAGAGCACCAATGAATGTCTGAATGAGAAAGTGACATGATCCTCTTGGACCACCTTAAACCTTGTTCATTCTTCATCACTGATCGAGGAAGGTGAGAAATAAACCACCTAGACAATAGAGGTATACAACACATCAGAGTTCCTCGTGCCTTCGTAGTACGGGTATGAAGAGAATGTAAGATGTCTCCAAGTAATGTAGGCACTGGATTGCGAGTCAGAAATATGTTGACGGCGTGTATGTCTATGAACTGGTCTGGATTAGGGAACAACACTAAGCCATAAATCAATAGGGCTAAGATCTCCTCAAAAGCATCATAACTCATAGCCTTCAGGAACACTTGAGCTTTCTCCATCAATACCTTAGCAAGAATACCCTTAACTCCACTTCTTGTTTCTAGGACAATGTTTGATTTCTTCAAATGTAAGGCTGCAGCAATAACCTCAAGTTTAGGCTCTTTTTCCAAGCCTGAGAAGGGTTTTTGATCAAGGATAGGTATACCCAGAAGCTTGGAGAACTCTTCCATTGTAGGAACCAGCTGATAATCGGGGAATGTGAAGCAATGATGTTTAGGATCAAAGAACTGAAACAAAACACTCATCATGTCTTCATTGAACCCTGAAGTGACTAGATCCAGTAGGTGACCATGCCTCTTGATGAACTGGGAGTTTTCAGAAACTTGAGAGACCAATTCCTTAAGCTTAGGAGGTATTCCTACAAAGTTGATTCGGATAGTATTCCTACGAGCAGAAGCCATGACCTGTAACAAAGAACAAAGATAAATCCTTTGGTCCCTGAAATGGTTAGTGAAAATGCTATGCATATGATGCATGATGATGCTATGATGTTATGCTCAATCACAAACATGTGGCACACACAAACAAGTCACACAATAGCCCTAGGTTTGAAGGCTTGCATGAGGTTTAAAGGTAAGTACCCTCCCCTGAAGTTTAGATGGTCCATCCTGTTCTATAAAGTAACCAGGTTCTAAGGGATCTCAATATCATTGATCCTTCACAAGGGTGGTTGTTTAGTAGGCAACTTACTTGCCAACCAAAACCCTCCAAGTTTAGGATCTCAATGAGCGTAGTATCGAGTATCAACCAACTTCAGTCTTCACCAAAGCCGGTTATCTCACTACTTTCTAAAGGCCAAGATGGGATGACTAGGGTTCTAAAAGTCAGTTAGTGTATTGACAACATATGGCAGCCTCATATTATCCTCAACTTGCTTAAGGAACATAAGCACCAACCAAGAAGTCACACTAACTATGGCCACCAGATCAACCATATCGGTATACGTCGTACAGTTTCCTTGGTCTATTGTCATTTACCTAAGGTACACTAGATCCGGGTTAGGATCTTTCACACATAAAGCCCAACAAGTATAAAGCAAACAAAGCAAACAATTTAAAGTGATCTAATTCCTAAGGGTACCTCTCTTTTACTTAGTAACTCCCCAGCAGAGTCGCCAATTCTGTAACACGGTGGGAGAACTGACTTTAGTTAAATGTTGCGGATAGCAAGAGTCGCCACCGACTTTTATTTTATCCAAAAGAAAAGGACATAAAAGAACAGGAAAGACCTTAAAAAGATTTTTGAGTTCGGGGGGTAGGTTATATAAAGGGAAGGTGTTAGCACCCTTTATATCCATGGTTATCCATGGGCTCTTAGTTACTTAGCTCACTTTAAATTGTTTTGAGAAAGGTGTAGTGTGTGATTAAAAATTTTCTAAGTACTTTATAATGATCCTCGTATGAATGTATATAAAGACTTTGTTTTGAAAATTTGTTTGAAATGTGGAGTGTAAAAGAGTATGTGAGCAAGTACTTAAGAGGAACCTACCCTATGTTAAGTCTTTACTGTTCTTATGTGCTTTCAATGGTAAGACTATCCCTATTATTAAGGAATAGGTAGTCATTACCTTGGATGTAATAAGGGACATGTGAAGGAACATCTGAATTTAGGCAACTGCAAGGTGTCTTTAGCAATTCGTAGGGACTTATCATCTTTTATTCGAAGGAACAAGATCATTATTCCGTAGGCAACCTCGAAGGGACTTGATCTTATAATTTGAAGGGACTTGATGATATTAATGGAGGGGCTTTGCTTAAGACACCTTACTTGACCTTAGAAATATGCAACATGAGAGGTAACTTTAGAAAGTGTAGGATGGCGATCAAATATCGATTTACGTGTGTGAGTGTTTATATTCAAATATTTATCTTTTTAAATTAGTTATTCTAAGTTAATTTTAATCACAAACATGTTATGCACACCCTAGAATTACTAACCATACAGTTAATATATTTACAATAAAAATAAAGCAAAAATATAAACCTAAACTATTACAAAGCTTTGGGATAGTTACAATATAATCGAGAAATATAAACAATGATAAATAATAATAAGCAATAATTTAAAAGGTTAGTGATAATGAAATAATAATAATAAGAAAGGGTTAGTAAAAATATAAAGAAAATAAAAATTTGAGAGAAATATTATTTTTAAGTTAAATGAACATTTAGAAAAATTTTAGAATAAAATAGAACAATTAATAATAATAATAAACAAAATAATAATTATTTACAAAACATGATTAATTATTTAATTATAACTTAGAACAAAAATTAATTAAATTTAATGTTAAAGTTAATAAAAAAATAGGGTTAATAAAAAATTATTAGGGTTTTGAAAAAATTAGGGTTTAGATTATTAATTGAAATATATAATTTACAAAAACATAATAATTATACATATATATACTTATTATAAAATAAATATAAACAATTTAAATTTTTAAGAAAATAAATTATAAGTTTTTAAGAATATACAGAAAATATTATAATGTTATTTAGAAATTATTTTTATAATGTATAATTACTAATTTAAACAAAATAGAATTAATATAAGAAAATAAATTGAAAATAAGAAAAAACAAGAAAATTGGCCAAAAAGTAAGGACCTGGGATTTGAACCCAGGTCCCTTACCTCAATCATCCACCATCAAAACCAGCTGAGCCAGCGTGCGCTGGTGATAACTATCCATAACAACATTGTTTTATCATGAACCTGCAAAATAAATGAAATTAAAAAGCAAAAACTGCTTTCGGCCAGACTCGAACCATGGTCTTTACCCCAAACACGCATACGCCTTGCCAACTGAGCCACCAACGCTTGGTGATAATAATCTGTAAACCAAACATAATAAAATAAAACAAATATTTAAACAGAAATTCGCGCCAAAGTCATCTTCTTCCTCCAGCCGTCGTATTAGGCTATAGTGACACTTCATCCGTCACTAAAGCTTGTAGTGACAGATCTTTGTCGTAGCTACATGTCCTGGAAATTCAAAAACACAACACACACAATATAAATTCGTTCTAAGGGTGTAAATTGATTAATATATGTCCTCTAAGTCCAAATAGGTCCTTAATTTGGTCTGATTTTACTTGCTTCATGAAACCCTAATCCACGACTTCATGAACCCTAACAATGGCTTTTAGCCGTTCCTGCATCAAACCTCAATTCAAACTATCCAGAAACATTGTAAACATTATTATAAACAAAAATATATAATCAAATTCCATTTATATTGCTTGTATCATTGAAATCGAAAAATCAATTTTCAAGCTAAAAGATGAAATCGGTTTATGCATTTTAATGAGTTTTGGATGATGTAATGCATTGGGATAGCATCAAGGATGATCAAGGAAGAGATTGCAACCTTCAAAACACTTTGATATAGCCTGCAAAATAGAATCCGAATTATGAGTTTTTTTATGAAAATTTGAAGTTTGATCTTACTCTTGGAGGCTGCCCAATTCGTCCCTTGGTGTTTGTTTATGTTATACATATATAGTATGACCTAACTAGGTCAAAAAATCAGATCATCCTTTGGACTTTTGGATCATTTGAGATTGAAAAAGATATGCTTTCAAATATTGAAAAAACTTTGATATATCCTTGCTATTTTTGGTTGATCTGATTTTGTATAATCTCAATCACTTTTAATTGACCTTCATGACTTTCTAGAACAAAAATCTTATCAAATATTGCAACTTTTATATTTTATTTTGATTTAAAATGATTTTTAATGTATAAAATCATAATAAATAAAATAAAATGAATAAAAATTTGAATAAATGATTTTTAATTCGTGCATGATGTCATGGTAGTGTTTGGGTCATAAAAATGCAAGCTCATTTGGAGAAATTTGGTTCTAAGGTCCCATTTGCTTCATAAACCTCTAAAAAATTTCCCAACTTTGCAAAGTCATAAGTCTCTCAATTTTAAGGCTATGAAGGTGTTCTTGGACATTTTGTAAAGCTTAGGGAGTCCTATAACAAACCTCTTTGGTCTCATGTCCATATCTTTTACCATTCTCAAGTTATGCTCTTTGGAAGATGTTGACTTTTAAAATGACCTATAATGTCTTAGCTCATACCTTCCAAATGAAGCATTTTTGGGCTTGGCTTGTGAGACACAAAGTTGTAGATAATTCAATTTCCTTCAAAATGAGCTTTGAATGGAAAAAATTTGATGAAGAATGTGAAAGTTATGGCTGGTCAAAGTTCAGTTGACTTTTCCTATGAAAACCCTAATTTAGAAACTCCTGATTCTTGATGATCTGAAATCTCCTTGATGAATCATGATCAACCCTTGATCAAATGATGAATTTTACTTCATATAATTGATGTTGGCAAAAAATCATGAAGTTTGACTTTGGTTTGACCATAGTTGACCTTAGTTTGACTTTTTGACTACTTTGACTGATTTTAGCCTATCTGATCATCTGACTGAGCAAACCTTTTGGGAAAGCCTTGAAACTTGAGATAGGAATTCTTGAAGAAATATAGGATGCTATGAAGCTCACTTGAAGCTTTGGAAGTCCATTTAGTCTGATGAAATTCAAAACCCTAGTTTAAGATGCATTGCTTAGGAGGATGCATTGTCTGAGGGAGTTGTCAAACTTTCTGACTAATTGTGAACCTTGTGAACCTCTTGAGATACCTTGTGAACCTTGTGAACCTCTTGGGACACCTTAGTACACAATGTCTTGTCTTGGTGAGGGAAAATTTTGGGGTGCAACACCGTGCACTGTGAACAGTTATGTCGTCCCCAACCAAAATTTTCCAGAATCAACAACTTCACTGCAACAATCACGAAATTAATTCATTAAACAATTCACCAAAATTCTCATATTCTAGCAATAAAATTTAACAACATAGATCGATCATCACTTCATCTAAATCACATCATAACAACAAAGTCAACCAATTCAACAATAACACAACATCCAAATCAAATTAAAATCAACATAAACATCATAAACTACCCGATCCCAATTTCTACGTATCGATTATCATAACCAGATTATAAAATTCGAACTCCACCCTTACCTTGGATTAAAGGCCGCTCTAGGTTCGATCGGATTCTGTGAATTTGCACCGGTAGCAGTTTTTCTCTCGCAACTTCTTATCTCACGATCGTGCTCTGTTTCTCATCTACTTCTTACTAAAACTTCTAAAAACCTAACTTATTTCTTTTAATTTCTTTTTATCAAAATATTATTGTTTCAATCATAAAATATAATGGGCTTAAGTCTAACACCCCTTAATTTACTAATTCCAACACGATTCTAAGCCCACTAAACCAAACACCCTCCTACAACTATAATATTAATTCTAATATTAATTTTCCCGACAAAATCGACTAATTACCGACTATCGAATAATTAATTCAAAGAACCCAAATCAATATATTCAACCATAAATGGAAAATATTCAATATTATTTTCCACAACTTAAAGCAACTTATTTACTTAATCCAACTCAAACCAACTTAGAAACATCAATGTAACATTCTGATAACTCGGAACTCAACTCAAATCATCGTAAACGACACAAACCAACGTAAATCAACACAAATACATAAATCACCACAACTCAACACAACATAATACAAATATATTTAATTAAATAATTAATTAAATAATTAATTAAATAAACGTCCGTTACAACTCTCCCCCACTTAGAATATTTCCGTCCTCGAACATTTATCCGATTCAACTACTCTAACTACTTATTTCATCCGATTAATCAACTCTCATCCTCGAAAGGCAACTCCACGTAGAATACAAACAACAATTCATTACTTCAAAGGCAACAATAACACGAACAATACTCAAGCAATACACTTGACAACTATCAATACAACACAACGAGTAACCAACTTAAGAATCTACCGGTTTAAGAACTAGAACACAACAACATAAGAATACACCACTTAAACACAACATCAATGCAACTAACTACTAATGTCGTTGTTATTCACATATGAACAACTGCACTACACCATGCATTAACTTGCACTCTGATTACTTGCAAAATAACAAGTCTACCAAGTTTAACTCCAACTTCCAATCACCAAAATCGACATATCAACAAAGCTTTCGAATTAACTCTTTGGAAATTTCGTTCCAACAAGTATTCTATGCACTCGTAGTTACCGAATACTTAAACTTAGATCCGTACGACAACACCTCTGAACGTTCCACATAATTACAACGACGACTACTCCAAATCTTGGATAAGATATACATGTACTTCCATGAATTCCCAATTATCATCAACATAGACCACAACTTTACCATCTTTTATTAACATGTCCTCTAAAATCATCTTAGGCGCATAACATCCTCACAACAACATATGGTACATGGGTCCAACTAATTCCGACAAGATAACTTGTCATTTTCACTTCCAACTAAGTCAACATATTGAATCATCGATTCCTACTTATATTGACACAGTGTTTCGTAAATTCTCATCTAAATTATGACAACCAAGTAACTCATCTTTACCAACCAAAAATTCCACTTTTACAATTCAACTTATAATTTCACTTCTTTTTCTACTTGCAAATCAATTATCAAATTACCCAGAACTCAACTGTGAGTTTCCATACTACTCATCAATCAAATCGCAATCTCATGTTATCATCCTTAAATTCAACTAATATGCTTATATGAATCTACATTGACAAATAAACAATCCACAAGCACTCGGCTTGACTTCAACCAATTCATCGTACATACACTACTAGTTGGCACGACAAATCTATCCATCAATTATGATTCCGTCTATTATCAACAAGAGATTAAGGGTGATTAGTTCCTCAATTTGTCAATAGACAACTAACAACTATAACGGTGGCATAAATCATTATTACCCAACACAATAACGTACTTCAACTTGTGTCCCCAAAGTCCGTAAGCATAGTGCTCCGCTAATTCTCTAAGGCTTACCAACGTCTTCTTAGTCTCCTTAATTCTGACTTCGTCAATTATGCCAAAATGTCCAAAATCCAATACGCATTCTCCTATGCACGCTCATAGCACAACACAACTTTAGATATTATTCTAACACCGGAGTTGTTATAATATCGAGTACAATCCAATTCGGTTTGCTCCAATTACAACTGTCATCCAAGTTAAATTTTTTGTCAATACTAATCAACATTCGTATTCCTCTCAACATTACCATCACATAACATCGTCACTTTAACCATTCTCATTCGACATGAATCACATATCTATGCATTCTCCGATATCATCGCATTATTTCTAATATCAACATTTTATTCTTTATCAATATTTCACACTCGTCTTCATCCTTCCAAAATTTCAGCAACAAACGCTCAACTTCGAACACAAATATCTCTTACAATAAGGATTTTCCAAACACAAAATTATATTCGAAAATAAAGAGAGTTTCGTGTAGATTTCAGAACTTCTAGAATCGCTAAAATCCGAGTTATGAATAAAAAGTTATCATCTTTGCAATGGGACTGGTCAAGAATTCCCGTATGCAGAATTTTCTAAAAATCAGCATCAGATCCAACTATTAAAACTCACTTATCTCCCTCTTCACAAACCTCCTGAAGGCAAACCTTATATGCAAACTATAGGTAATTTTGTAAGCTTTCCAAAAAGTTCAGAATCGCTTCAATTAGAATCACGAGTAAAACGTTATGTCTCTTTTACTAACAACTACTCCAAAATTACAAAAATCAGAATTTGAGATTGATGAACTTAAGTTCCATCTCTCCCTCTCTTGCTTCCAAGATCTACCAAAAATCTTTGCTTTTTATCCAACTACGAACAATACTCGACTTGAATCCAACTACACTCAAGGCATATTAATCTACCGACTTGATCCATCAACTTATCATTTCCCTTGGAATAATTCCTTATTTTCAATCTATTCACCATCCAAAATCTACGCACATATCAAACTCGACCGATACAAATTAATGAGTCCATACTCTCGACGGTCCGCAACAACATCACTTCAACAACCTTGCACTCTTGCAATTAACATCAACTTGAACCAACTTCTACATACCAACAACATGTCTGGGAGACAAACCTCTCCCCCACTTAATCCAAACCAACACCTACAGTAAATGATTAGAAACTAACAAACAAACACCGACAGTGTTTCATGCACATGTCGTGTACTATGGAATCAATGACGTTAGACATCATTGGCTAGACGGACTGACCTGCTCTGGTACCACTAATGTAACATCCCATTTCTACTCGACAATTAACGACAAAATCAGAGTAGTAAAATTCATCTTAATATAACAAGTAGGATGTCACATTTCAACTTTGAAACACTTTTTCATTTAATTAAGTAATACATTGATATATAACACTTTTGATTCGGATGAAACTATCGCTCCCGGGATTTTCATCCTAGTACAAACGCGAAAGTGGCGTGGAAAGGTTAGAGTCGCCAGCCAGACATTTTTATCCCGAATGAATGAGAAAGGTAATGTTGCACAAACCTAAGGAAGAAGGAAAGGACAAGGCCTTGCGAACCAAAGATCTGAATTCGGGAGTCGGTTACGACCTGGGAAGGTATTAGCACCCCAGATCGTCCGTCGTACCCGACGGGATCCACGCTTGCTTGTTTGTTTCAAAGGGTGAGAAAATACGAATGCTGCTGAATAAAACCGCTAACTGGAACTGGAAAATGAAATGAGAAAGGAACTGGAATAGGAAAATGGAAAGAAAGGGGGAAATGTAGGGAAAATAAAGAATGTGCTCGAACGGGCCCTACCCCGCTGCCTACGTACCTCATCGGGATAATGAGGATCAGAGTCGACGTAGTTCGCCTAACCTAGGCGGGAACTATTTGTTTGTGTTTTTTTACAGCTGGAACTGCGTATGTCTATGCTCAGGTGTTACAGGCTCGTCTGGTACGAGTGCGTTTACCGTCTTGCATGTGTGACAAGTCGTCGCGAGTTCGCGTTGTGAGTGAATGAGATGAGAAGAGAAGTTCCCGCAGGATAGTCGCTTGTTATTTGTTTTTGGCTTTTAAAAGAAGTGTTTTGAATTTTGTTTGTGAACGGTCTTGTACTAAGACCTATCCATCGCGGGAAGTATTTACACCTCGTCCCGAAACAGGACGCGTATAAACACTCCACAACAAAGTCTCGTGTCGTACAAGATTGTTCGGTTTTTATTAAATGTTTTATTGCTTTTCTTTTTGAGATGAGAAAGAAAGACTCAAGTTGATAAAAGGAAAAATCTAAGGGACTAAGACTCCATCCTAATTTCATTGTGTATTTACAAGTGGTCCTAATGGTTAGTGAGGCTTTCTATTCCTAATGAGAAAAGGAACTACTAGAATTCAACTTACTTCTTAATGAAGTTAAGTTGATTCTAAGAACAATGGGGAAGCCTATACAAGTTGTAAGATCAAAATAAGGCAAAACAATGGAATTAAACATAAGAAATAAAATTCTACAAATGCACTTAGAGGCATGAATTAAAAAATAGTCTATTTATTTATTCTACTTCTACATGGAAATGAAACTTCAAGCCTAAGTTCTAAACTAAGCTAAACCTAATACTCATCTAAAAAAATCAAATTAAACTAACCTAAGCCTATGTTAGATTCTAGGATTAAACCTAGTCTAAACTATTTTTGTACTTTATTTTTTTGTATTGAACTTTATATTTTTTTAATGGCCTAACCTAATGGGAATTATGCATAACTAGGCCTAAAACTAATATTCTAAAAAAATACTAAAACTTCTATAAAAATTGTGAAAATTAAACTATAGGGTCTTACCACTATCTAAAATATTGTACTAAAAGGGATTCTGAAAAATCTTATTTTTTCTATGCCTAACAATTAATTATTTCAGCTAAGAATTAACTACTAATTCCTAAGGATTATTCCACTAAAACCTACGATAAAAGGCCCTAAAAAATCCACTAAAAATATCCTAAGAACTATTATAAATCCTCTAATTACAGAAAAAAGAGTGGCTCAAAAATCCTACTGGAAGTTATAAAAATAAAATGAACAAAATCCAGCATAATTAAAAGAAATCCAATAAAAGCTAATTAATAGAAAAATCCAGAATTAATTCAAAAATAACCAAATTCCAGAAAATAAAAATATCAAAAATTCCTAATTGAAATTAAAAAGCTAATTAATTTTTTATAGAATTTTATTATGGCTTTTCTATTTTTATATTGAATTATTTCTAAACCATATGGAAATTAAAAATTAAATTCTAACCAAAATAACATGGGGGTGGATTTGGCAATTTTTCTAGTTATTTTATTACTTGGGCTCAAAACAGGGGGTACGGATAGCAAAATGGAAAAAGCCCAATTTCGCAAGAAGCTGGGAGAGGTGCAGGAAGTGTATTTTTGTGTTAGTTTTCTTACGGGCCTAAAAATGAGGTGCGGATAGCAAGAAAATAAAGGTCCACTCTCACTGGATTCAGGGGGTGCACTCAGCATCTTTTTTTTTATGTTGTTTTTTGATGGGCCCGAAAGGAGGGTGAGAATAGCAATGACATACACATCCCATTTTCGCAGCATTGAGAGGGGGGTGCTGAAAGGAATTTTTGTGACTATTTTTCTATATGGTCCTAGAGATGGGGTGTCAATAGTATAATTCACATTAAAACAACTAATTAAGGAATATTAATACGGATTAATTGTTTCTTATTATAGTTTAATAGGGAATTAATAATGGATTAATGTTTCTTAATATTTTATTATTGTCACTTAATTTATAAACAAAGAAACAGAAAAGACTGAAATCAAACAACCCTAATTTCATTCTTCAGCTCCTTCTATGCGAACGCCGCCGCGGCTCCCTTGGCCTCCCCCCTCTTCTTCCCAACTTCATCATCCATCGCCACCATCATTTCAACCTCACCATCCAATCCCTCATCGCCAACCTCCCATCAGCTTCTTTTTCTCCCATCTCTCGCCATAGCTCAACCCTAACTCTCTATCTTCTTCTTCATTCTTCCGCCGCCACCTAACAATCCTTTGCCTCTCACCGCAACTCTCAAGACCAACCCCAAGACGAATCCAGTTGTAAAACAATGCTAACATCACAAGAGTATCCGAATACAAGACTAAGCAGTGCGTACCTTGATTGCCGAACTAGACGATGCGCGCGATGCTCTGTTGACAAGCGAGACAATATTTCACTAGGTAAGAACTCTGAATCTGCCTCCTATGCTTCTCCTGTTTCTGTTTGACTTGTAAACTTGTGGCTTCGTTGTGGTGTTGTCGTTTCTTGAACTGTTTCGTTGATTGATTTGCAGGGATAATTGCTGTCGTGAGGATAACAGAGATACCGAGGCGTAATGGTGATGAGGCGGATCAAAGTTGAAGCTCGTCGAGAGATCACATGGATTAGCCGCAGGGATTAAAGACGCAAGATCCACAAATTTGTGATGTTGATGAGGATTGTTGAAGTCTTGGTAATGAAAAGCTCTATCACCGTTTACAAGTTCTTGAAGATGCAGAGTGGGCTCGGAGAGATTGAAGAAGAGATGAGGTGGTTTGTGAAGTGGATGAATCCGCAGAGATTGATGAAGGTTTCACCTGTTAGAGCACCATCGTCATTTGCAATTGATGCAGTAAATTGGAATTGGGGTTGGGGGAGTTATGGGAGGAGATGAATGATTGCAGGGTCGAAAACAGAAAGGTGGTGAAAAGAATGGAAGAAGCGGAGGAATAATGAAGTGTTTGGAAAATTGGGGGAAGAAGCCCTTGAAGATGCAATGGAACTTCTGATTTATAGAAATCGTTCTTCTAGATCCTTCTGGAATTTTATGGTGAGTTCTAGAATTTTCTGGTAACTAGTTTGTTATTTTCCTGTTACAGACTCAGTTAGGATTGGCTAGCTATGATTTTTTTGTGTTGCAACTTTTGCTTTCAATAAAAAACTCTTTTCGCAAAGCCTTTCTTTCTTTTCAGTTTTCTGATACCTCATCCCTGTGTTTTAACTATGATTCAGTTAGGAAGTTTTTTAATGGTTATTGGTTTCTGTTGAAGGTTTAGCTTGAGAAGAGTGATAAGGATTAAATGAAGATTAGTGAAGGGGAGGTCAATTTGATGATGAGTGTGCTGGTTCCGAATCCGTATTGATGAAGATTGGTGGCGTTTGGAAATGGTTGATGAAGAATTATGTTGAAAACAAAATGATGAATGATGCAGGGACCCCATTAGAAATGACTTATCCTCTAAATTTTTCTGTCACCTGTTTGTATTGTAACTGAATTGCTGTACTTGAGTTTTTTTCGTGAATTTATGTTCTGATTTTGTTAACAAAATGTAACTGAGTTTAATTTTTGTTGTAGCTGTTTTGATAATAAAATAACTTCTTCCAATTCTGTTGGAAACCTCATGATAATCCTCCTTTAATTCTAAGATTAATAAAAGAATCTTTCCAATAATAATAATGTAACATTTGAATTTTCAATTCCAAATTTTGTACCATTTGAGACTCGTTTGAATTTTGCAAATGTAACCCTGGGATTCCGCCACTTGTGCACATCCTGTTTTTGAGTCCTTGAAAACCATTATATGCAACTTAACTTCGTACTAAATTTCCAAAATCAATCCAAATGCCTAATCTTAACATGTTGCTTCTTGAGAATATTGATCTTTTTACACATCTTGAATTTGAATCAAACTCCATATCCAAATCAGGCTTGAGTTCCTAATGAAACCCTAACCACATTCTCAAACCCTCATTAACTTACATTGCAAGTGACAAGCAACCAAAAACTAAAAGAAAGACCACCATTCCCTGATCACAGTGAAATTCTTAATGAAAATGTCTACAAACTCAGCTATTAACAAAAGCCTGGACTCTTCTCGAGATGCACATTGACTGCGAAAATAACTTGACATCAGAGCCATAATCCAATGAGTTTTAATCGGAACATGATATGCGGAAAACCTAATCTCAGGATCTCAATTGATGACTGTCCTTCCATGAGTAATAACACCAATCCTCTTTGAGATATACACTGATAATAATGAAATGAGTAGCCTGAGATATTGAAAGGAAATAGACCCTCAATTCACACCATTAACCTCCTAAACCAACGCTCTTGAATAATCCTCCAAATAAAGAAAACCCTGAGTTTGATAGTCCTCTGAATAGGAATATGCTCCTAATGTTGGGAGCTTAACCTTAGCCTTAACCCCGAACTCAATATCCAAATGAATCAATGATGGACTGAAGATTCAAACCAAACTTCACACGAGACGCTGTTTGATAAACTGATGAATCTCAACACACGGCAATCTGAACTTTGAATATGCATTTGTTTAAGAAACCGTCCAGTGGCCCAAAATAAACCCTGCAGTTGCAACCATCTTTTGATAGTTTGGCCCTAACTAGGTCAAATTCCCATCCGAGTCGAAACACAACTGAATAACCGCATTTGGAGTGGAATCATGATCCAATGAATATTCTTTGCTATTTCAATCCTTGCCATATACTTATAAGGTACAAAACCCTAATTTCCTTGAGTCCTGATCACATGCCTTATGAAACAATGAAATGAACTACTATGATGTTAATGATCTGGTGAGAAATGCAGATGAGTGCGAAATGATACACCAGTAGAGGTAATAAATAGGAAGGCGAATTTTGAGGTATTACAGCTGCCCCTATTCAATCATCTGCAGACCTGAACGAATAATTGCAACAACTTTTAGACGTTCAAGGTGTGGAGTGATTGAATACTCGAATAAAACCTGAAAATTTGCACACTAAGGGCAACAGAAATGCTATCTGCCCATTTATTTATTTATGTATTTTTTGATTTTGACCTCTGAATAGGTAACGGGGATATAACCAGGTGGAATAGAATCAATGCAATCACTGCGATTACTGAACGAATCAAAACCACGACGAGGGTGCCTGTTGGCGAAACAGGACTTAACGCAACATCAACCGATTTGCGACTCAAATAAGATCAACCGATCTAACACTGAGATGGTATCAACCGATCCACCCCGGAAAGCAAGAATGTAATATCATCCGATTTACAACTTGAAGAGAAATGACATCAACCGATTCATAACTCAAATAAGATCAACCGATCTAACACGGAGATGGTATCAACCGATCCAAAACCAAGAAACGCGAGAACGTAATATCATCCGATTTACAACTCGAAGAGAAATGATATCAACCGATTCATGACTCAAATAAGATCAACCGATCTAACACGGAAATGGTATCAACCGATCCAAAACCACGAAACGCGAGAATGTAATATCATCCGATTTACAACTCGAAGAGAAATGATATCAACCGATTCATGACTCAAATAAGATCAACCGATCTAACCCGGAAATGGTATCAACCGATCCATTATCTTCGCACTAAAACGAGACCATTGTACTTAAATGGAGACTCGAAAGGAACGAGATCGTTGTACTTAAACGAGAGCCCAAGACGCAAACCGTTGTACTGAAACGGGGACACGAAAAACTGAGATTATTGTACTGAAACAAGACTCAAATACGAGACCATTGTACTTAAATGGAAACTCGAAAGGAACGGGATCGTTGTACTTAAACGAGAGCCCAAGACGCGACCGTTGTACTGAAACGGAGACGCGAAAAGATGAGACTGTTGTACTGAAACAAGACTCAATTGGGGATAACAACAAGACTTGGTGGAAGCATCCACCCTGGGAAATGAAGTTGTATTCTGTGGGGAATATTTCAATCCGATTGGAGATGTAACGGGTCTTATGTAATACCTCAAAACTGGCCTATGCTGGTATGCATATGTTTGAATTTATGGCGTAATGCTCCATGATGATGGAAATGCTACGCTTTGGAGGATACAAATGTAATGATGATTATGCGTATGCAAATGCAAAAAGATCTCCTGATAATGAGACTGCACGCATCCCAGATAGCTTGACTGGGGAGGAATAGTGATCACTGCATTGATCTGGTTCATCTTAATGAGGAGGAAACAACTCTGCGGGGAAGGTTGTCAATGATACACCGGCTCTGAACAACCGCCACTGCCAAAAATAAATTGGACTTTGAGATTGGAATGCCAAGACCCTTCTGGAGATGGACCCTTTTTGAACTCTGGTGGGGAACCAAAGGCATGATACTGCTGAGGAAGCAACTGCTGGGGAGGCAAAACACTCCTTATACTGCTAAGAATTGCCCCTGTCTGAAGGGAAGTCTCTGCTTGGGGAGGACACCAACTTTCTGTTACGTTGCCGGGAGAGACTCCAACTTTCACTTCGTTAGGGATGACAGATAATGTCAATGATAAAGCTTCCCGCTGAAGATAAGAGCTCAAGTTGCCACTTGCTGGGGATAAGAGATAAATCCTTTCATGTTGGGAATGAGAGATGTAAGGCGTATCATGCTGGGGATGAGAGACTATGATATCCTTCTGCTCAAGAAGTAACTTTCGCTTTGCTACACAGCTGGCGAAGGGATTGTCTAATGAGACTAGCTAAGGAATTTTGATCAATGAAGCTTGCTGATGAAATAACTCTTGAAGTATTGTGCTGACAATGGCTTTGCCCCTAGCCCCGGGTTGATAGGTTGTCAACTAATCATGAGTGAACAATGGTTCTCTGAAATTTTCAACTCGCCTCCGACTAAGGTCCATCGGAAGAAAATGTCTCAAGAGGATTTTACAGAAAACATGGCATATGAAATGCCTCAGTGTCTTCAAACTCTTGGAGAAATTCGTTGGATCTCGAAATAACTGCCCCAGACTGCATGGTCTGTGAAAGAAATTGTCTCGCAAGGATTCATGAAGAATTTCATATCACTGTGAGATATTCTGCCCCAGTATTTTGAACTCTGGATAGGTGCCTCTGATTAACCGTCTTCAGGAGAAAGTACTTCCCGTGCTCTTGGGATGGCCTGCCCCAGTACAAGTCTTGAAGTGATCACCTCTGAACGACTGTGCTTTGAAGAAAACACTCAGATCAACTGTTCTTTGAGAGATTGGATCTTGAAGTAACTGCCCCAGTTTGGCTGAAATTTGAATGAATGCCTCCGACTGATGGCTCTTTGAGAGATTTGATCTCGAATTGGTTGCCCCAGTTTGGCTGAATTCTGAAGAGATTTCTCGACGTGATTGCCCCAGATTAGTTGGCTCCTACCACGACTGTTGGGAAAGTCCCTACTCAATGGAGTTTTCTTGAAAAGTGCACCTCGACAGATTGTCCTTCGGAAGTTTCAAACTTCTCAACTTGGCAAGATTAAGCTTCTGGACTGAGATTCCATACATGGACTTTTATGATGCCAAACAAATGTATGCAAGCAGGAAATGTTTATTTTTTAGAATGAAAATTCTAATGCAACACACATGTTAATTTTGAAGTTTTACTGAAAAAGATGTCGCAAACCTTTGTGAGCGGATCACTGGTTAAGATACGACATAACTTTTTTTTTTTTGAATAATAGAAAGCATGCACATGCAACACCAACAAAGATCTTTCAACACCACTCATAGGAGTCAGGAACGCGGTCTCGTGGTAGTACGCTAAAAAATAACCCTGTTTCAGTTAGGACTTTTGAGGGTTGTATCGTGGCCTGGTTCACGGTTATAGAAACAAAGGATATAGGCTCGAAATTTATTTGTGCCCACCCATCTTCGTGATGTTCTCCATTCCTATGTTCAGCTAGCTTGGCACAAGCGCTCACCTCTCAAAAAGGGTTTTGTGATGGTTGAGGAACCAATGACACTAACGGTTTTAAACACCAATTAGGTTGTCGTTTGGAGTCAGTCACCCCTTCACCTTTTGTGTCTGTATCACACGACTTTGTTCTTGTTCAAGGATCTTTCTTGTGTAATCCTTTTTGTCTTTTGCTTTTGCATTATTTTTCTTATCCCTAACTTTTGCCTGGACTGATTCTTGTGAATCTTTGATTGTGAAGTCCAGCGGGATGCCCTATTTTTTGCCTAAGTCGCTTGTTTTCAAGTTTCGACTTAGCGGGCTTTTTTCATTCATTTTTTTTCAATTCTTCTTTTTTGAACAAATCGTGTGACACTGCTTGTCTTGATTGCTTTGAAAGGGTCGTGACTGTCTCACTTCTTGGTTGAGGAAGGATAACCTTTGCGGTTTCCGGTCTCCGGACCTCTTGCTTGGGATAACCATTGTGGTTTTTGGTCATTGGACCTCTTAATTTGGTACAACGAAAGGTAATGGATCCTCAGGTTTTCACTCCTTTTTGAAATTTGAACGCTCGGTCAAACTAACTGACGCCTACCCTGCCCCTGGGTTAAGTGCAAGGGTTTTTTCATGCAAAAAGAAACTCCTACTTCAAGGCTCAAATGGGTTGGCGAGGGTCTATCTCCCTTATATCTCCGGTGTTCAGGATTTGAAACAATGCCTGTACATCGTCAACAGGGTCTTTCTCAAAAGCGAACAATTAGAGTTTTTTGCGTTATCATTTCGTCATCCTCCCTCATAGAGTTTAAGCACGACAGTTGGTATTGCAATGCACATACACAAAATCATGAGTGAATACGAATGGATTACTTCAAGAAAAACATGTGCATTTTATTATGGTTAACATTCAAAAACAAATAAATTTCATACAAGTAAACAAATGTTTAGCATATAAAAGAAACTACAAATGGAAATGCAGTAAAGAAACTGAATATAGCCGTAGTTGAGGAGGCTTGGCTCCGTCTGGACCCGTAAGTCTTGGATACTTTCAGCGATCAACAACTCTTTCACGAACTTGTAGTCTTCAATTCGCAGTGGTATAATTACCCACGACAATCATACCTCTTCTTCTAGTTGTTCTGACTCCGACACGAGACATCTGAAGGGGGAAGTGAAGCTGAGGAGTAAAGTTTCCCCATAAGGTTGCTCGGAAAGACCTGACGATCTTCTGCCTACGTATCTCCATTGACCCATGACCAATGAAGAATCAGAGCGGCGTAGTTCCCCTCAACAGGGATAAAACTGCACTGCAAAGACGCACCATTACCAAAACAAGAGTATCCGAATTACTTCTGGCTTCAAAACTTCAAATCAAAGAAAGTATCCTCTCTCTCATATGTTTGGTGCGAAGTTGATAGCTTTCGAGTCGATTAAGTCCTGCACTGTGTGGTGAAAAGCTTTACATCCATCAATATGATGCCCTGGCGCCCCAGAATGAAAATCACAGTTGACATTGGCATCCCATCCCTCCGGTAGTGGAAAAGGAGGTGGAGACAGCTTGCGAAGCCCAACCAACTTCAATTGAAGCAAATGCTGGAGAAGATCAGTGTAAGACATTGGCAAAGGGTCAAAAAATCTTTCTCTCCTTTGTTGCTGACCCTGTTGAGGATTATGCTGACGACGATTCTGCTGTCGTGAACGCGTGGCACTTGGGATGATCATAGATGCTGTCTGGTAACGCGAACCTTGATTTCTCTTCTTTCGTTGGACACAAACTTCCCCTGCTTCTTCGCACTGCTTCTTTTTCTCATTGGACCACGACTTCTTAGTTCCAGGAGTGGAGGCATCGTTGACCTGAATCTTTCCTCGCTTCATCCAATTTTCAATTCTTTCACCAGTCAAGACGATATCAGAAAAACCATTAGCTGAATAGCTTGCCAAACGTTCAATGAAGTGCCCTGGGAGGGTATCCATGAATAGGTCTACCATTTCTCTCTCCTGCAATGATGGTTGTACTCTGGCTGCGACCTCGCGCCACCTCTGTGCGTATTCCTTAAAGCTCTCGGAGTTCTTTTGTGACATGCTCTGAAGCTGGGTTCGGTTGGGAGCCATGTCAATATTATACTGGTACTGCTTGAGAAAGGCTTCCCCAAGTTCCCTCCAATTGCGGACATAGTTCTTTTCCAGCTTTATGTACCATTCTAGCGAACCCCCGGAAAGGCTGTCTTGGAAGTGGTACATCCAAAGCTTCTCATCTTTCGTATGTGCAGCGATTTTGCGATGGAAGGCCTGCAAGTGCATTTTCGGGCAAGATCTACCACTGTACTTGTCGAAAACGGGAGGTCTGAACTTTGGAGGGATCACCAACCCTGAAACCAGCCCCATATCAGCAACATCAATGCCAAGGGTGTCTTTGCATTCTAAAGCCCTTACCTTCTCGGTTAGCATCTGAAAGTCCTGGTTATTGGCCCCAGAACCAAATCCCACATCTTCATTGAGACAAGTAAATTGATCCTCCTGTCGGTCTGCTACACGAACAGGAATTGGACCAATGCCTTCAGGGATAGGAGGCCTATTATCCGTAGATGGGATGACTGTGTTGATCGGATTTCCTTCGGCGTCCAAGGTAACCATTGGAGGATCATCCTGTGGATGATTAAGCCTCAGCATGGCGGTTGTCATCTCTTGTTGCCCCTGCACTATACTCTGCATTGCTACCATGAACTCTCCCATCCGAGTGCGAAACTCGTTCAACTCGGCTTGTACTGTATTCATGATTTGACTCGGGTAGCATACTGGTACGGCCGATACTTCCCCTGAAATGGTCAACTAAATTAGGAAATCCAGATAACTCGTTAGTATGCAAAAATGATATGCGTGCAAATGCCATGTCACTGATCCCACTTCATTCAGATCAGGGGACAGATACCCACGGAGTGCCACATCATAAGATAAACTCTGTGAGTGTGCGGGGAGAAAGTGCTGTGTATCGAGAATTCAAAATAAAATTGCCAGGATAAAAGAGTTGCAACAATGGTACCGACACACTTCCATAAAGCAAAGAATACACCAACATGCGAAACCTTATACAATTATTTGCCAACAATACTGAAATACAGGAAAATGTCACAATCCACAACAGAAAAACAAAAGATTCCTTCAACAGCTCTGAAGGTAATCTAGAAACACAATAAAGCAAAATACATGCATCAAAGAAATCTACATCTCCTGATTTGAGCTTCGTGCAGTCTGCATAGCCAGCTGGGTCAAAGGCTTCAGCTCCTGAGGTACCCTTCTGGTGTAATGATCCCTGAATCAATTAGATATTGGACATTTTGCTTGAAGGCTTTGCACTCCTCGATGGTATGTCCAAATGTTCCGGAGTGGAACTCACATCTGACATCCATATTGTAATCTGGGGGAATGGGGTAGGGTATTGGCAAGGCATTCCCTGGCTGAATCAAAGAATTCTCGAGCAAACGGGCAAACACTTGACTAGGAGTAAACACTTCTTCAACCTGCTTGAGCTTGAGTCTCCCCTGTTGTTGATAATTCTGATGATGAGATGAATTCGAACATCTAAAGTTCTTCTGCACTTTCTTCTTTATGTCGGATCGGTGAATGGGTAAAGGTGACTGGCACGATGTCTTTAAAACCCAGATCGGAGGCACACACCCCTGATTGGGGATAATTCTCGTGGTAAGGAAAGGAGAAGTCCCTCCTAGTGATATGAAATCCTTTGACACATCCCCGCTGATCGGTGCGAACTCGATTACTTTTGCATCAATGAGCTCTTGAACTTGATGCTTAAGCCTTTTGCAGTTTTCCACATGATGACCAGGTGCCCCAGAATGGAAAACACACCTGGCATTGGCGTCAAAATCTGGAGGAAGCCTTTTGGGTGTGGCTGTCACGGTGACAAGTTCAACCAGATTAAGCTCGAGCAAACAAACAAGCAACTGTGCATATGACACCGGGATAAAATCAAACTTGGCTTTAGACGTCTTTGGCATTTGTATACGGCTTTTGTCTTTATCTTCCCTTTGATGAACTGGAAGAGTCTGAAAATTGAGAGGCTTAACATCCCGAAGTTGAAGAGGGTTTCCGCGAAACGCTTCCTGATCTTGAAACAAAATCACTGAACTGGGATGACCACTAACTTCTGCAGTAATAAAGGGGAGGTGGTGCCCTTCTTGGAGCTTTGGGGCTTCCCTGATCTGGTTCTCCTGTCTCTTCAGTTGGTAAACCTCCTCCATCAATAGCGTGTGGCCATGGCACAAGGTCTGCATGTCCTCCGAAAGTTGATCCATTCGGACTTTCATTTCAGCTATTTCTGCCCTGCATTGTTCCATATCCACCCCTTGATGACTGTGATTCAAATTGGCCATTCTGAAGAGTAAACAAATCAGGATGAGAATCTGTCCCCGGACACCTGTAATGAGAGTAAGGATGCATGCAAATGCCATGTTCGATTATTTCCAAGGGATCCATCTGCTTTGATTCCAATTTGGATATAGGAGCATATAATGAAATGGTTCAAACATAGGATATTTGGAAATAGCCGAACATGTATGATAGAATGCTATGATGTTATGTATGCAACAGGCATGTGATCAGTGCAGTGTCTATGATGCGCCAATCATATAATCAAGTGTCGGTGCAAGGTCTCAAAATCCAGATGTCACAATAATCATCCCTCTGATCCGGGATCCATAACTTAAGAACAGAAATCCAGATCACAAAACTGAACCAAAGGCAAAGTGGGTATGCTGAAGGTATCAGGGTTCCTGCAAACCTGTAAACCCCTCCCAAATCTCATGGGTGTGCTACTACGGGTCAACATCACGGACTCTCAAAGCCGAATAGCAATAATACTTTCACCATTTCCGAGAAATGGCTCGTGACCAAATCAGGGAATCGGTTTGGCATTATGTACTACTCAGGGAGGTCTCAGTTGAGTCCGGAAAAACAAGCATCCCTCACAAGTCTCCAGCTTCAAGCACTGAATCGAGAAACAATAGTACATTCATCCCGAAGGGTACAATACTATCGTCATACGAACAGTTTTGCTTTAACTGAATTCCTATGAGAGAACCAGGCCATCCTATGCGAGTTCCCAATGGACCCTCGGATGCGAGTGGGTTTGCCAACAAATGTGGTCTGCCACTGTCATCACTGGAGAGGGTTGTTTCCATTAAGGTTCTCAATGATCGGTCCCCAGCTGCACATAACTATCAAGGTTGTATCCTGAAGTGGGGAAGAACCCCCACACAGAATAGTCCCAAAACAGTCGCAACCTGGGTGTGGAACACATCACCACTCATCATGTAACCATGCGAGCACAACATGTCCAAGCTAATCCTATAGTGCACTCAAGCCGGGTAGTTGGCTTATCTCACAGTAATTCCCATCCCGCAGAAAAAATGAAAACCAGCACAACCAGACAGTCCAGTATAATATGATGCATGGAAAATAAAATACTGAAAGCGATAAATAAATGCGATAAAGTACAGCTGTAAAGTAAAACTGTAAATAAAAACAGTAAAGCTAAACTAAAACACACAGCAACAAACAGATAAACACCCAAAGAAACAAAACCAAACAGGCGCTAGGATTGACTCTACAAGGGAAACCGGAAGGATCAGGCTAGTCCCCAGCAGAGTCGCCAGCTGTCGCTCCCGGGATTTTCATCCTAGTACAAACGCGAAAGTGGCGCGGAAAGGTTAGAGTCGCCAGCCAGACATTTTTATCCCGAATGAATGGGAAAGGTAATGTTGCACAAACCTAAGGAAGAAGGAAAGGACAAGGCCTTGCGAACCAAAGATCTGAATTCGGGAGTCGGTTACGACCTGGGAAGGTATTAGCACCCCAGATCGTCCGTCGTACCCGACGGGATCCACGCTTGCTTGTTTGTTTCAAAGGGTGAGAAAATACGAATGCTGCTGAATAAAACCGCTAACTGGAACTGGAAAATGAAATGAGAAAGGAACTGGAATAGGAAAATGGAAAGAAAGGGGGAAATGTAGGGAAAATAAAGAATGTGCTCGAACGGGCCCTACCCCGCTGCCTACGTACCTCATCGGGATAATGAGGATCAGAGTCGACGTAGTTCGCCTAACCTAGGCGGGAACTATTTGTTTGTGTTTTTTTACAGCTGGAACTGCGTATGTCTATGCTCAGGTGTTACAGGCTCGTCTGGTACGAGTGCGTTTACCGTCTTGCATGTGTGACAAGTCGTCGCGAGTTCGCGTTGTGAGTGAATGAGATGAGATGAGAAGTTCCCGCAGGATAGTCGCTTGTTATTTGTTTTTGGCTCTTAAAAGAAGTGTTTTGAATTTTGTTTGTGAACGGTCTTGTACTAAGACCTATCCATCGCGGGAAGTATTTACACCTCGCCCCGAAACAGGACGCGTATAAACACTCCACAACAAAGTCTCGTGTCGTACAAGATTGTTCGGTTTTTATTAAATGTTTTATTGCTTTTCTTTTTTAGATGAGAAAGAAAGACTCAAGTTGATAAAAGGAAAAATCTAATTGACTAAGACTCCATCCTAATTTCATTGTGTATTTACAAGTGGTCCTAATGGTTAGTGAGGCTTTCTATTCCTAATGAGAAAAGGAACTACTAGAATTCAACTTACTTCTTAATGAAGTTAAGTTGATTCTAAGAACAATGGGGAAGCCTATACAAGTTGTAAGATCAAAATAAGGCAAAACAATGGAATTAAACATAAGAAATAAAATTCTACAAATGCACTTAGAGGCATGAATTAAAAAATAGTCTATTTATTTATTCTACTTCTACATGGAAATGAAACTTCAAGCCTAAGTTCTAAACTAAGCTAAACCTAATACTCATCTAAAAAAATCAAATTAAACTAACCTAAGCCTATGTTAGATTCTAGGATTAAACCTAGTCTAAACTATTTTTGTACTTTATTTTTTTGTATTGAACTTTATATTTTTTTAATGGCCTAACCTAATGGGAATTATGCATAACTAGGCCTAAAACTAATATTCTAAAAAAATACTAAAACTTCTAGAAAAATTGTGAAAATTAAACTATAGGGTCTTACCACTATCTAAAATATTGTACTAAAAGGGATTCTGAAAAATCTTATTTTTTCTATGCCTAACAATTAATTATTTCAGCTAAGAATTAACTACTAATTCCTAAGGATTATTCCACTAAAACCTACGATAAAAGGCCCTAAAAAATCCACTAAAAAATCCTAAGAACTATTATAAATCCTCTAATTACAGAAAAAAGAGTGGCTCAAAAATCCTACTGGAAGTTATAAAAATAAAATGAACAAAATCCAGCATAATTAAAAGAAATCCAATAAAAGCTAATTAATAGAAAAATCCAGAATTAATTCAAAAATAACCAAATTCCAGAAAATAAAAATATCAAAAATTCCTAATTGAAATTAAAAAGCTAATTAATTTTTTATAGAATTTTATTATGGCTTTTCTATTTTTATATTGAATTATTTCTAAACCATATGGAAATTAAAAATTAAATTCTAACCAAAATAACATGGGGGTGGATTTGGCAATTTTTCTAGTTATTTTATTACTTGGGCTCAAAACAGGGGGTACGGATAGCAAAATGGAAAAAGCCCAATTTCGCAAGAAGCTGGGAGAGGTGCAGGAAGTGTATTTTTGTGTTAGTTTTCTTACGGGCCTAAAAATGAGGTGCAGATAGCAAGAAAATAAAGGTCCACTCTCACTGGATTCAAGGGGTGCACTCAGCATCTTTTTTTTTATGTTGTTTTTTGATGGGCCCGAAAGGAGGGTGAGAATAGCAATGACATACACAGCCCATTTTCGCAGCATTGAGAGGGGGGTGCTGAAAGGAATTTTTGTGACTATTTTTCTATATGGTCCTAGAGATGGGGTGTCAATAGTATAATTCACATTAAAACAACTAATTAAGGAATATTAATACGGATTAATTGTTTCTTATTATAGTTTAATAGGGAATTAATACTGGATTAATGTTTCTTAATATTTTATTATTGTCACTAAATTTATAAACAAAGAAACAGAAAAGACTGAAATCAAACAACCCTAATTTCATTCTTCAGCTCCTTCTATGCGAACGCCGCCGCGGCTCCCTTGGCCTCCCCCCTCTTCTTCCCAACTTCATCATCCATCGCCACCATCATTTCAACCTCACCATCCAATCCCTCATCGCCAACCTCCCATCAGCTTCTTCTTCTCCCATCTCTCGCCATAGCTCAACCCTAACTCTCTATCTTCTTCTTCATTCTTCCGCCGCCACCTAACAATCCTTTGCCTCTCACCGCAACTCTCAAGACCAACCCCAAGACGAATCCAGTTGTAAAACAATGCTAACATCACAAGAGTATCCGAATACAAGACTAAGCAGTGCGTACCTTGATTGCCGAAATAGACGATGCGCGCGATGCTCTGTTGACAAGCGAGACAATATTTCACTAGGTAAGATGAGGCGGATCAAAGTTGAAGCTCGTCGAGAGATCACATGGATTAGCCGCAGGGATTAAAGACGCAGGATCCACAAATTTGTGATGTTGATGAGGATTGTTGAAGTCTTGGTAATGAAAAGCTCTATCACCGTTTACAAGTTCTTGAAGATGCAGAGTGGGCTCGGAGAGATTGAAGAAGAGATGAGGTGGTTTGTGAAGTGGATGAATCCGCAGAGATTGATGAAGGTTTCACCTGTTAGAGCACCATCGTCATTTGCAATTGATGCAGCAAATTGGAATTGGGGTTGGGGGAGTTATGGGAGGAGATGAATGATTGCAGGGTCGAAAACAGAAAGGTGGTGAAAAGAATGGAAGAAGCGGAGGAATAATGAAGTGTTTGGAAAATTGGGGGAAGAAGCCCTTGAAGATGCACTGGAACTTCTGATTTATAGAAATCGTTCTTCTAGATCCTTCTGGAATTTTATGGTGAGTTCTAGAATTTTCTGGTAACTAGTTTGTTATTTTCCTGTTACAGACTCAGTTAGGATTGGCTAGCTATGATTTTTTTGTGTTGCAACTTTTGCTTTCAATAAAAAACTCTTTTCGCAAAGCCTTTCTTTCTTTTCAGTTTTCTGATACCTCATCCCTGTGTTTTAACTATGATTCAGTTAGGAAGTTTTTTAATGGTTATTGGTTTCTGTTGAAGGTTTAGCTTGAGAAGAGTGATAAGGATTAAATGAAGATTAGTGAAGGGGAGGTCAATTTGATGATGAGTGTGCTGGTTCCGAATCCGTATTGATGAAGATTGGTGGCGTTTGGAAATGGTTGATGAAGAATTATGTTGAAAACAAAATGATGAATGATGCAGGGACCCCATTAGAAATGACTTATCCTCTAAATTTTTCTGTCACCTGTTTGTATTGTAACTGAATTGCTGTACTTGAGTTTTTTTCGTGAATTTATGTTCTGATTTTGTTAACAAAATGTAACTGAGTTTAATTTTTGTTGTAGCTGTTTTGATAATAAAATAACTTCTTCCAATTCTGTTGGAAACCTCATGATAATCCTCCTTTAATTCTAAGATTAATAAAAGAATCTTTCCAATAATAATAATGTAACATTTGAATTTTCAATTCCAAATTTTGTACCATTTGAGACTCGTTTGAATTTTGCAAATGTAACCCTGGGATTCCGCCACTTGTGCACATCCTGTTTTTGAGTCCTTGAAAACCATTGGATGCAACTTAACTTCGTACTAAATTTCCAAAATCAATCCAAATGCCTAATCTTAACATGTTGCTTCTTGAGAATATTGATCTTTTTACACATCTTGAATTTGAATCAAACTCCATATCCAAATCAGGCTTGAGTTCCTAATGAAACCCTAACCACATTCTCAAACCCTCATTAACTTACATTGCAAGTGACAAGCAACCAAAAACTAAAAGAAAGACCACCATTCCCTGATCACAGTGAAATTCTTAATGAAAATGTCTACAAACTCAGCTATTAACAAAAGCCTGGACTCTTCTCGAGATGCACATTGACTGCGAAAATAACTTGACATCAGAGCCATAATCCAATGAGTTTTAATCGGAACATGATATGCGGAAAACCTAATCTCAGGATCTCAATTGATGACTGTCCTTCCATGAGTAATAACACCAATCCTCTTTGAGATATACACTGATAATAATGAAATGAGTAGCCTGAGATATTGAAAGGAAATAGACCCTCAATTCACACCATTAACCTCCTAAACCAACGCTCTTGAATAATCCTCCAAATAAAGAAAACCCTGAGTTTGATAGTCCTCTGAATAGGAATATGCTCCTAATGTTGGGAGCTTAACCTTAGCCTTAACCCCGAACTCAATATCCAAATGAATCAATGATGGACTGAAGATTCAAACCAAACTTCACACGAGACGCTGTTTGATAAACTGATGAATCTCAACACACGGCAATCTGAACTTTGAATATGCATTTGTTTAAGAAACCGTCCAGTGGCCCAAAATAAACCCTGCAGTTGCAACCATCTTTTGATAGTTTGGCCCTAACTAGGTCAAATTCCCATCCGAGTCGAAACACAACTGAATAACCGCATTTGGAGTGGAATCATGATCCAGTGAATATTCTTTGCTATTTCAATCCTTGCCATATACTTATAAGGTACAAAACCCTAATTTCCTTGAGTCCTGATCACATGCCTTATGAAACAATGAAATGAACTACTATGATGTTAATAATCTGGTGAGAAATGCAGATGAGTGCGAAATGATACACCAGTAGAGGTAATAAATAGGAAGGCAAATTTTGAGGTATTACAGAAACTATAACAATAACCTTTATTCAATTTTGAAACCAAACAACTTGTACAACTATGCAGCAGATTCTCAATTATTCAACTAAACATGGTATAACATTTTTGTTCAACTAAAACAACTTGGTAACAACATATTTTCATGGAAACAACTTGAAACAACAACAAATCAACTAAGCATTCATCCCCCGAGTGTTACGTATCAGAGCATTGACACCGATTCGAACAAACGAAGATAAACATCTTCCTTCAATCTACCTGCACGTTACCAACATAGGGGTAGCATTCAAACAGAAGGGGTGATATATCGAATTTTATAAACGAAGTATGATAAATAATACATAGATAGAAATCATACAATTATCACCATTCCACATCAACAACAACAACTTAACAATCACCCACATTTTATCAACTTACTTTATCAACCTATCACACCTATCAACAATTACTACATAATCAACTTAACAACTTCAACAAACATAATCCTCATAAAAACCATAATCAATACAAATACTTTATCATCATAACCATATAAGCAAATTCATCAGCATAATCATATAAGCAATTTCATCCACATGATCACATAATCAACTTAATCTACTTCACGACATATTCTTTATAAACACATAATCCACTTAAGCAACATAATTAACTTTATCAACATAACCCACATAAACAACTTAATCCACTTAAACACTTCATCAACTTAATCAACATGAACAACTTAATCAACTTGAACAACATAAACCACTTCGTCAACTTAATCAACACAAACAACTTCTTTAACTCAATTAGCATAAACAACTTAATCGACATAAATAATGCAACACATATGCGACTCAACTATACATATGCATGTGGTACCATTGGAGTAAAACTCCAACTTAAAATATACCAGGTTATTAAGGTATTTGCAAGGCATAAGCCTTCAACTTAATAATTTTGCCAATTTACCGAGGCATCAAGGCATAACCTTCAACTTTCAACTTTTGCCAATTCAGGCCAACGTGGTGTGAGCAACGGCTCCGACATAAAAATGCACATATGATATACGACATATACGACTTAACAACACAAACAACATAACAACGTCAACAACACAAACGACTTAAATCAACATTGGCTATCAAGCATTCAACATGAACAACTTGAAATTATCCGTAGATCGGAACAAAATTATCAAATCAACTGTACCTGCAAATCGACATTTCCGACATATTTTCAACAACAAAAATCACCTACTAAACTACCCGACTTACCCCGCCAATTTTTGTTAATTTCCGGGCAACTAATTTTTCTGCCTAACTCGCCTAAACCAACTAAAACTACACTACTTTAACTTCTGCTATTAATACAAGTTCATTATGAAATTCTGTAATTTTCTATTTCCTGGTATAATGTTCAAGCACTAAATTAAAAGTATATGTCACACAATCTTCATAATTCTGTTTCTGTCAAAAATCAATTTGTTCTATTCAAAACATGTTATACTGATATATTGTGTGTGCAACTCGTATTACTAATATTCATCCACTAGAATATCATTTGATTTTACCCATTCCTTAAAGAAAACATACTTAATAGTTTGATATTGATTTAATTAATCTAAAACTAATACAATAATATGACATAAAGTGGAAAGTATGAAATGAGATATTAAAAAAAACAAAATATTCCCCACTACATGGGTGGCTTGCGCCACCCTTAGAGATGCTCCTCATGGTCTGCGCCATGTGCAATATGGGAGAATGGCTCCCACCACTTCCATTGTGACACTCGCCACATGTCCATTATCTTAATTTTGGGTGGCCCGCGCGACCCCTATGTGACTGGTGAGTGGCATGCGCCACCTGTGCAATGTGAACAATTATTTCGTCCCTAACAAAAATTTCCAGAATCAACAACTTCACTGCAACAATCACGAAATTAATTCAGTAAACAATTCACCAAAATTATCATATTCCAGTAATAAAATTTAACAACATTGATCGATCAACACTTCATTGAAACCACATCATAACAACAAAGTCAACCAATTCAACAACAACACAACATCCAAATCAAATTAAAATCAACATAAATATCATAAACTATCCAATACCAATTTCTACGTATCGATTATCATAACCTGATTATAAAAGTCGAACCCCACTCTTACCTTGGATTAAAGGCCGCTCTAGGTTCGATCGGATTCTGGGGATTTGCACCGGTAGCAGTTTTCTCTTGCAATTTCTTCTCTCACGATCGTACTTTGTTCCTCATCTACTTCTTACTGAAACTTCTAAAAACCTAACTTATTTCTTTTTATCAAAATATTATTATTTTACTCAAAAAATCTAATGGGCATAAGTCTTACATCCCTTAATTTACTAATTCCAACACGATTCCAAGCCCACTAAACCAAACACCCTCATACAACTAGAATATTAATTCTAATATTATTTCTAATATTTATTCTCCCGACAAAATCGACTAATTACCGAATATCGAATAAATCGTCCACACAACCCAAATCAACATATCCAACCATAAATGGAAAATATTCAATATTATTTTCCACAACTTAAAGCAACTTATTTACTTAATCCAACTCAAACCAACTTAGAAACATCAACGTAACATTCCGATAACTCGGAACTCAACTCAAATCATCGTAAACGACACAAACCAACGTAAATAAACACAAATACACAAATCAACGAAACTTAACACAACATAATACAAATATATTTAAATAATTAGTTAAATAAACGAGCGTTACAACTATCAACAAACCTTATACAAGTTTAAGTGGCAATATTGTTCTTGCAATACTGAGCTAACTTGATCATAGTTTGTTCAACAAAGATTGACAACTTATCTGCTTTTGAGGAGAATATATACTGACTTCTTCAAGGTGAATAATATATGTGATTTAAATTCTTTCAACTCAGAACAGATTACTTCTATCTCAACATCTCTGATTCCATAATTCATTCATCATGAATTTATGAGTATAATGTTGGATAACATCCTGAACAATTTTAGTTTCTTCAATTGAGATATAGACTCAATTTAATGTCACAGGCCACTCCCACCATAGTCGCCGCTTTTTCATCTCGGAGGCATCTGGTTACTACTGATTCTTCATTTGGGGCCCCGCCCGCAAGCAGGCGTCGTCGAGAGACTCTCGTTCCTACACCTGCTACGTTCCTACACATGCTATTGTTCCTACACCTGCTATCGTTCCTACATCTTTTAGTGTTCCATCAGTCACACCTCAGGAGGTTGTTTGTGATGCACCCACTGAGGCAACTAGTCCTGGTCCTAAGGGTGATGACGACTTCAATGATGGTTTTCGAGCTAGTCCACTACTGAGGGTTCTCCGCTCAGACCTGCTCATCAGGAGATATTAGAGGAGTAGCAGTCTCAGCTGAACCATATGCAGGATGTCCTACCTCGCTACCGTGAGATAGAGCAGATAACGTGGGAGGCCATTGCGGACTGTCACCTCCCTGAGGGCTCTGGTAGTAGACATGCCATGGACAAGATCCTTGTGGGGCACTTCAGTACCGCCGACATCGAGTCAGGATGACTGGTAGGGACTGAAGAGCAGGGGATCCAGGAGAGATCCTTAGGCATGCACGATAGTTTTCGTTTGATGTATTCTACTTTTTATTTTACATTTTTGTACTGTATTTTGACAGGATTATGATATATATATATATATATATATATATATATATATATATATATATATATATATATATCATTTTATTTTATATATGGATGTTTTTGAATGTATATTGAGCTGCGACGATAAATTAACATCTGCGACAAACCAACAAAACTGATTTAAAAAAATAAAGTCATGGTAGTTTTCCAGATGTGCAAATCCGGTGGAGCTTTTTAGATATGGACATCCGAAAAAAACTAACATTTTGGTGCATCCGGATGTGCACATCCGGAAACTAGGGGCATAAAAGGAAATTTGCAAGGTGCCATTGAAATTCATTGGACGTATTAAGAAATGCTCTTTTTTTTTATTCACGTTGAAACACCACCACCATATACTTCAAATGATTTTCCATACTCTAACTCAACTCAAATCGAAATTCAAAGAAAAAAAGGCTTATGTATACTCTTCAATACCGATTAACTACATAATTTTATGAGTTTAAATATAATGTTGACCTTAGTCATGTGGTATGACACACCATCATTTTTTTATGTTGACAAAATCACGTAGCGTGTCATGTCAGTTCTGTTAGTCTTATTTAACATTAGAGATTAATTATATGAACAATTTTTTTTTGAGAAACCATTCTTTAAAAAAATTATTTAGAGACTAAAATAAAAATTTATAATAATTACGAGGATCAACGAAGGTATTTAACCGAATAATATATTTGTAATGAAATCAAATGTTAAAGTGATTGTCTTAAATGATTTTGTTACTATTTTTTTTTTCATTTCAATAATTTATTTATTTGTAAATACGTTATTAAAATAATAGTAAATATAATTTATTGATTTATTATTTTATTTTATTTTATGTTAATATTAATTTAAATAACATAAATTTATATTTTAAATTAAAATAAAATATCATATAAATAGAATATTAATATATATAGTAAAATTATGGGACTATATATGAAATTCTTAGAATTGTACTGTTAAAATTAAATAAGTGACTTTAAGATTATGTAGTTTAACGAGTCTCATAAAAACCCCAAAAACAAGGCTGATCTCTTAAAAAAATATTGAAGTGTGTACTTTAAGTACTTTGTGCATGAAAATCAACAGCTTTTACCAGGTTCTCTTTATTCCTTTAATAGCATATTGAAACTTTGCATAAAAACGATTTACATTACAGAATCTTTTGGTTTTGAGCGACAAGAGTAACATGCCTTCACTTCACATGTTCATCAATTCATAGGCTCCTCTTTTCATATTTAGCCTCCAACACCAAACTACTCTGTTTGAATTAAAAGAATAAATTTTGAGAAATTAAAAAGAGAAATAATAATAATAAGAAATATGGTAAGATAATATCTAATAAATAGACATTCTAATGTTCTGTATCACATATTCCTTCTAAGCCCACTTTGAATGGACTGATCGATGATCATGTGATAATAACATTTCACCAACTAAAGATTATTCAATCCCAACTCAGCAAGCTTTATAGTGATGCAGATGTACACCTTTTTATTAAACATTACTTTTATATGTATTTAATTTTTAAATTTAATTATGCAATAAATGTTTTTTAATCAAAAGAAATATAGATTAATTGAGAAAACAAATCACACAAAAGATGATTGCTCGGATCCGACCCAAAAAGATAAAAACAGATAAAATAAACTAGGTAACATCATATTAACTATATGTTGTTTAAGCTTAGGACTAGTCCACCCTCTATTTTGGTAATATTCTCTATAATTTCCTTAACTATACTCCTATTATTCACACTTTGGCCATAACACATTACATTCATATATTTCCATGGTTCATAAAGAGTTTTTGATATGGCTAACTTGATCAATGTTGCTTTCCACCCTTTGCCTTTTCCTTGTAGCATAAGCCATTTGATTTCCTCTTTCCATTCCATCGGGTCATGTTGGAAGTGAGTCCAATTAATCACTTGTTGCCAAATTCTCCTCATTTCTGTACAACCAAAAAAGAGATGGTTTAAAGTCTCCTCTTTGTCACAAAAACAACACTTCAAATCATGCCACTTTAGAAGAGTATCAGTGCATCTTTTAACCTCTTCCATCTTTAAGATATTCGTCATGTCAATAATCAGGTCATTTTGAGCTTTCATGAGTTGTGTTTTGGATTTAGAAATGTGACCCTGCATATTTGATAGGGGTTTGCTCAAAGCCTTCAAGATAAATTGAAATCTCTTCAACTTATACCAAAGTATATACATTGGCCTCCCTTCCACAGTCAGGCTACAACTAATAACAACAAAATCATAAAATTCCTCCATATTCACCACACTATTAATAAATTTGAAATGAGATTTCCTGTAGTCCATATTTTCCACACCAGATAAGCATAAGAGGGCATGGTCAGAAACATTTGGGGGCAAGATTTGCACAGTGTTCTCAAGGTTGTCTTGAATTCAATCAACATTGCCCAAAAACTCTATCAATTCTTGAGTATATCGTCCATTCAATATGCTTATTTGACCAGGTATAGTAGTCCCCTATATCATCCTTCTTAAACAGACCCATTATCTCCATCATATTGTTAATGTCTACATACTCAACATCAGTTACAAGGTTACCAACAATCCTATTTGGAGCTCTCACCACATTATTAAAGTCCCCTATAAGAAACCAAGGGCCTTGTTGGTGTCTATGAATATTCTCTATTTCTTTCCACAAAATTATTCTTTGATCTAATTGATTGAGATCATATATGGTTGTCATCCAAGTTTTGAAATTCCCATTAAGATCATACATACCACATTGAATCATTTGATTGGTACTCCTAACATGTTTTATGTCTACTATGTTATCATCCCAACTCACCCAAATTCTACCATTAGCATGGTTACCATAGTTATCTAGGTATCTATCGACAAAATTAAGTTTGTCATGCACCTTATTAGCCTTGTCGCTCTTGACTCTAGTTTAAAGTAAAATCACAATCTCTAGGCGAAGCTTAAGGAGATGGGAGCTAATCCCCCTTAGCTTTCCAGATTTATTCAGCCCCCGCACATTCCAAGCAACAATCATTGGCCACTATCTTGGGGCATATGAGTGTAGAACTCTGATGCCTCAAAACCATTCTCACAATGCATTGTTGTTAATGAATCACCAGAGTGTAGAACTCTACCATTGTCTTTTCCATATTTGCTCACTTGGTGGAAATCTTCCTTCTTGTTCACCATATATATACTTGAACTAGCCTCTCCATATAGGGTCTCTTCTACTTTGCATTGTGGATTTGCTTCAACTAGCATTATAGCTTTCTAACTCCATTGTTTCTACATCTTGGCCTCATATTTGTGTCCTACCTTTTGTCATTTCTCACAAAAATGAGGTTTCCATTCATACTCATGCTATATAATCCCCTTCTTTATCTGTAATGGCGACTTCTTTTGCCATTTCCTATGTAATATCCACTTCCACCATAATCCTAGCATAGGAAACCCTAAGTTTGTTTGTCGTACACTCATCTGTGACCAATGGCTTACCAATAACACTCTCAATCTTACTTAGAATTTTTGCATCCCACAAATGCAGGGGGAGTTGTGGTAGTTTGATCCAAATTGGCATTGTTTGCAACATATCATGCTTCAAATTGAATCTAGGTGTCCATTCTCACAAGAGAATAAGCATATTCCTGATGGTGTAAAGCCATTTCATCAACATTGGATCCATTTCCATGTGCGATCTGAATTTGAGGATGAAGTGTCCTTCATCATGATAGAACATGTCTGCTAACTACACAAAATTTCAAACCTTCGTCATAAATTGCTTCACCGCATTCATGCTTAGATTCCCTCCCAACATATACAATATCAAAGAGGATTCCTAAAATTTCAGTTCAGATTCAATATCAATTTCAAGTCCACCATTCACCATCTTTGACGCAACAAACTTAATTACCATGCTAATTATGCAATAAATTATTTTCTTATATTTTTTAGGCAAAATACTCAAATTGGTCCCTTAACTCTACCTCACGGCTTGGAATTTGACGTGGCATATGTTTATAAGGTCATTAAAATTTTGAAAAAACATTACAATATTTTGCAAAGAGTTGGTTTCAATCCCATGCCTTCTCGCTTTAAAGTGACAACAAGCTACCACTACACCACTTTATAATTGATGTTAATTGTGTAACTCAACTTTATTAAAGGAGAAAGAAAGTTGATAAAAGCTTCCACGAGAGATGTCTGAGAACCCATAATCTTTTGAAAATATACTGCCACATATTATTGAAATTGGGATATGGTTTTCATTTTAGCACATTAAAATTGGGATATGGCCACATATTATTGAAATTGGGATATGGTTTACATTTTAGCACATTAAAATTAGGATATGGTTTACATTTTAGCACATTAAAATATACAGCCACAAATTATTGAAATTCAAACTTCATCTCTAGATAGTGAATGTTGTTGATTGATGGATTGCAAAAGAGAGTAAATAATGGCGTGATTCTTTGTTGAGGGTATGGGAAGCTACGACAGCAAAAGCAGTTTTTTGAAGCATTGTAACTATATAGAAACTGGACGATTGCAGATGAGAGTGAGCAATATCACGGTTCTTTGTTTATACACGGTATCAGAATCTGGAAAAGTTGTCAGAATCTTCATCGACCTTCATAGTGTTCTTGAGATATTTTCTTCAAATAGCTCTTAATCTCCATCTTTTCGTTGATTTCTTGGCACCATTATATTTGTACACATGTAGCGAACACAAACCCTCAAACAATTGCATAAAAATATAATTAATTAGTATTTTCTAGAGAATTAGGGTTCTTCATTCATGAAGGACTATGAATGGCCATGAAGGTGAATTCCAGATTTCTTGTGTCAGGCCTGCTTCAAGCAAACAACCACTCAAATCAATTCGCAACATGTCCCTAAACACGTTTCTGCAATTAATTTTTACCTAAAACCAAGCAATCAAGCCGGATCAAGCCATTTTCGTTTTGCATTAGAGGTATTTTTTCTACTTTTTGTTGTTGTTGATTGTTGTTTGTTAGTTCTTGTTTCGTGTTCGAAACGATGCATACATATTTTATTATTATTAATCATTCGATTTTGTGCATAAATTCTGATTTGCAATTTGACTTTGTTGGAGTTTTTCTTCCTGTGTTTGAAGGAGAGAGTGGAAGAAGATAGAATTTCATATTGCATTATGACCGTTGGATACATCTGATATGTTTTCTATTTTGTTGTTTTTTCTTTTTCATTTTTTCATTTAATGGTAATGGGAATATGAATGTTAACAAACAAGTATGAGGTGGTGTAATGGCTGGATATGTTGTCTAGCAATCAGTTGTACCACCTCAGATGCCACCTAAGCAAAAGTTGACGCCGTTTAAAAAAATGGACGAAAAAGACTAACATGGACCTTTTTGAAGAATTAAAGGACCACTTTGAAACTTTTTAAAGATAAGGGACTAAAAAGGACCCCGAGGTAAACTTAAGGGACCAATTTGGGTATTTTGCCTATTTTTTATAATATAGCAAAGTAAAGTAAAAGTAGAGGTCTATATCAATTTTTGTGTGTGTACTTTTAATAAGAAAAATGTGACTTTTAGATGATGACAAAAGTGTCACCTTTATGATTAAAACGTAACATTAGACAATGATTTTATATAATTATTTCTTTTTACCTTTTTGTGTATAATTATTTAAAAATGATTAAAATGGATATACAATTATTTCAACATTGTTGTGACATCTTATCTCTGATAAAAAAGAATTTCAATTAGCATCAGAGTGGCCATCTACCTCGTTTGGGTGTGTTCTAGTGTGACTATATATCTTATTTTGTTTATGATGGACATTATCAAGGAAAAGGGGTATATTAATCGTCCATTAATTCTTGATGGAACAAATTACGATTAACAGAAGGCTCACATTGTTACTTTTTTCAAATCATGGATAACAAGATATGGAAAGTTTTCATCAATGGATGACACATCCTACGGTCAAAGCTGATAATGGTCCAGAAAAGGATTGGGAACTTGCTAAAAATGAATTCACTCTTGGAAATTTGCGTGCCCTTAATTCTATTTACAATGTAACTGAAAGAAAGTTTTCAAGATCATTAACACCTTATTAATGCTAAAGAGACATGGTAAACTCTTAAAGTAGCTCATGAAGGATCTTTCAAAGTTTATATTCAAGGCTTCAATGTGTGTCTATGTGACATTGCCAATAACTTTTTTCTCTCAAGGAAAAAAGGTTAGAAGAGAAGCTTGTGAGAAAGATTCTCTTCTGAAGATGTTTGACATGAAGGTTACTGCCATTGAGAAAGCACAAGATGTCTCCCCAAAGAAAGTTTATGAATTGTTTGGCTCTTTGATCACTTTTGAGATGGCTATTGATGGCAAACCTGAGAAGAAAAACGAGTAGCATTTAAATATAACATAGTTTATTATGGATACCAGATATCCAATGTCACTAATGAAAATATTTATGAATTCATTGTTATGCTTGCAAAGGATTTTAGTCGGGTTATGAAAAGACTTGACAGAAGATATGGGAATAATGGCTCTCCTAATATCTAAGATAATCAACAACAAACTCCAATAAGTGGTAACTTTCAGCATCAAGGAAGATATGGTGAAAGAAAAAAGTCTATCTATACTAACATATCCAAAGGAATCCAATGTTATGAATTTAAAGGATTTAGGCATACTCAAATTAAATGTCTAAATTTTCTAAGGAAACAAGGAAAAAGATACAATGCCATTTTTTCGAATGATGATTCTTATGAATGAAGTCAATTCGATCATACAAATAGTATTATGACATTTATTGCTCGTATCACATAGACTACTAATACTAAATTATCTATTGTTAACTTTTCTCCAAATGATAAATGGAAAAAAGGACAAAAATAGGTTTTCATCCCACTTTCTTCACTCTTCTGGAAAGAAGAAAAAAGAGTGGGACCCACTTTATTTTGGTTTATCTCCTCTATTTCTACTCTTTCCCAAACAACCTAAATTAATAACTTCTCTTATCATTCTCTCGTATCTCTTTCTCTCTTATTTCTTTCAAAACAAAAAAAACGAAAGTCTTGGATATATTCATGGAGTCTGAAAGAGCTACCATATAAGTATTATCATTGATATTTCGGGTCATTTTGAATAGGCCATATTTGTGTGGTTGCAACTTGTTGTAAGTACCAACTAGAAACCCTTCCTTATGTAGAAGCACCATAACATTGTCTCCCACATTGAAAACTTTAACTTTCATTCATGTATCTCGCATAAGAGGTAAATCGTATGGTAGTTCATATGTAGTCAACTTTTTGTAATCCTATAGGACCATATCACTTCTTATGAAATTGTTGTTTCCTCCTTTGCAACACTCATAAGCCCTTTAATCACCACTAGATAGGAAAATTCAATTTTTTTAATAGCCTCTTCAACCTTTTTTTCACTTAGCGTCATCACCAAGAAATTAGACTTCTTTCCTCCTAGATTTTTATCAAAGTGTAAATTAGAAGCCATAGAAATTCTTCGTGTGCCCTATGTAAACATTATCACATTATATCATCCTAAATAAGTGATATCAATATCAAAATGTCAAAGCCTGCAAAATAAAATACGACAAACATCCATATAAATAATATCACCAAAAAACTCTTCTCTGCAATGCTCTCCGATGGAAATAAGAACTTTGCATGCTAGTGTTACTCGAACTTGGGAGCCCTTGCTTACCCAACTAAGATTGTATGAATTCTCATGGAGTTCCATGCACAACTTCAAATAATCTATCAGTTTATGCGACACCAGATTCTACGTGTTTCCACTATCCACGATCGGGTTACATATCCAATTCTTGACAAAATAATGTGTTTTAAAACAAATTTTTGTGTTGTCTTGGATGCTAGTAAAATTATCTGTAACACATAATTTACCCTTTCATCATTCATCCTTTGCAAACTCAAACCGTGCATATTCATTGTTCTCAACTGTAGGTCATTTTCTTTCCTTTTTCTCTCTCTTTTCTTCCGCACCGGTAGCAACTCTCCTTGTTGGAAAAACATTTGATCTATGACCTCTTTCATTACAGTGATCACATGTGTCTCCAATGAGTTTAATATATGGATTGTCCTGCCTCTTGACTAGTGTTTTACCTTGATGCATAAAGATATGACTGCTAGTTCTCTTATTCCCAAGGAAGGAATTCCTGGTTATTGCACTATTTTCCTTATCGCATGTTGATTCAAAGTTATTTTGGTGTGAATACCTAAAAGATGATAGATTTCGAGGGGATTTCTCCATCAATTATGTCTTCAAAGCTAGTCTGGATGCCTCAACCATAGTCCATACAGTCTGTAAACCCATATTATCTTACAGGGATCCCTTTAAGCCACTGATGTATCAAACCACTTTCTAGATCTCTGATTCTACCAATTCATTGCACTCAGAAAAATGCAAGAACTCAGTTGTGCATTCATCCACGGTTCTTTTTTCCTGAACACACTCAATATACATCTTATAAAAAATATGTTTATTATCCTCTAGTAAAAACCACTCCAACATCAATTGTTTTGTTCTTCGCCAAGTTCTGAATGACACATTCCTTGTCTTGAGAAATAAGTTTATCCCACCAAACAACAAGAATACTTTTCAGTCTGGTCACCACCATCTTAACTTGCTTGTTATCAAGGACGCCCATGGCGTCGAAGAATCTGTCAACGTCGAACTGACAATCAAGAAACTCATTAACTCCCATCGTTCTGTAGAATAATGGAATATCAAACTTCACTTAATAGTCATGGTTATGTCAATTCCTCTGATTAACCATTTCTTCCTCATTGGGTTCTTCTTCTTCAACTCAATTTTTAGCAATAATACCACAATTATTTCCACCTCGCGAAACCTTAATTTATTTTCCTCTCTTGTCTCTTCGTTTGTTCCCGTTGATGTTGGCGTTGTGCATATGAGTTGTTAAAGTTGTCATTTGTTCAGTCAAAGCAGTTAGGATTGTGGTAAAATCCATAATAATTTCCTCAAGGCCTGCTCTGGTTAATGGTTGATCTCCCATGGTTGATCAAGCTAAAAAAAAAATGAGAAAACCTGCTTTGATGCCACTTGATGCAGTCATAAATACTACATATTAGTAAGCACTAAACGTAGAATGAAATCACAAGTTTGCAAGCGACAAACCAGTTAGATAAAACCACGCAATCCACCAGGTAAAAAAAGTACTGGATATTATTATAATAAAAGATAATCCTAATGACCACTCTCAATAATGTTTAAATAAAGAAAACAAAATTTTTAATGGTCTTTTAATCCAAAACAGAAATAAAACAGAAAATTGCAATAACATATTAAAATGTTGTTTTGGGTATGAAATATACTCAGTGGCTTAAAAAGCCCATAGATTACAGCAAAGTGGCATGTTGGACTCGTGAATAGACTTGATATCCGATAAGGTAAAATAAGAATCATTATAATATCGAATGTCAAACTTTCGCAAATCCTATCGAACCTTTTCAACGTGCAACTTCTTCTTCAAGACGCGCATTCGGCTTTCTACCTCATAAAATGACAAAAGTTTTAGTTCTAATAAACTTCAATTCTATCTAACATTTCTTTGACCTTTATGGACCTTAATAAACTTTTAAAAAAAAATCCGACTCACATGTATTTGACTGCATTAGTACTTGCCAAACTTTCTTTCATTTGAGAACTAATATTTTTTATCTTAAATTTGTCTCTTTGGTTTCAACTAACAAATTATTTATTTTTAAGTGTTGTTAATTCTAAGCAATAATAATAATAATTTGACGCACGTTATTATTCAAGGTTTTCAGAATTGGCTCCAAAAAGAAACATCTCATCCCTCATGTGTAGATGAAGTGAAAGTAGTATAATGTAATGTAAATTAACAAGCACATGTAACCATGTGAGGCATTCTTAGTTCAAGTCGTCAAAGACAAAATTTGAATACGAGAGTAACATGAACATGACTCAATAATCTAATTAATCAAAAACCAACTAAGCACTCTATTAGTCAAATACATTTAATTTTAATTATATCCTTAAACTTGAAAACAAAAACCAAACATATATTTATGAATCATCGTTCAAATGCAGGCATAGATCAAAATGATGAAGGGTCAATGCATGCCGAGGCTGAAAAGCAACTCATTCAAGAACAAGATTCCGTCTCCGATGACATTGTTAGAGCGTTTCAGGGAAGCTGTTTTCCGGTTAATGATGTTGTCTGCATTTTCAAAAACCACCGCCAGTAATCACGGTGGTTCAGGTGATGGAGAGAGGCAAAGACGTTATAGCCATTATGATCCTCATCATAATAGCGAAGCTGTAGCAGATTGCATTGAGTTCATAAAGAAAAAAGCTGTCGCTGATACAGATGAAAAGAACCGTCTCTCTAGGGCTAGTAGCTCCGATGATACGTCGGAGATCATGGTCTCTTTGTCTGTCATGGCGGAATTTGGAAGCAATTGAAGACGATTTTAGAGAAGTCGTTCAATGTTTGATCTGTATTGTCTGATCTTGATCCAACGACTATATCTGGAGGGGTGTTGTGAGATATATTTGAACATAGCATTCGGGAATTTTCAATGTATTTGTGAAGTTTATCAAAGTAATGTAGATATGTTTTCATTATTAGTTTCTAAGGATCCAATATCATATGGTCTTATGTTTATTTTACTATGATGAAAAGTTCTCCATGGCTCGAAGACGAAACAGAAGATGTTGTGGTTGGCAATGAGCCCCTAGTTCAGTGCTATGTTGAGAAGATTTTGGATGGATATGTAGATTTATTGGAATGAATATTTGGCTTGTTAACACTTCCGGACTTCGTTCGCAAGACTTCCTCAACAAGCCGTACGAAAGTGGATCCTAATATAAATCAAAACTAGTGATGTGGTTCCTCACACTTGTGAGGGAGATTGATAAAATTTAAGTGTGAAATACTAAAGTCTCACAATGACTAGGTTACGTGGTGTCAAAGTCTCTTAAAATCATAAATGTTTGGTTCATTAACATTTTCGGACCTCGCTCTTAGACTTCCCCAACCATAATTACTCAATTGTTGAAGAGATACCATTTTGAAAATGAGAATTTGTTTATTATGTAAGACACAATTATGGTTTAGTCCATGTGTATTTGTAATTATTTAGAGTTCTATTTTATGTAATTGTTTCATGACATGACTATTATGTACCATTTAATAATGATTGAAATGAGAAATAAGAAACTTATTAGTTATATTATCTTCTTGCATGTATATTGATTTTAGTCTATCTCATATATCTTTCGCAGATTAACTATTTTGATAGATATCGAACAAGGAGTCTGACATACCTCTGAGAATATGACTCATACAAATGTAATCATCATTATCTCATTTTAGTTTTTTCCTTATTCATACCTCAGAGAATATGATTCATGCAAATGTAGTTATCATTGTCTCATTTTTATCTTTTCGTTATTCAGACAATTGATTTTAGTTCCCTTTCGAATGATTCTGTGGTATTCAAAATATACACCACTTTAAAAGTTGTAAGCAAAAAAATCCATCTCTTTTTGTCAATAGACAAGATTACATCCACCAGACTTATTTGATTTCACAAAGTTGAATGTATGTGATGTTGTCATTGATTAAATAAGAATTGGACCTAACGAATTTTAGATATCACAAAGTTGAATGTATGCGATGTTGTCATTCATTAAATAAGAATTGAACCTAATAATCTAGATATTGTGGTTGTTGAAAAGATGTTGCAGTACTCAAACAAAGAAGATATTAATGAATATTACATCCGCCAATTATTATTTGTCAAATGCAATTGCGATTAATGATGAAGAATACTTTTAATGTGAATTGATCACACACACTAAGATTATCTATTGATCACAGAAACATATATTTTACACTTTATTAATGCATTAGGAAGTGAATGATGATTTAGAATAATTGAGATAGTACAGAAATAGCTATATATGTTTTTTTTTCCCTATTTTTCATATGTTTCCTACTTCCTTAATGTCTCTCTTTATAGAGGTTTATAAGATTTGATAAAGATAAATTTCTTTTGAAAATGAAATCTACATCCAACTTGTAAACGTTTATGATGCTTGGCGTTCAAATTCCTTTCCAATTAATGCATTTGTTCTGTTGGTAAAACGGTTGTCTTATTGTTCAAGGGTTGTGTGATTGAACCATGTGTATGTCCATTTTGAATTCAATTTTATTACCATTAGTAAAATAAATTTTGTCTAAATTGACTTCAGAAAGTCTCAAACCCCTAACCTTTAAGATAGCATAAAGAAGCAATACCTGTATATAAATACAAACTTTCAAACAATATTTAAAAATCACTTGCAAAAACTTCAAAAATAGACAATAAATATAATGACTTTCACTTCAAACAATATGAGTTTAAGAACTAAATCTTAATATATAGTATGATTTGAAAACACCTAACAATTTGAATTTACCATTATGTACAGTCCTACTACTACATGATATACCATTATGTACAAACTCAATATTATACAATTTCTAATTTTATCAAACAGGGTAAACAAGAAAAACAGAAAACAAAAACACAGAATAATGCATTTGAATATCAGAGAATCATAATGCAAAGCAAATGTCTGCCCAAAATCGATCTTTAAAACCAGCACAGTTTGTGTTTGCAAGCAATTGGATTGCTAAAATGATGAAGCAACTTACTCCATAACAGTTCATTATATCAACCTTACTTGCATGCGACAGATTCTCAATTAAAGTATATAGATATTTATCGGCAAATGCATGGTCGAATTTTTTGGAGACAGATTAAACAATCACCTATAATAAATCAAATAATCCAATGCCTTTTTAACAATTACATTTTCTTGCAACACCAAATATATCAATATAAATCATTTTATTTTACTAGTATTTTTCTGGTACCTTCCTAAAAAACCTTTACTGTACTTGGCTCAAAAACATTGAGCTTACAATTTTCTAAAAACATTGTAAAATAAATATGAAATTAATAAAAAGTGCACTTACACTTTACCATACAGGTGCTCTAAAATATGAAGTTTACAATTTACACATTACTAACTAAAAACCCCTCCTCCAAGATGTTTTAGATAGATATTTTTCTACTCTTCACGGTTATGCTTTGGACTTGCAAAGTAACTTTTGCTTCTGATTCATTTCCTTTTCTATGTACCTGTTAGCAATCCGGAAAAAAAAGTTGCAATAAAATAGAATACAACTTACTTTATACTAGCTCTGCCTATAGTTTAAAGGCAACATCATACATACAAGATATAACAAAATGAATATGGAGATGCAAGGAGAAAAGTGCAAATAATAATTAAAATTACTCTTAAAAATGTAGCATTTATTAGGGATCAAACCATGGCAGATACCGAGAAAACTTACCATAATTTTGGTGCATTTTTGTGAAGTTGTAAATGGCTTTAATTAAGGAACCGTGTCTCATGAAGTTCAATGATCCCATATGCCTGCAAGAAACATTAGTCAGAAATTATTCAACTAAAAAATGAAAATCGAAGCTATTTATAAAACGCAACTTAACACACTATATCACATTAGTCAATATCCTAGAAACAACTTACACTATCTCTGTATACCGAATTCTCCATGCAGGAAAACCAAGATGGCTCCTAACAGGTCCATAAACCAGTAAAAGATCAGGTTCAGGGCCTTTGCAACCTGACAGAAAAAATAGACCGTCGTTAGCCAGATAATGTTGTATTGCAAAAGGAAATTAATATTTTAAAGTTTAAACTTAAACTAATAGCGGGTTTAGGAAGTAATCATACCAACAATTTGCAACGCCTGATTCAGGTGAGGCTCTAACAATATCTGGCAATCCAGTTCTCCACCTAAGTTATGTCGTTTTGAATTCTCAACGAAAATCAAGTTAGCTGCTTTGGCCACTGCTTCCTTCCCATCAACATAAGAAACAAATTCTAGGGTCATGTGATCTGTTACATGGTGTGTCTCAGCTTCATTCATTTCCTACACCGAGTTGAAGCTAAAGATCAGATCAAATGAATGAGATGCACTAACTACTCAAAAGAACCTTAATAATAATATCATAAACAAGGATAGAAATTTGTTAATATATTAAGAAAGAAGCAATCTGTTAGTAACAAAAAAAAACAATAATGTTACCTCTATGGATTTTGCATTCTTCATTTCTTGAAATATGGCCAGCTTTGACTTTTTCAACACTCCTAGAATAAAGAGATCAAAGAAAACATTATCATACACCCCAAGTTAAAGAAAGTTTACAATCACTGATTATTCGAACTTTTCATACCATTCATGTCATAGAGGCATACATTTTTAACACCAACTGAATCCAACCATTGCAAAAGTTTAACAACTTTTGAAGTCTGATAAGCATCTTCACTTTCTATGACAACGGCAAGGTACCGAAGCTTTCCTATAGGAAGAGACTTGTATTTTTTCAATACTCCATAAGAGATGAAATAGCTTTCCAACAAATTACCCACGACTAATATACAATACCATGCGCTGACAATAATTTGTAGAAGGTACCATAGTAATCGAGGCACAAGATTTGCAATCTGTACAAAAATATGTTTGGATATACAATTCAAGAAGCACTAAACAAAATATATAAATAATCAACAATTCTTGTACTTCATTTCGTTAAACAACAGCTTCTAGTATAAGTTGAAACTAGTTATTACATCTCATTTTTTCCACAAGCTCTATCATTTAACTTCTCTATGAACATCTATAAGCCTATTAGAACTTCTCCATAATTGTTAAGTACATTTATTTTAATCAAGAAGCTCCTATACTCTAAAAATTAATCCATACTAGTTCAAAGCCTTAAACCGACATTGAATTAACTTTGAAGTGTTAGATTTTGTCATCTAAAGTTATGTTAAAATCATTGACAAAATATACATCAACAGTATTACACATTGAATTACACATTGAGTTCACATCTAAAATTATATAAAAAAAAATCAACATCACATCTAAGCATATTGGTTTTGCTGTGAAAATAATTGATTTTTAGTGAATTGATTCTGATTAAAAGTGAATTGAATATAAAGCTATTTATGTTTGAATTGATATTCTCCAACTTATTGCAAATTAAATAAATCAAAAATCAAAAAACTATAAAATCAATTATCCTACAAGTTGAAGACTTACTGTAACAATAATATGATACAAGCTGTGAGCTACATCTATGAAATCCATTATCCTACAAGTTTATAAACATCAAATCCAAAAGAAAAAAATATTATTATTAATAATTGTTGAGAGAGAAACTGAAAATTGGAAATGGAAGAAGATGAAAGCAATGACCAATATCTGAAAATAGAATCGAAAAACAAGAAATTGGTGGATTACCTTAGCCTCACATGGGAGTGAGGACGCTCCGCTTCTATTTTCTCACGTCGCAAAGTTTATATGGAACACATCAGATTTCGAAACAGTTTTTTAAAACCAAACCCAATTGCTTTCTTGAAACCGGTTTAGAAACCGGTAAACTGGTTTTCAGTTGTAAATTAGTTCTCAAACCGATTTCTAAAAACTTGATTGGTTTCAATGTCAAAACCGGTTCTGAGTTTTGATTGTGTTTAAAATTGAAACGACGTCGTTAGGGAACTCACCGGGACCGGGAGTAAGGGTTTGTGTGGGAGTGGAATTGAGATAAGTGTTGCCGAGGAAAGCTTACTCTTAAGCTATACATTTTAGTGTTGTTCAAATCCAAATTGATATAAATAAAAACTATAAATCGATATTAGAAAAATATAAAATCGCGGAATAAAACAAATTATTTTGGATGTATATAGATGTTATTAAAACCGTTCAGTTTAGATTGAATTTTCAAAATTTATCTAAATCAAATCAAATTGTATGTATGGATTTTTATATATATTTATTTTTTATTAGTATATATATATTTGTGTTAATTTAATAGTAGATAATACTTTTTATTGATAACTTTTTTCGATAATGGTAAGCAATGAAGTCAGAAATTCGACATAGCAAAAATGATGTCATTGATAAAATATATCATTAGTATTAGTAATTGGAGCAAAGCTTGTTTAATCAAGGTGTTGTGGAATATCAGTAGGAAGGCGGACTCTATGTGGATTCAATGACTTCATTGCTATTATGTTCAGGCCCAAGACATAATGATAATGGGCATTAAGAGCAATACCTCGTGGATCTTAAAATTTATTCTTAAGATGAGACTTATTGTTGAGACATCTAGCACTTGGAATATTTTGCGGCAGACGGATAAGTTTCAAACTGGGAAAATGTATGCGGAGTTGAATGGTTCCCATCAAGACGTGACATGGAGAAAGGTGTTACTATTAACCCAACTCGTCCCCATGCGCAGTTCGTACTTTGGATGGTCTGGCATAAAAGGTTGGCTACGAATGATAGATTCAAGAAGATTACATTCACACTAATGAAGAGTATTGTTTTTGCAGGGATATAGAGACAATGGAACACTTGTTCTTCCAATGCAATACCATGAAAAAAATTGGTGTGATATTCTTGATTGGCTCGGAATAGCGCATGTTCCTATAAGATGGGAGGAAGAAGTTGATTGGGTTATGGCTTACTGCAAGTCCAAGAACCCCAAATCCAATATTCTCAAGTGTGCCTTTGCGAAAACCATATATAAGCTATGGAGATTAAGAAATGCAACCTGTTTTGGAGCGGCTGGAGATCATAATACTATGTGTAATAGGATTATTGATAGTATTGTGTATAGGTGTTGGATGAAGATTCACCTTAGGGGCACCATGCCTTAGGTTCTTGTCTTGTGTCTCTGTCACTTTGATTTGCTGGATCTTGTTGTCGAGATCGCTTTGTGTGTAATCGTTTTTGGTTAATAAAGTATTTTATTCAAAAAAAAATATAGTAGATAATACTTATTTTTTAAATACTATTTATTAATTTATTTTTATTATTTTTATCTTATAATATTAACTTTTGATATATTATATTATATACTATATCAAACTTATTATTTATTAGTTGATCGTACCTGGCGATCAGGATCTGATACAGCTGGACTCGAGAGCGGGCGGAAATGGTCGTCGAGGAGAAAAAGGGGTGTACCTGCAACACACTCCGATGCCAAAGTAAGTATCCGAGCGACAGTGAGCAAGTACTAATGTTAGGGTTGAGAATTGAATACCTGACCCTCTCAAATGAGAGAGTTTATATAAAGGGCCAGCCGGAAGACTATTGGTTCGTTTTATGAGATGCGGATCGATGAGTCCGCAAAAATAGGAAACGGTCAATACTAGCCGTTAGGAGGTTTCTCCCTGGTCGGATCGTTAGTGGTCGACTGAGGGACCACTTTTCGTAACTGTGCTCGTACTGTCGAGCAAGAAGAATGGGTCAGCCTTTTTGGCCCAATAAGAGGGATTGGGCCGGGTCGGAACAGGAGCCCCCCAAGTCATTGCTCGGGTTGTCGGGCAGTGACTTAAAGGCAATACTGTGCTCGTCTGGGTGCGATGCCATGGTCGAGGATCTCCGCTATCGATGGTTCGGGCAAAGAATACGTTGCCCGGTAGAGGAATGTGAAACGAAAAGCTGGAATATCTGGATATTCGCGCCTATTAATGATTTGACGGCTAGTCTAGGGGCTAGCGCCTAGGGGTCACGCGCGTGCGCACGTGTCCTTTTTCCTATAAATAGGATTCCCAGGGCCCATTTTGACCTTTTCGTTTCATCTTCTCTCTCCAGCCTCTGCTCGTTCAACCACCGTTGCTTCAGCCGTCGACCACCGCCAGTTCTTACCGACCACCATTCACAGAAGCTTAATCTTCTCCAAAATGTCTTCACAAGCTCAAGGTACCGTTCTTTTCTTCTCTCTTGAGCGTATATAGCTTAGTTTCTGTAGAATGCATGCGGTTTATGGTGATTTTACCGGTAGTTTTAGGATTTAGAATTAGAAACTCTTAAAGTTCTTGCCACCGTGACTGGTCGGCCACGAACCCTAGCTTTAGGGTCGACACAGACCTTGGTCGACTTAGACTTTAGTCTCTTGGTAGATTTTCGTTATCTGTATACTGTTGGGCGTCAGCCGTTGCCTCGAGCAATGGTTAGCCAGGGCTGCAGCTTGGGATGCAATTCCTGAACTGAGGCGCGCCCTTTCACTTGTCGAGCGGTGGAAGGGTGGATTTGATATTCTTAATCGAATTCACTGATGCCTTTCCTCTGCTTTTCAGGTGAAAACTCGCTCGGGAATCCGTTGGACGTGTTTTCCGAGGACACATCTTCGGGGAATACGGATTCGTCTGCGTCCCTACCTTCAAACTCAGGAAGCACTTCGGACAGTTCTGATACAAGTACCGCGGGGCAGTCGACGGAATCGCCTCAGTGTCCTGCTCAGTCGAGGATCTCGCCCGAGGAGTGGGTGATGGAAGATTTACTGGACAAGGTGTCTTCCTTCTCGCGACCTCGATCAGAACCGCTGCCCGTCGTCGGGGATCTTGCTGACTGGGTCGTGACCTGCCCGGGAGATGACGATCGCATCTTTTCAGACTTTCGCGGGCGAGCATTTTCGATGTATGAATATGCTACTTCGGTCCTGGGAGTTACGCTGCCCTTCAGCGATTTTGTGAGCGCTGTGCTCGGACACCTTTGTATAGCCCCCTCTCAGCTGCACCCTAACTCCTACGCCTTCCTGAGGGCGTTTGAGATGACGTGTGCTTTCTTGGGCGTCGGGGCCACACTCCCTCTCTTCTTCCGCCTGTTTTCTTTACAACGTCAAGTCGGGCGGGGAACCGACCGGAAGGGATTCGTATCCTTTAAACAGCGAACTAAGATCTTCAAGGCCCACTCGGAATCCATCCGAGCTTTTAAGACTGATTATTTTTTAATAAAACCTGTGAGTGATGCTGCCGTGCGAACTATGAGTTTTCTCGGGATCGACACCGATGAGAATGACGAACCCAAGTTGGACGACCAGGGTGATGTGATTCCGAGGAGATTATGGATGTTTCCCCTCTCCTGGAGTCATATGCATTACGAGCGACCAGTGGGGGAATTTGTCCAGGTGGGGGAAACACTGGACGAGGATGATACGGCCAGTTTCGAAGCTTTCAGAAAGTTGGTAGCTTCTTTTACTCCGACCCCTTTATTGGACGGGGAAGGGAAAGTTATGGTCGATCAAGACGGAGGAGAAGCTCTGGAGCGTCCGTTGATCAATGTTACTGACTTGCTGGCCTGTAATAACGGGCAGGAGATAGCTGATTTTTTTGGTATCTGTTTATTTATGCTCGTTAAGTTTTTGATTTGACTTTGTTGCTCATAGCTAACTTTGGTTCTGTTTTTCTTTTCAGGTTCCTTAACAAATCCGTTGGACAAGATCCACGATCGTTTGGTCCAGCAGCAGAGAAAGCGGTCGAGGGTCGTGCAAACTAAACTGACCGAGGCGAGCGCTTCAGGATCGGGTCCTTTGGTCCAGGGCTCTCCGGTGGCATCCACTGGATCTTTGATGAAGAAACATAAAACGACGGCTACTGTGGACCTGACGGCTGGTGCTCCTCCGAAGCCAAAACATGGGATACCCCCTTGCTTCGTTGTCCGGAATTTCTTCGAAGGGAATAGTATGGAGGTAGACCGGGCAGATTCTCTGTTTCTGGAAGGGATGGACCGTCCTGCTCGGCGGCTTTCCTTGGCCCAGGACGCGAGCGCTGTCATGCGGGTCTTAACCATGGCTTGGATGACGGCGGAAGGGTCCCCTCTGCTAGAGCGAGAGAATAGCAAACTCAAGGAGCAGTTGGTTGCTGCCGAGGCCAAGCTGACGACGGCCACGGAGGAGATAAAAAAGGTCACCGCGGAATCGGCTGAACGAGCAACGGTCATTGCCAAGTTGGAGGTTGACAAAAAGAGGCTGCTCGAACAAAACGGGAAGTTAAAAGATGCCTTCTGCCCCAAGGAGGATGAGGACGAGGACACTAAGCATTTGCTGACGAGGGCCCAGTTTCTCGCTCGGATCGACCAGGACATGGAAGATCTGAACGCGTCGACTGAGTTCAGCTTCCTGAATGTTGTGGAACAAGTGAAAGCTCTTCATCCCGATCTAGCTTTGGATGTAGGTCGGATGAATTACCTCTACAAAGTGGTGGACGGCCAGGTTGTTGTCCCTGCTGATTTAGTGGTGGCCGACTCCCAGCCGGGGGCAAATGCTCAACTTGATCAGCCAGAGGAGCAGCCGGACCAGGTGGAGGCCTGTGCAAAGGAGACCCGACCAGTGGGAAATGATAATTAATTAATGGCCTGCGTGCCTTCATAATTTATAATGTATCTTGTTTGTTTTTTGGGGGGCGTGGCTCCCTTTGGCTGTAATTCCGAACAAGTCGGCCTTTTGATGCCGCATTTCTTTTTTTTTTTTTTTAATGTTAAGTACTTGACCCTGGAGGTCGGTTGCATATGTTGTTTTGCTCGCATTTATTCGTCCGTCGGAGAGAAAGGTAGGGATGATAATGGGCAGGGTATGGACAGATATTATATTGTATACATACCCTATGGATACCTAAGTATCCGTACTCATACTCATTTACCCACATTTCTAATAAAAATAATTGATTAACTATTATTTATCATATAATTTTATGTTTTTAATATCACGGAAAAAATCCAATAATGTTATTGCTGAATTAAGAAATAAACAAACATTTATATAAAAATGCATATAAATTTAATAGTGATGTATTTAATAAAATTGATAAATTAACTTGTATAAATAATTATAAAAATAAAAAATACATAAATATATATTATTTGAGTATCAGTCGGGTGGGTACTAAATGATCAGGAAGTATTCTTCTTGCATGCACATCCAGATGGAAAAAAAAATTTTAAAAAAAACAAAATATTTTTATAAAAAAAATAACCATGATTTATGTATATTTTTATTAAGGATGGATAATTAAATGAGCTATTAATCAGCTCTTAATTTTACATATCTTTTTTTATCTTTTTTTTTTTCAATGTATTTTTTTGACATATTTGATTTACTTTTTTTTTATTAATATGTTGTAAAAAAATCAAATGATACTGATAATTTTGACATATTTAATTTCCTTATTTTAATATCTTATAAAAAAAACAACTAAATGATGTAGTGAGTGATATTAAAAAACAACTACATGAATCTAATATCTATGAAAACAATAAGCGATTGAGTTTGGTACAAATTGTGAGTGATTTTAATATCTTTAAATTTATAATAAATTGACATATTTAGTTACATAATAATAAATTTAATTAACTACTTAATTAGATATGCTATAAATACTAGAGTGATTTTACATATTTTCTATTAATAATTATTAAGTTATATTATTCATGTCTAAAAGAATTTGAATTAGAATAGAAATTGTATATGATTAAATTTAAAACGTTTATATATTATATATTGATTTCTGAGTTTTAAAATATAAAGATAAAATTTGCAATAGTTATATATTGATTTTAGAAACTATGTATTTAATAAGATAATTAATTATAAAAAAATATTTTTAATTATAATGGCTGAAAAATGATAAAGTAATAAAAACACCTGTAAATAGAGTTCTTTTATAGATATTTTGTGATAAAGTAAAATAAATGAGTGAAAATAAAAAAAAAAATTTAATAAATTGGAGAAAAAAATCAATATTTTTACTGATTCTTAATTTACACATTCAGAACAGAAGGATATTTTTGTCGGCACTCAAGGTGTCTAAGAAACTCATGAGATGCATTAAGAAATCCTCTAAAAAATCTCCCTTCTCCATTCTCCTCTTTCCCTCTTTAAATCACTCTCCCATCTCCATTCCCCTCGTTAAAATCACTCTCTTCCCCTTTTCCATTTGTACCAAACTCAATCGCCTATTGTTTTCATAGATATTAGATTCACGTAGTGCAATAATCACTCACTATTGTCAAAGTGATAGATTCGATAGGGCCATTGAAACTTAATAAAATAAGAACCGAAGGAGTGTTATTGAATTCATTAATCTATACCAACCTTCTTCAATCATGCTCTGCTTCAAATTTTATTTATGGTGCTCAAGTTCATGCAGATGCAATAAAAAAAAGCTCTAATCCAATGCCTTTGGGGAGAGTGCTATGATCACTATGTGTTCAGAATGCCCCGCTCATCAAGCATATTTGGCCTATAAACCTTTTTATAATGTTTAAACTATTAAGGAAAAAATAATGACAAACTAATTTAGATTCACATTAAAAACAGAATATGTCGCATTTATTTTTACAAGACAGTTACAAAATAAACCTACATGATGATAGATTCCCATAGAATGACCAAGTAAATCAAGTTTAAAAGTATATCAAAATTATTCAATAGAAACTGGTTTCTTATAAGTGAAATCAAAGAAACAAAGTGGCTGAACAGTAGTCTGATCCCAGTCATAAGAAAATAAACAGGTTACAGCTAGTTTGATAATTATATTGCTTCAATTTCAGGTTCTTTATCTTTACGGGGAGCAGTAGGCATTTTATTGTTGTTGCCTCTCAGACGTGAATATATATTATCAATGGCTGAGTTTAGTTGGCCTATTTTTTCATTCAAGATCTCCTTGGTCTTCTGTTTTCAGGAACAGCATAACATAATCAAAACAAACCCAACATTTTCCAATTACACAAAAATACTGAATACAAAAACAAGAGAGGTCCAATTACCTCTAGCCCTTCGTCATATTGTGTTTGTTTTATCACTTCGTCATAATATATTGGTCTTCTGGCCCTCTTAAACCCATGTTCATTTTCATTTTCCACAACTCTTCTGATCTGCATGGCAAGTTAAAGTTAACACCATAACATAATATGCAAAGATCACTTCTTTTTTTGTCTAGTAGTCTAGTGCCTGATATTCACCCTTTAAAAGTGAACAAGTGGGATGCCGTATGTTTAAATCCGTGCCCCTACACCTAATGTCCCTACACAACTACAAACTGAACAGCTTAACGGGACTGCAAAGATTACATTTTGTAGAGATAATAGTAGAATATAATTATATAACTATAATTTCTAGCCATTCAAAGGTTTGCTAAAAAACACTTACAGTCCGTAAGAAATAATGATAAGACAGGATCCAAATATGGAAAAGTGAGTGGTACAATTTTACAGTTATGATTCTATTTGTTAATAAAATTAAACAGTCATGAATATATCTCTATAACCAATCACCAAGACATTGCAAATATAAGAGAAAGTTCTTCAACTCTCTTCCTATCCTTTGCAAAGTTAATTCAGCTCTCAAGGCATGAAACAAATGTTTCCCTAGTAATAAAACTACAGTGATGAAAAGTTAGTTTACATCAATTTTTCAACAAACAATAATAAAAATTGTTCAAATAATTACAATTGAACAACAATGAGTAATATCGGTTAATATAATAGCTTTCCATATGAGTTGAAATAAGTTTACAAATCTTTTTGTTTTTAATCTCTCTCATCTAACTTTTCCATTAGCATCTAATAACTAAGAGCCTGTTGTTGACCCAGCCTTGTTGCAACTGCATCTTCATGATAATGTTTCCCCACAAAATTAGTCATATATGGTCTATAACATGGCTAATCTGTATTCCTTTTTCTTTCTTTTCACTTTTATAATCAAAGCTTATTTATCATTCACAGTTTTCAGTTAAACTATCTAGGCCCAATAAATAAAGTAGAAGAAAGAAAAAATCACCTGGGGACCAAAAACATAAACCAGGGTTCCAAAAATAGCACCACCCAGAATAAAGCCAGTAACCAATTCCACGCCTCCACCTCCTCTGTTCTCACTGCACAAAGGAAACATTTAATGGAAATAACAATCTATATAATCTTCTAAAATATGCAACCAATAAGATCAAGATACATGCAGATTCAATCTTTCGACCAGTGCTCCAATCTAAGCATTCAAAAGACAATACACACAACATAAAATAAAAAATCATGAAATTAATCAACAACTAATCATTACAAAGAAAGAAGTTTCAACCGCTGATTTTTCTATCTGTTCTAAAAATCATCATTAAATATATACATGGAGAGAAAGTAGACCCTTAAAAGTAAAAAATAGTGAAATTAAAACATACAAGTGTGACAGACAGAGGAAAGAAACATTGAACATAGCAGTTCTTTCTTCACTTCTGACCTTTCATAAAAAAAAACTCAAACATAGCAACTTGTATAGCTGAGTATTCTATAATTTGTCTAGAACTATATTCGGTTAAAAAGAAGAACTACCACTGATTTTTGCACTGTGAATAAAATAAATAGAGATTCCAAATAAGGGCGTCTTTGAGGGCGTGCAAAGCGGGTTACCGCACAGGGCCTAAAAAATTTACTATTAAACCATAGCTAAATAAGATCTCATAAAATATTTGTCAATGCTAAATCATGGTTAAATAGGGTCTATTGTTTTGGTATGGTTGAATCGCAACTAACCTACAAAGGTCTCCAGAAACTTAAGACGACTAACTGTTTTGTCATGGTTGAATCGCGACTAACCTACTCAGGATCTCCAAAAACTTAAAACGACTCTGAACTTCATAATTTATGGTCAACTTCAAATTATTTAGGTGGATTTGTAATTATAAGGCAAAGATGGAATACCGGTATTCTGCACGAAGTGGTGGAGTGAGGTTCTTTCTGCTCGCAATGTTTGATTTCCTTTGAACAGCAAGGTTAGGTCCAACCAGAGATGAATTACGCTTTGCTAAGAACAGCTCAGATGACTTGAGATGAGATCCACCAACTGCAAATCAAATCAACAATTCCAGATTCCAATTGTTTAGTCAAATTTACGAATCTAAACAATTCCTCGAATGTATCGAAAAATCTAAAGTTCAAAAATTATAATTACACTCGAATCAAAAGTATATAAGCAAAAGAAACCAAGAAATTGAAATTAAGAAATCGTAAAAGAATGAATCCGAAAACCCTAAGATGAAGAAATTTAAAATGAATCTGAAACGCAGTGTTGTTTGAAATTGTTGATTATTTGGAAGTAAAAGGGAAATAGAAAGATGGAATAGCAAACCTGAAATGGATAATGGTGCGAATGAAGTCGCCATGGGAGAGTGAGTTTGTTTGAAGCGTGAATGGAGAGAGAGAGAGAGAGAGAGAGAGAGAGAGGTTGTAATTAGTATGGAGTTATCGGGCGAGTATTACTAGGAGAGACCGAATGTATATTAATGTGCAAGATAATCTCTACCAAAAATATTTCTTAAAAATCTCCGCCAAAATAAAAAATGTGTGATATGCACGATATGTGGAATAAAATTACATTTAGAATCGAAAAAAATAATAATAATTGATAACTTATAATTTGTGTCTGATTTATGGCTATCTATTATTAATTCAAAATAATAGAAAATTAGATAAATTATTAAATAGTGAGTTTGGGTAGAAAGTGATATTATGAGATAAGTGGTGTGATAAGGTGAGAGAAACTAAAAGATGAGGGTTGAAAAATAAATTACTAATAATTGAAATTGTGTTTTTGTTTAAAAGAAAAATAAGGAGAGGTAGTTGGGGGTAGAAAAATAGAATATGTGAAAGTGATGTAAGGAGACAACGAGTGGAAAATCTAGGAGATCACGAGTTAGAGAACTCCATAGTTAAAGTTGGGCATTTTATTTAAAAATTAAGGTAGGGAAAATTACTCATATGGGTGTAATTGGATGAAGGATAGAAAGTGGTCTTCATTCTCTTCTTTGGTTTCCTATGTTTTTCCTATTGTTGATCTTTATGTGTTGTGGAAAAGGCTTGTCTGAAACCAAATTTGTTTGATGTGATTGATGTGAAATTTGTGTTCTGATTCATCTTGAAATTCGTGTATGATTTGGATATTAAATTTTGGATATTGTTGTACATGATAATATGACTTGGTATGTTGAGCATGTTGATGAATTTGTGATATATTGATGGATTAGGTGAATAATCTGTGAGTAATAGATATGATAATTTCGATATAAGTTATATATATTGAATTGTGTGTGACTTGGAAGATTAAGGGTTAAAATCAAAGCTTTGAAAGAGCTCAAATGACAAGAAATCACAATTTTGCATTATGCACAATGGTGACAGATGTCATCACTATGACGAGCCGACCATCACCGCGTAGAGAGGGCTGACGACAGTTAACCTGATGATGGACCAACTTCCATGTTCTCCAGAGAGAATGACCTTACTAAGTGTCGCTGAAGTGATGAGTATGTAAGAAGGGAATGACTGATACGTCATGACGAGTGGGTTGACCAGTTTAGGTCGTCGACTCAATTTTTCGAGCTTTCTCTGATTCTGACGAATGTTGGTTGTTGTTTTGTTATGTTTGACGAGTTGGTGAATAAAACTGGCATGCTTTAAAAATTGTGGGAATGCTTTGTGAATGAATAAACATGTATTGTTGAACACTTGCATGATTTGGTTTTAGTGAGTTATAATTGCATATCATACTTGTTATATTAAGATGGTTGACTTAATGGCGATGTATGTGGTTCGAAAGGGAACTGGTGATGTTTATTACATATGTATGAGTTATTGCATTTCATGCATCATGGTGTATAGACTTCAGTCCATTATTGTATTGCTAGCTCAGAAGGGGGACTATTGACGAGACGCTGATTCATAATGGGGGATCAATGGCGCGTCCTAATTTAGAAAAGGGATCAGTGACGTTCATGGTTCATAAGGGGGAATCATTCTGTGATGGAACTAAATCAGTAACACACCTCTGATGTCCAAATTAGTACCACATGCATAAAGAGCCAAGGAGTTGATGCATTGCATACATACCTACTCTACGATCGATTTATCATTATCATTAGTACATTGTTGTGAATGATATTCATGGATTGTTAATTGTTTGATTTTGCTCGGTTGAAATATGAGTAAAATGTTGTTGTTATGAATTATTCATACTTTGATAATTGCTATGAATGATGTTACACTTGCTACTTTTGCATTGTTAACATATTTTGAGTGTATTCTCACCCTGTTTACTTTGTTTATGGTGTTTTGTACTCCCTTGGAGTATAGATAATTAGGTAGAGTAGTTGTTGCTTTCTAAGCTAGAGGATGACGTTGAGGCTTCTTCATTTATTTATGATTTGCCCAAGTCATATAAATTTTGTTGAAATTCTGATTAGTAACATTAGGACAAATTGCATTGTTACATGTTATTATATTTATTTAAGATGTTTGAACTATTTCTTTAAGTACTTATGTTAAGACAAAATAAGTATAGGGATTATGCCTTCCACCTTACACCAGAGGTTAAGAATTTGGAAGAAGGACGAAGTCGTCGAAAACATTAAGGCCGACCAAAGCTAATAGAAAGTTGATGACACGAAAAAGGGCTAAGAAGTCGTTTGATCAACATTTGGAAAATGTGGGACCTTGTGATGACGAATCAGGTTCTTATTCATCTGTCAACACTAGCCACATCCTGAATTTAGATTCAGATCATGGATTTGTTTGGTATGCTGCTGATGAGCCAACGGAGTTAAAAGATAGCCCATCCATAAGGTGATTGTTGGAGCGGAATAGAGGCAAGCAACAAAAGTTTTGGAAGTATTTTTCCGGGAATTTATCGTGTCCACAGAGATCGGTTCTATTAAAATGTCGTTCGACAATCTCTAAGTTTCTAACCTTCTGTTAAAATGATTTGAGGCATAAAAACAGAAAAGTAAAAATAAACATAAAAAGAATTCATCTTTCAGAGAGAAGAAACTTATATGGTATGTATATAATCCACTAGTAACAAACATAAATTTATCGATCATTTTCACTCTACTACAATACTCGTCAAAATCATCCAGTATCGCTCACAACAATATCCATATCTGGCACACTGAGCTAAGAGAGCAACCGTATCACTCTCGTTGTCACTCTCGCGCACGACGCCTCGAAACGCAGAGGCATTAAGTTCTTACACCATAAAGATTATTATCTAAACCTATCTCTAGCATCTAGAAACAATATATATACATCCATAATCAAGATTCATGATGTTTATCTCTAACACAACATAAACCTAAACATAAATGCAAAAAGATCAAGGAAGACATCGATAATAATTTGTAAAGCAGATTTTATAATATTATGATCAACAAAGATATATATGTTCATAGTTACTATACAACACCCAACAAATAGAAATTACACAAAGTTAAAGAGAAATGAACCAAACATTTATTGGCTTGTCAACACCAATCGACGAGAGATTCGACTCCAGATCATCCAAATGCAAGCACCATTGTTGTTTTCAAGCTAAATCTATGAAAAAATGAAGTTTGATGGAGTGGGAGCAAAAAATACCCAAACCATAACCTAAAAAAATGTGTTTTTCACTATTTATAAGTTGTCTACATTGCAGAGGGTGCTTAGCGCGTCCCTGGGCACTTAACGCGCACTCATTTGAGTGCTAAACTGCCTTAAAAGTGCGCTAAGCGTGTTCTATGGAACTTAACACAGTATGTGTTGTCATGAAAAAAGTCAACACTTGTTTTCTTCATATCTTTTGAATTGTAACTCTTTTTTTCACCCGATTTGAAACGTTGGAAAGCTTATTCAACACTCCTTATGAATATGACAAGATATCCTTGCTTGAATACCTGCAAAAATAAATGGAAAACAATTAAACTCAATGATACTTACACGATAATGCAATATATACAATATAATGTAAAGTAAACGTATTTACAAACAAAGTGGGGTTTATTCGCATGATTTTAACAAAAAGTATCGATAAGTGCAACAAAACTTATATACAAAATAACTATAATTTGCGCTTATCAACTCTCCCTAACTTACATATTTGTTTATCCTCAAACAAAACCAACATCTAAAGGAATGTCGCTCCCGATAAGTGACACCAGGTCAGATAAGGGTACAGACGCGAACGGTCGGCGAAGGGGACAGTGAGAACACACAGCCGTGAACTCACTGGAGAATGAATAGAGTCGCCAGCTAGGCATTTTTATCCCGGAGGAAAGGCAATGCTGCATAGGCCTAGAAAAAGATGGATAAGACGGTTGCGAACCAGAGAGACTGAGAAAGGGGGTTGGTTACAACCTGGGAAGGTATTAGCACCCAGATTGTCCGTCGTACTCGACGGGATCCACGCTTAAAAGATTTGTGTTTTAAAGGGGTAGTGTCAGTGCAATCTGTGTATGAAGAGGCTGGAAGAAAATGTACAGGTGTCAGTGTAAAGTGTATAAGTGATGTGAAGTATGAAAGTGTCAGTGTAAGGAATAAGAATGAAATGCTCAAGATCATGAGGCTAAAGAATAAAGCTAGAAAGAGGGGGAATGTACAGAGACTTTTGTTCGATAACTGTTAAGTTATGCCTACGTATCCTCTCGTGCAATGAGGAAGTCAGAACACCGTAGTTCGACCCAAAGAGACTGAAAGATGAATTGACTTGTGAACTGCTTGCTTGTCAATGCTCAAGTGTATGACCCGTCTGGCTCAGGTGCAAACTGTCTTGCATTAGACGGAAGAAGCAAGTTCTCGTTTGTGAGTGAGTGTGATGAGAAAAGAATCCCGGAGGAGACGATTATTGTTTGTTTTTTGTGTTTTCAGTCTTTTATTGCTTTTGAAAGTTTGTCATAAGTTAATGAGCTTAAACCTAAACCAATGGATCTAGTAAACTCATCACATCTTCCCTCTGATTAGGGGTAATGAGAATACCTTAAGTGTGAAGTCAGATTCTCACACTTAATCACCTTTGATGTAGGATTAAGATCATTAACCTACTTGTGATTAATTAGATGTTTTTGGTGTTTTTGTTTAGTGTTAAGTAATGAGGTTAAGCCATAATCAAGGATTAAACAGACTCATTACACCATCCTAATAGAAGGATCATAGATGAGAATGTTTAAGCTGAGGAAATCCCCTCAACTTAATCCATGATTAGAGATTAAACTCATGACAAAACAAGCCTTTGATTAAGTGGATTTTATTTAATGGTATGATGATGAAGTGTTTTTTATGATTTGTAAGACAACTTGAGGGGGACTTGTCCATTAACACTAGGGTTAGTCCTTCTTAACCACTTAAGGAAGAATTAGAACCCTAATGCAAGGCCCAAGTTACAAGTGTGATGTCTTGATGATTATTAGATGGATTGATTAAGAGATTTACACACATTAAGGGTTTAACACTTAGGATTAAAGTTATACACTCCATCCTAAGAGAAGGATGCAGGCATAAGCTTAATCACAAAGCCTTAAAGCCTTTAGGGTTTAGTCCCTGATTATGAGATGAGAAGAGAAGACTCAAAAGAGAGACACAAAGGTAAAACTATGAGGGGGAGACTAATCAAAACCCTAATTCATTGTCATGCTTGGTTGATCCTAAGGTTTGTGAGGTTTTCAAGAACAATCTTCAGAGGAGCCACCAGGAAGCAGATGAATAAGATCAAGAGAAGCAAAGTGACTTGCTTCATTCAAGAAGTCAAGTCACTTGAAGAAAGAAAGTGGGGGGAAGAAGAATGAGCAAGCTCAAACTCAAACACAAATAAAATGCAGCAATGGATGCAAGAGAGATGAAAAGAAAAGTTATGAGAAGTGAAGGCAAATTCACCTCTCAAGTTTACTTACCACCTGAAATGTTAGAAAGGAATGCAATGCAATGCAAGATGAGATGAAATGATATGATGCTAAGCAAAACCAGAAGCATGTTGATGATGATGATGATGTTATGAGGTGCTGCAAACATGAGGCAAGACATGGAGATGTTCATACAAGATCATGGATGCAAATGATGCAAGTTAAGGAGCATGAACAAGCATGAAAAGTCATGAAGCATACAAGGCAAATGACATGGCAAACATGTAATGCAATGATCAAACATGCTTTCTATGTGTCTTAAGATGTCAAATGAATCACAAGAATGCACAAAATGCAAAGACAAGTCATGTTATGCAAGAAAATGCAAGAAGAATGCAAGAGAAAGCCCAAATTAGGGTTTATGGATCAAACATCAAACCAAAACCAAAAGCAGAAGCAAACCCTAAGGTAAAAAATGGAAAATGGTACCCAAAGAAACCCTAAACCTATAATAAACCACTGCCCAAAGGGGAACTCTCAACTCTCAACCAAACTCAAGATATGAATTTTCTAAGTTATTAGGGTTTTTTAGGGTTCTTACCAAAAGAAATGCCAAACAATTAGAAAATGAAGAAACAAATCATGGCCATTTTATCCTAGAAACTACATGCTAAACATAAAACAATGCAAGAAGAACCAATGTCTCAACCTTCTCCAATAGACAGAAATGAATTTTTGAATCCATGATCAAATTAATGCACAAAATATGATTTAATTCAATGAAAAATTCTTAAAATGCATCAAGATCAAAAAGAAATTTGGTTTGAAGGTTGGACAATGTTTCTAAATGTCTTAGAACATTTCATGAATTTTTTTGTAATTTTTAAATACCTAAAAGTATTTTTAATTAATTAATTCCCATTAATCAATTAAATATAATCTTTTAAATATTTAAAAATACTTTTTTAATGATAAAAAATAAAATAAAAATATTTCTGGGTCTTAACAATTATTAAAACTCTTAGGAAAAAGTTTCATAATTTTTAAGACATTTTTGCTATTTTAAATTAATTATGCAATTTAAATGAAAAGAAAATGAATTAAAATAAATGAAAATGAAAAGTAAAACAAATGGAAGACTGAGATTGATTCTGGTTTTGAATTGGTTGACTGGCGCGTGATCTTGTGGCCAGGATTGGTTCTGAGTTAATTACAATTAATTAAAACTAATAAAAGAATTAGGGCTAATCAAAGTGATCTGAGCCCTTCCCTTGCGCGCGAAGTCAACAAGTCAATGGCAATCAAAGGTCCAAATTCAAACTAACATTAATTACGTGATTAGGGCACAAATGACTCTCAGGTGGCCGGAGAAGACTTCCGGTCGTCTTCTCCGGCCAGCAGCTCACCTGAGAAATCCCCAAACCCCTCAAATCGTATCAAAAATGAAAACTAAGAACTGGGAAATGATCTCCAACCTCTCACGAATCAAACCCCTCTCTCAAAACAAATTTATATTTCCTAAATAAGCTGAATCGAAGGAAACAAGTTCTAGGGCACGCAAGCTTCAGAGACAAATTAAATACTCAAAACAACACCATTTCAAAAACTAAGAACATCAGGATGATCAGTGAATCACATAGAACAAGTTTGTAACAAGAAAAATGATTTCTGGAAAAATTAATTTCGAGCTACCTGAGATTTGGAGCTTTCAACTTGAGGACTTTCTGGCCACTTCCTTCAGTGCAAACTGCTCCACTTGGTCTCCAGAAGATGTTTGAATGCTCAAAAGAAGTTTGTGTTGGCTGGATAATGAGATTCGAAAGCTTCTGCTCAAGCTTGATCAGAAATGGCAATGGAGATTCTGGCACTTTCAGGTCATTGTGATGGGTTGTTTGAGATCCTGAGGATGAATGGAGAAGGTCTGGAGTGTTTGTTTGGCTGTTTGTGAGCTAGGGTGAAAGTTTCGAATGAAACTGCAAAATGAAGTGAGAAATGGCAGTGAGATGTTCAGGCTGTTTCAGGCTTGTGTTCTTGGTGCTTTGTGGTCTATGGAACAAGGTGAGTTGAATGGTGAAGATGGATGAAGTGTTTTTATGCTGGACAGAGAGATTCGAAGGCTTATGCAATGTGGGGTGATTTTGTGTATGTGTGTGTATGTATGGTTTCAGCCTTGCCTTGTGTTATGTCTAGCTTGCAAATTGTCCACATAACTCTCTCTCATTGGTCAGTTGATTTGACATGTGCTTTATGGATAGGTGAGGCCACTTTTGCAATTTGTCAACTCTTGTGTAAGAGAAAGTATGGCTCATGATCTAGGCAAGTACATGGGCATGGGCTGGCGCAGCAAGGTGAGGTGAGAGGCTAGCAAAGCTCAGCATCCAAGGCTGCAAGTGGTAGGAAGCATGATCATGAGTTTTGCAACTTGTGACATTTTGGTTCACATGTGAGAAAGTCTTGTTACACAAACCAAACCATGGGGAAACTTGGTCCAATTCTGATTTTTAAGGCTCATGGAATGTTTGTGTAATGGTTTGGAATGAATTAGAGGTCACAATATGCATTGATCCATGGTTTTGCAAAATTCTCACTTAGGGCATGCCTTAAAAATCAATGATTTTAGCCAACTTTGCATTGCCATAACTTTTGATCCAAGAAGAGTTTGGTCATGTTCTTGTACTTTTTGAAAAAGGAAAAATGAGATCTACAACTTTCATGACCAAAGCTTTTCCATTTGAAGCATTTTTGGATCAATAATCAAGGCTTGAAAAATGACCTAAAATGATGCATTCTTGAAAAGTCAACTATGCCCAAAAAGTCAACATTTGCAAAAACCCTAAATTCTTGATTTCCATGAACTTCAACCTTCTTCCATGATCAAATGAAGATCATATACACTCAAAATGATGAAGATCACCCATTGGTTGGGTCATTGGGGGCCTCAGATGCCCTGATTTTACACTGACTTGTCTGAAAAGTCAACCCTTGATCAGATGACTTCCCCATGGAATTTCTTCATGAAAATTGATATGCATACTCCCTATACCATATAGAGACCAATGGAAACAAGAATGACCAAAAAAATTGGAGTTATGGCCTCTGAAACCAAAACCCTAATTTTCAGTCAACTGTGCAGTCTAGCCTGGCTCTGCATCCACTCAAACCCTAGTTCTTGTGATTCCTTTGCATTTTTGACTTTGAGGAGATGGAATATGATATAAGAACACACATGGACCCCTTTGAAATGATTAGTGGCCTTTGGAATGGCTCAAGATGCTTTGGGATTGCTCAGATCACAAACCCTAGGTGCAGATGACTTAGAAACTATGCAGTGAATCAAAAATGAGATATGAGATGATATGTTTGTGTTTATGCATATGAGAATGATCACAAGCCATGGTGAAATGAGTGAGGGCAAATTTGGGGTGTTTACAGCTGCCCCTATTCAAACATGAGTTAGCTGTGCAGGTTGTAAGCGACGGCTTAACAGGCAAACAAGATAACTTGTGGTTGAATACCAAAGACAGTCCAAAATTTGCACTCACGGAATGAAGAAGAAAAGGGATATAGATTGCAAAAGGAAAATAAAGTATATTGTAAAGGTGCGGAAAACAAAGCGATGACAGGGACGGCCGACATGCTGGGGATAGAAGGTAAAGCCAAGACGGGGACGGCCGACTAGCTGGGGAAATAAAATCATGATGGGGACGGCCATCAAGATAAAGTTGTAAAATTCTCTGAGGATTTAATGAAACATGACGGGGACGGCCGTCAGGTTCATAAAGGTAAAGCAAACAACGATGGGGACGGCCATCGGGCTAAAAAGGAAAAGGGACCACGACGGGGACGGCCATCGGGTTAAAGAATAAATGAAATAAACAGATGATGGGGTACGGCCATCAAAGGTGAAGGACGATCACCTAGCAGGGGACGGCTGCTCTGTTGGGGATAAAAGGAATATGATGGGGACGGCCATCAAAGGTGGAGGACGACCACCTGGCAGGGTACGGCTGCCGAAAATATCACGACACAGGACGAATGCCGGATAGAAAAGGTCAACGATGGGGACGGCCATCGGACGAGCATGATGGAGGACGACCATCAAGAAGTGGAGGACGACCACTCAGCAGGGTACGGCTGCTCTCAAGGTTCATCATGGCATAGGACGAATGCCAAATAACCGAAAATCAACAATGGGGACGGCCATTGGATAAAGTGATGAAGGACAATCATCAAGAGGTGGAGGACGACCACCTAGCAGGGGACGGCTGCTAAAATCAACGATGGGGACGGCCATCGGATGAGCATGACGGAGGACGACCATCAAGAAGTGGAGGACGACCACTTAGCAGGGTACGGCTGCTCTCGGAGTTATCGTAACACAGGACGAGTGTTAGATAAAAGAAAATTTGTTGGCGATCTACTGGGGAGAGTAAACACGGACGAGCGTTTACATCCAAGAAACAAAAGGTATAAGTGTTTGGTATTGTGTATAGATTAAAGATGCGGACGAGCATCCTTAAGACTATGATACGGACGAGTATCATGTAGAAACAAACTGACACATGTTCAGAGATGATGGTACGGACGAGTACCAACTGGTTAACAAAGAACACGGACGAGTGTTGCATCTGAAAGAATCCTTCTGGGGAACAGTAGACACAGACGAGTATCTATATTCAAAAAGACAAAAGTGTTTGACACAGTATATGGATTAAAGATGCGGACGAGCATCCTTAAGACTATGATACGGACGAGTATCACGTAGAAACAAACATTAGACGCAATGTTCTGAGATGATGGTACGGACGAGTACCAACTGGTTAACAAAGAACAAGGACTATTGTCGAATCTGTGGGGATATAAATGATGTATACAAGATACAGACGGGTATCTGTATAAGTGTACTTATGAGTAGTGAGTATGTATAGATGAGTGCTTATCTGCTGGGGAAAGTGACACAGACGAGTGTCAAGAGAGAAAAGTATGATATCAACAAGTATATGGGTGATGAAAGTGTAAGCGACTGCGCTGGGGATGTGACACGGACGGGTGTCAAGAAATTGTATACAGGTATATATGAGTGCAAAGAGGATGTCTTTGGCTTTCTGCTGGTGATTTGACACGGACGGGTGTCAGGAAAATATCTGTAGTACGGGTGATTTTGTTTGTAAAGTGTATTCAGGCAACTTTACTGGGGAGTGATGACACGGCCGGGTGCCAGAGGTGTATATACTGGTGTTTGTGATTTGAAAGGGCAGCTGCTTTTGCTGGGACTCTGGTGGGGATTCTTTTCTGTATCTATTCTGTATGCCGACAGGTTGTCATTATTCACAAGTGTTGATTCACAGCATGACTTATGATTATGCTATGCATTTGATTTTTGCCGTAATGCTCCGTATTAGACGGAATGCTACGCTCTGAGGGGATAGTATGATGCGAATGCTATGATTATGCAAAGAGGCACAGATCCGGGATTCGGATCCCGTTGCTGCGAAGATCTCCGGCTGATCTGCTTGGAGTGAACATCCCAGCTGGGGATGAGATCATTGGTAGATCTAATGATGTATCTGCTTGGGGATATAGGTCACTGATTGACATATCCTTATAATACGGGACCCAGCTGGGGTTTGTAGAAGCTTTCTCCCTCTCTGTTGTGACTTCTTCGTGCGTTGCTCTTCTGAATAGAGGCTTGAAGCTCTGCGGGGAGATGATTCCCTGATTCTTGCATCTTGCTGAGGAATAGTGGTTGGTACTACAGCTGGGGAATGCTGTTGGTAACTCAGCTGGGGAGAGTAGTGAGAGGCAACTCGGCTGGGGAGAAAACATCTTGAGTGTTAAGCCTGTTTGCTGATTCGCCAGCCTGCTGGACTGTAGCTTATATGCCCCAAGTTGCGTTCCGGATACCTGCAATCCTGCAAAGATAAGGAAACGCGCAAATGGTCCCGAGGTATCCTTTACTGGATTCCGTCATAGGAGATAAGTACTTTCGAGAGTAAGTATATTCCCTGTAAGCATGTGCTTTTATTTATTTTTAGAGAAAGGCATCTGTACTTATGCAATTGTGTTTTTTGAGACATCAGACATCCTTTGCGAAACATAAATGTAAAACGAAACATGACTGAAAATCTGATTTTATTAATTCATGTGCCCTGAATTGGCAAGATACAGTCAAGGAAACATATCTCCTGAAATGAAGAGACTGTTACAAATTGAGAAACAAAATGCTGGCGATGTTGACGAGGCTTTCAAGGAGCTTCCTCTTCTACTATGACTCGTATGACAATGACGTTCTTCTCGTCTTGCTTTCTGGAGAGAGTTGATTCTGATTGAAGCTTGATCCTTTGTAGCTTACCAAGTTGTAGATAATGCAGATGAATTCAGGATGCAGTTGTTCGCTTATTCCCTTATTTTGCATGGATCGCCCTTTCGGGTTTTCAATCCATCGGGATACCCATTTTTGCCTGAGCTGTCCAATGTGGCTTTTCAACTCAGCGGGTGTACATTTTTGTTTATTTCCCTTATTTTTGCCCGAGTCTTTTATTCTGTTTTTGACTCGCCGGGATGCCCTATTTTTGCCTGGACTTACATTCTGTTTTTTATGTCCAGCGGGTCATTTTATGCGAAGTATTTTTTAACTGCATCTGAATTCACAGGGGACGGGAAATCTTCACCATCCATGGTGCTGAGCATCAGTGCTCCACCAGAGAAAACTTTCTTCACCACGAATGGTCCTTCGTAATTTGGAGTCCATTTGCCCCTGTGGTCTGTATGAGGAGGGAGGAGTCTTTTCAGCACAAGATCTCCCACTTGGTACTCTCGATGTCTGACTTTCTGATCGAAGGCCTTCTTCATTCTCTTCTGGTATAACTGCCCATGGCAGATTGCAGCCAACCTCTTCTCTTCGATCAGGCTCAATTGTTCGAATCGGGACCGAACCCACTCTGCTTCACTCAGTTTAACATCCATCAATACCCGTAAGGAAGGCAATTCAACTTCAACAGGTAGGACTGCTTCCATACCATACACAAGCTGATACGGCGTTGCCCCAGTGGATGTTCTGATTGATGTGCGGTATCCATGCAAGGCAAACGGTAGCATTTCATGCCAGTCTTTGTAAGTGACTACCATCTTCTGCACAATCTTCTTAATGTTCTTATTTGCTGCCTCAACAGCGCCGTTCATCTTTGGCCTGTAAGGAGAAGAATTGTGATGTTGGATCTTGAAGTCCCGGCATAATTCAGCCATCATCTTGTTATTTAGATTGGAACCATTATCAGTAATGATTCGCTCGGGCACTCCATACCGACAGATGATATCTCTTTTTAGAAATCTGGCTACCACTTGCCTGGTAACATTTGCATATGAGGCTGCTTCAACCCACTTAGTGAAATAATCAATAGCAACCAAGATGAATCTGTGGCCGTTCGAAGCAGTTGGCTCAATCTTGCCAATCATATCAATGCCCCACATGGCAAAGGGCCAGGGTGAAGACATTATGTTCAAAGGGTTAGGAGGCACATGCACTTTATCTGCATAGATCTGGCATTTGTGACATTTTCTGGCATAAGCACAACAGTCTGCATCCATTGTGATCCAGTAATAGCCTGATCTTAACAACTTTTTAGCCATGGCATGCCCTCCAGCATGGGTACCAAAAGATCCTTCGTGCACTTCATGCATCAACAAATCTGCTTCTGTCTTGTCAACACATCTGAGGAGTACCATGTCAAAGTTCCTTTTGTATAAAGACCCATCAGTGTTCAGAAGGAAACTACCAGCAAGCCTTCTCAAAGTCTTCTTATCATTGGAAGATGCCCCAGGCGGGTATGTTTGATCCTCCAAGAAGCACTTGATGTCGTGGAACCAAGGCTTATCATCCTTAACAATATCTGCTGCAAATACATATGCTGGTCTATCAAGTCTCGACACTGATATCTGAGGTACAAAGTTAGCAGCTTGAACTTTGATCATGGACGAAATGGTAGCCAAGGCATCTGCAAACTGATTCTCGTCCCGAGGGATATACTCAAGTTTGACTGTTGTGAAGAAAGTCAGTAACCTCCTTGTATAATCCCTGTAAGGTAACAGATGATCTTGGTGTGTGTACCATTTTCCGTTGGTCTGATTGATTACCAAAGCTGAATCTCCGAATACGGTTAATGTCTTGATCCTGAGGTCAATGGCTTCCTCAAGACCCATAATGCAAGCTTCATATTCAGCTTCGTTGTTAGTGCAGTTGAAAGTGAGTTTTGCCGAGAAAGGCATGTGAACTCCTTTGGGTGTAATGAGCACTGCACCAACACCACGGCCATTCATGTTAACAGCCCCGTCGAACATCATAGTCCATTCTTCCTCCGGGTCAGGCCCTTTAGTGTGAATAGGCTCTTCATGGTCTTTTGATTTAATGAACATGATGTCTTCATCAGGGAAATCAAACCTCATTGGCTGGTAATCATCAATGGGTTGCTCAGCAAGATATTCAGATAGTACACTGCCCTTGATGGCTTTCTGAGATGTGTACTGTATGTCGTATTCTGTAAGAATCATCTGCCATCTTGCAACCCGTCCGGTAAGAGCTGGCTTCTCGAAAATGTACTTGACTGGATCCATTTTTGAGATCAATAAGGTAGTGTGGGTCAACATATACTGTCTTAGTCGGCGAGCAGCCCACGCTAAAGCACAGCAAGTTTTCTCGAGCAGTGAATAACGTTGTTCACAGTCGGTAAACTTTTTGCTTAGGTAGTATATTGCATACTCTTTTCGACCAGACTCGTCATGCTGACCTAGTACACACCCCATTGACTCTTCTAATACTGTCAAGTACATAATCAGAGGTCTCCCTTCAACTGGCGGCATGAGGATTGGAGGTTCTTGTAAATATTCCTTGATCTTGTCAAAAGCTTTTTGGCAGTCTTCGTTCCACCTGACCGTTTGTTCTTTTCTTAACAGCTTGAACAAAGGTTCACAGGTCGCTGTGAGGTGAGATATGAACCGTGAGATGTAGTTCAATCGACCTAAGAACCCTCGGACTTCTTTCTCTGTTTTAGGTGCAGGCATCTCTTGAATAGCTTTGACTTTATCAGGGTCAACTTCAATCCCTTTCTCGCTTACAATAAAGCCCAGCAGCTTACCGGATCGCACCCCGAATGTGCATTTGTTGGGGTTCAGCTTTAGTTGGTACTTCCTCAGGCGCTTGAACAACTTCAGCAGATTCACCAGGTGATCTTCCTCTGTAAGGGACTTGGCGATCATATCATCCACATAACATTCTATTTCCTTATGGATCATATCGTGGAACAATGTCACCATAGCCCGTTGATATGTTGCACCAGCATTCTTCAGTCCGAATGGCATCACTTTGTAACAGAACGTGCCCCAAGGCGTGATGAAAGTCGTCTTCTCCATGTCTTCAGGTGACATCTTGATCTGATTGTATCCTGAAAATCCGTCCATGAAGGAGAATACCGAGAACTGAGCCGTGTTATCCACCAATACATCAATGTGCGGTAATGGGAAATCATCTTTCGGGCTGGCTCTGTTCAGATCCCGGTAGTCAACACACATTCTTACTTTGCCGTCCTTCTTAGGCACAGGTACTATATTAGCAACCCACGGCGGATAGCTAGTCACAGCAAGGAACCCGGCGTCCCATTGCTTTTGTACCTCTTCCTTAATTTTCATAGCCATGTCTGGGCGAGTTCGGCGCAGCTTCTGTTTAACTGGTGGGCATTCTTCCCTCAAAGGCAGCTTATGCACAACAATGTCGGTATCCAATCCTGGCATATCTTGATACGACCAAGCAAACACATCAACATACTCTTGGAGCAGATCTATCAGTTGTCTCTTCACTGAGTCTTGCAGGCAGGCCCCGATTTTAACCTCTTTCACGTCTTCCTCCGTACCAAGGTTAATCACTTCAATCTCCTCCTGGTGAGGAGTAATGACCTTCTCCTCCTGTCTCAACAACCTAGCTAGCTCTTCAGGAAGCTCATATTCTTCTTCAACCCCTTCATCAGCTTGATTGATTGGATTGCCAAAGTCATACGATGTCATAGCTGTGCTGTTGTCGGTGCTGTCAGGAAGGCACTCTCTGCAAGGGTTAAGTTTGTTCATTTTAGTGATCTGATTTTAGTCTTATTTAGAAAAGTGAAATGAAGTTATCATTTTGAAAACACCGCCATTTATTTTTGTACGAAAAAGAAAAATGGAAAAAACAGTGAACAGAAAAGAAAAAGACTTGTTTGCAAAAAGGTGTCTGATATTTCATTAATTTAATCTTGTTTGCACAAAAGTACAGATGGCCCTGATTACAAAATGAGTCTTGTCATCTTGGGCAAGATGCAAGACTTTGATGCATGCTAATAAAAATACAGGAAATAATAATTACTCTGATCGAGTAACCCTTATAATTTCCTGGGAAGACCAGTTCGAGACACTGCTCCCCGGGATCTTTGGACGAATCCAATTCTCCAGATTGTGCTCCTCTTCCAGCTCGTCTTCCAGACAGTTGATAGCATCAGGGGTGAGCATCCCCCCACTGACAAAACCAGGCTCTGCAGCAGCCTTTACTTGATGTTGAGTTGGTCTGTAACCCAACCCAAATTTGTCCTTCTTCTCCTCCACAGCTAAGACCTTGCCCCAGCCTAGGGCAGTTCCTTCCTCAACAACCTTCCGGGCTTGTTGGTAAGACGACATGGAGATTCCCGAAACAGCAGATGCTTCATTGACATTCAAGGCTTCAAAACCTTGGCTCATTGTTTCATGGATCTCCCCATCCATCTCAATATACTTATAGGTAGCCAGGTGGCTAACGAAAATATCCTCTTCCCCACAGATTGTGACAACTTGACCCTCCCACTCAAATTTTAACTTTTGGTGAAGGGTAGACGTTATTGCGCCGGCGGCGTGAATCCAGGGTCTACCCAACAAACAGCTGTAGGCGGGCTGAATGTCCATCACATAAAAGATAGTTTTAAAGGTCTGTGGGCCAATTGTCACTGGCAGCTCAATCTCTCCCAGAACCGATCTCTTCGAACCATCAAAGGCTCTTACCACCAGGTTGCTGGGTCTCAATGCCAATCCATCATATTCTAACTTCACCAGAGCCTTCTTTGGTAAGACATTCAGGGAAGAACCTGTGTCCACCAGCACATGAGAAAGGACAGCTCCTTTGCATTCCATGGTTATGTGCAAGGCTTTGTTGTGGTTGCGGCCATCCACTGTCAGGTCAGAATTGGTAAACCCTAGCCCATTGCTAGCAGTAACATTTCCAACCACGGTTTCCAATTGGTTGACAGTAATCTCCTCGGGCACGTAAGCTGCGTGCAGGACTTTAAGTAGTGCATTCCGATGGGCTTCGGAGCACATAAGCAGTGAGAGGATAGAGATTTTGGATGGCGTCTGGTGAAGCTGATCCACAACTTTATAATCACTCTTTTTGATGATTCGCATAAACTCATCAACTTCCTGATCGAACGGTGTCTTCAGGGTTTCTTTGGCAGCTGGGTCTTCCTGCACCGGGCCTTTTCCCTTTGCCTTGGCAGCAGCTTCTGCTTCGGCAGTAGGTCTTTGAACTTGTGAAGCGAAGAGACGTCCGCTTCGAGTGAAGCCTCCGCCTCCCCCCACATTATCTACTTGTGGTGCAGGTGTTGATGTTTCAAGAGTGATTCTTTTTCCTTCGCAATACAAGTCAGAGCCATAGTGCCAAGGGATGGCCCTGTTGCTTTCAAATGGTACTGGTCCAGGCACCGTGACAGTGACCGGACTGATTGCTGCTGCTGAAAGGACTGTTATTGTTTGTGGATCATAAAAGATTGTAACTGGTGCTCTGGCGGGAGCAGCACCTTCTGAATGGTAGGCGGAATTATTTTCAGGATCGTAGAATATGGTAACAGTAAAGACATCTTCATGATTGATTGCTGGTGTCGTAGGAGGTGTTGTTGGAAGGACTGATGTTGTTGTTGATGGAGATTCGAAATGGAATGAAGCTGAAGTTGTAGCAGGAGAAACTGTTGAAAACTGATCATTTGGGAGGACAGACGAAGTACTTGTTGATGTTGCTGGTGAATTGTCGGGAACAATAGTTGCTGCATTTGTAGGAGGTTCTGGAACCGTTGCTGATGAAGTTGTTGGGTTTGTCGGGAATGATGTAGTGATCTGTAGCAGGCCACTCTGAATAAGGCTGTCAATGCCATTCCTCAGGTCCTCACACCCATTCCATGAAATATTACAATAGGGACACCCTAGTTCACACCCCGGAAATATTTGGTTTTCGCGGAGTTGAGCTTTGATTTCCACCAATGGTGTCCTGATCTGATCCACACTGGTTATTAAATAAGACGGTCTGTCTTCTTCAATAGCGTTAATTCGAGGACCACCATGGTTTGGCATTGGGTTTTTATTGACATTGGGCGGCAGTGCAAAATTCAGAGCCTTGGAGTCTACCAAGTCTTGTACCTTCATATGCAGAGCCCTGCATTTTTCTGTACTGTGACCAGGTGCGTTCGAATGAAAAGCACACCTAGCATTGGAGTCATAGTTCCTTGGTAGACTGTTGGGATCCGGAGGTGCCAACGTTCTTAGCTCAACTAGGTTGAGTTTCAGAAGTTGTGGCAGCAAGGCAGCATACGGCATTGGGATCGGGTCGATTACCCTATTAGCTTGGGATGGCCTTTGTTGGAATGGCCTCTGTTGATTGTTGTTGTTGGTGTTGTTGCTGTTGTAGTTTCTTGGAGGATATTGATTCTGCTGATACTGAGGTTGTTGTTGGAAGTTTTGTTGAGGAGGTTGATAGACTGGCTGAGGATGAGCTGGAGCAGGGATAGTGACTGCTGCTATTGTTCTGGGAACATAATGGGGCCTACCCCTGTTGGTGTGAATGGCATTGGTCTCGCCAGTTCTTCTCGGGCCTGCGAAAGGCTTCCTCGTACCACTGGACGAACTAGCACCATTATCAGAGATCTTACCCATTTTTAACAGGCTTTCAATCCTCTCCCCAGCTATGACAACATCTGCGAAGCTAGTGGAAGAGAAAGCAGCCAATCTGTCAATATACGTCCCCTGGAGAGTGTTCATAAACATGTCTGCCATTTCTCTCTCAGACATTGGTGGTTGAACGGCAGCAGCCAATTGCCTCCATCTCTGGGCATATTCTCGGAAACTTTCCCTTGACGACTGTGACATTCCCATTAGGAGAGTCCTATTGGGTGCCATGTCTAAGTTGTATTGATACTGTCGGATGAAGGCCTCTGCCAGGTCCTTCCAGCATCTTACAGTTGCCCTTGTCAAGTGGGAATACCATTCCCTTGATGCTCCAGTCAAGCTGTCTTCAAAGTAAAACATCCAGAGCTTCTCATCCATTGTATAGGCCTTCAGCCTTCCCAGGAATGATTGTAGATGAGTCCGGGGGCATGAAGTCCCATTATACTTTTCGAAACAAGGAGGCTTGAACTTATGGGGGATCCTGACCCCATCTACCAAACCCATGTCCATGACGTCGAAACCCATGTCCAGTCGCCTATCATAGGCTTCCTCTCCAGCACCCATTACTGTAAATTGGTCCTCCTGAGGATCTTCTTGAAGTACCCTGGCTGCAGTGGTTGTTCCTTGAACATTTGCAGGAATATTAATCTCAGGATGTAGATGGGGACCAAACACAGGAGGGTTAACATGGGGTTGCACCCGTTCATTGTTACTTGTGCCAGCAGTTCCCACATGGGGCTCATCTTGATTCCTCCCTTCTACCAAAGCTCTGAGCCTCTCCTGGCTTTGAGCTAAGTTGTTCATCACTTCCATGAACTGTGTTATCTGGGTTCTCATCTCCAATCTCTCGTTTGCCATCTGGTTTCTGACCTCCGTAAGGTCTTGTTGCATCTGGTCCATCTGGATTCCCGGAAGGTTGTTTCTAGTTGGGTACCTGTGTGACCTGTTGAGAGGAAATACCCGGCGGCGAGCAATAATTCCTGAGTATCACAACAGAGGTTAGCAACAACAAAACAAAAACCTACAAAACAAACAAAGAGGTTAGTATGCAATGCAGTTATGCTTATTTGCTCTCAAGGTATCCGGTTTGGCCTTCTGTTTTGACCCTTCCAGACCCTTGGAAATGCTGCTGTTGAAGTTGCCTTTGAAGTGAACCCAGGTGGAAATAACACAAATATATTACAAAGGTGAAATAATACAACTTGTTCATCTTACAACACAAGCCCTTAAAAGGGTCAAAATACAACACAAAAAGCAAAAGTACATGGGATAGGAACAACAACAAACAAATGATCAAACTCCAAGGCCAAACTCATCCTCACGAACTTCTTTGAGAAGTGCTTCGGTCACAGGATCAGCCGGACGCTCCGTGAGACTTCTGATGAGAAGGTTTCTTGTTGCAACAGTTGCAGTCAACTTCTTGTTCTGGCTTTGATCTTTGGACTTCTTCACTCCAGCTTTGACTTTTAGTTCTGATACCTCCCTCTGGGCTGCTGCCAGGGCTTCTTCCATTTGCTCCATCTTGTCCTGAACTCTCTTGTCTTCTAGAGTACGAGCCTCAGTGATCCGGACCCACCTGGCCTGACTTTCCTTCAAATATAAGTCTGTTCTTGCTCTTTGGAACTGGGCTTCTTTACAAGCATTCTTCAGAATCTGTTCACCAGCTTTAGACTTGTTGATATAATCTCCAGACTTCTCAATTTTAGTCAAGTGTTCCACTCTCAACTTCTCCAATCTCTCAATCTCCCTCATACCTTCACTCCTCTCCCTGAGGGTCTTCTGCAAAGCCTGGGTTAACTTCTCATTTCTTTCCTTTAAGCCCTCAAACTCCTCCAAACTGATGGTGGCAGGGGGTGGTGTTGAAGATGACTCAGGCATGTCTTCTATGGTAAAGGGCATCCCAGAGAATCGGGCCCTGGCACGGGACCACTCATGATATTGTGCTGATGCCACATTATTACACTTCCCCAAAATGGTGACTCCCTTGGTTTGAACATTATCCCAGGCCCAGGCAGCCTGCCTAACAACAGTCAAACTGATCTTGTTCTCACAATAGAGAGTCTCCACCAAGTCCTGTGCCTTAGGAGTATGGACTAAGGCATAACCCAGTTGCCTCCTGAACAGCAGGGGGTTGTAATTAATACTTCCCTTAACTCCTACTAAGGGCACATTGGGAAAGTGCCCACAGCTGGTGATGATATCTCTGCCCTTGGTGCTTTGAGTACACCATCTGATATCAGCTGAAGTGAGAGTAGTGAGCCTCTTAGCCCAGTTGCTTTGCTGATGAGGGTTGAGAAATGCATCTGTTCTGGGTAGATGCTTGAGAAGCCAAGTATGAAATAATGGAGCACAAATCCTCACTAATCTCCCCCTCTGCTTCTCATTCCTCTGATGCACTGAATAGTAAAGGTCCCCCAATAAAGTTGGCACTGGGTTCTTCAGGATGAACAGGTGGATTGCATTCTTGCTGATGAATCGAGGCTCATCTGCAAACAACACAATTCCATATGTGCATAAGGCCAGCAAAGCACAAACAGCTTTCCACTCCCCCAGGGAGGCCTTCAGGCTGGCTTGAGAAATTAAAAAGTCCAGATGGAAACCAGGGATCCCAGCTTTAGAAGTCATATGCTGCTCAATTAGGACAGGCTCCAGATGTAAAGCTCTTGCTACCTCTCCATTGGTAGGAAAGACCATCTCAGGGTTGAAAGGGATTTCTCTCCTGATAGGCATACCAACTAATGAGGAGTATTCTTCTAAAAGAGGGCCCAACTGAAAGTCTTGAAAGGTGAAACATCTCAGTGGGGGATCATAGAACTGAATGCAAGTGTGGATGAGGCTCCTCTGGGATGGGTCCAGATCCATGACCAAGTCAAGTATATCCCCATAATGCTCTCTGAACAAAGGTATGTGATCTGGAGTGATCAGGGTTTGGATCCTCCTGATGTCTGATAAGTCTGGTTGGAAGAAATGATAGGTGATGTTGCTTTTCTTTGGAGTCATGATGCTGGAGACTGAGTAGAGTGCTGATGAAGATGCTGAGGAGTGAGCCACTGGCTGGCTAGTGCAAGTAACTGAAGTATATAGCTGGCAGCTGAAGCAAGTGCTGGTGGAGATAGGTCAAAACTGCAGATGGGGTCAAAACCAAAACCAGATGAAGGTGGATACCCTGAAACACAAATAAGCAAATGTTAATATGATGCAATGGGTATGTATGCAAATGAAATGCAAGGGTCTGTGACTGAGCTGGATCTGATCAAAATGCCCTGATATAGGTCCAAGTGTGTAAGAAACCCAGATGAGGTTTATAGATCCAGTAACCAGGGTGGGGGGCTCAAATAAAGAGCCACAAGTCCAAGGTTTTAGAATCACAAGAACTGTCCAACATGGAGTATTCTTAACAAAGTCAAAGTAACAGGGTATTCTGAGGTCAAGGTACCTGCAAACTTGTAAACAGCCCAACCCCCTCGCAGGTGATGATCTAGAACAAGGATCCTCAGACTTGGATCAGTTATGAGAAGTGTAAACACTTCTAACCCGGAGGTACAGTGTTTACAATAACCATAACAATTCCTCCTCTAATTCACCTCAGTTTCTGAAGGTCAATACTAAAAGGTCATCCAGACTTAGCAGGCTTCCCAGATAGCCCTAGCATTGCAGGAAATCTGCAACACAGAGTTCTCAAGAAGAAACCCATATCTGAACCGTGTTTCATATTCCCGCACCAGACCGAAATGGAATGGGAAAGAATATGATTCACACTAGCCTAGGTGTCACTCAGGTCCCAGGTATAGGACCTTAACTCTCAATGAATCACCCACCCACCAAGGCAAACAACCAGATCCAGCCAGCAGCAATGACAGTATGATATAAATAAATGCAATAAAGAAAGCAGTAAAGTAACTGTACATAAAGCAATAAACAAAAATAAATACAAGCACAAACAAGCACATAACACCCCAGTAAACACAAATCAATCAAGCGCTAGGAGGAACCCACAAAAAGAACCAGAAGCCCTGGTTGCAGTATAAGGATCCCCAGCAGAGTCGCCAAGCTGTCGCTCCCGATAAGTGACACCAGGTCAGATAAGGGTACAGACGCGAACGGTCGGCGAAGGGGACAGTGAGAACACACAGCCGTGAACTCACTGGAGAATGAATAGAGTCGCCAGCTAGGCATTTTTATCCCGGAGGAAAGGCAATGCTGCATAGGCCTAGAAAAAGATGGATAAGACGGTTGCGAACCAGAGAGACTGAGAAAGGGGGTTGGTTACAACCTGGGAAGGTATTAGCACCCAGATTGTCCGTCGTACTCGACGGGATCCACGCTTAAAAGATTTGTGTTTTAAAGGGGTAGTGTCAGTGCAATCTGTGTATGAAGAGGCTGGAAGAAAATGTACAGGTGTCAGTGTAAAGTGTATAAGTGATGTGAAGTATGAAAGTGTCAGTGTAAGGAATAAGAATGAAATGCTCAAGATCATGAGGCTAAAGAATAAAGCTAGAAAGAGGGGGAATGTACAGAGACTTTTGTTCGATAACTGTTAAGTTATGCCTACGTATCCTCTCGTGCAATGAGGAAGTCAGAACACCGTAGTTCGACCCAAAGAGACTGAAAGATGAATTGACTTGTGAACTGCTTGCTTGTCAATGCTCAAGTGTATGACCCGTCTGGCTCAGGTGCAAACTGTCTTGCATTAGACGGAAGAAGCAAGTTCTCGTTTGTGAGTGAGTGTGATGAGAAAAGAATCCCGGAGGAGACGATTATTGTTTGTTTTTTGTGTTTTCAGTCTTTTATTGCTTTTGAAAGTTTGTCATAAGTTAATGAGCTTAAACCTAAACCAATGGATCTAGTAAACTCATCACATCTTCCCTCTGATTAGGGGTAATGAGAATACCTTAAGTGTGAAGTCAGATTCTCACACTTAATCACCTTTGATGTAGGATTAAGATCATTAACCTACTTGTGATTAATTAGATGTTTTTGGTGTTTTTGTTTAGTGTTAAGTAATGAGGTTAAGCCATAATCAAGGATTAAACAGACTCATTACACCATCCTAATAGAAGGATCATAGATGAGAATGTTTAAGCTGAGGAAATCCCCTCAACTTAATCCATGATTAGAGATTAAACTCATGACAAAACAAGCCTTTGATTAAGTGGATTTTATTTAATGGTATGATGATGAAGTGTTTTTTATGATTTGTAAGACAACTTGAGGGGGACTTGTCCATTAACACTAGGGTTAGTCCTTCTTAACCACTTAAGGAAGAATTAGAACCCTAATGCAAGGCCCAAGTTACAAGTGTGATGTCTTGATGATTATTAGATGGATTGATTAAGAGATTTACACACATTAAGGGTTTAACACTTAGGATTAAAGTTATACACTCCATCCTAAGAGAAGGATGCAGGCATAAGCTTAATCACAAAGCCTTAAAGCCTTTAGGGTTTAGTCCCTGATTATGAGATGAGAAGAGAAGACTCAAAAGAGAGACACAAAGGTAAAACTATGAGGGGGAGACTAATCAAAACCCTAATTCATTGTCATGCTTGGTTGATCCTAAGGTTTGTGAGGTTTTCAAGAACAATCTTCAGAGGAGCCACCAGGAAGCAGATGAATAAGATCAAGAGAAGCAAAGTGACTTGCTTCATTCAAGAAGTCAAGTCACTTGAAGAAAGAAAGTGGGGGGAAGAAGAATAAGCAAGCTCAAACTCAAACACAAATAAAATGCAGCAATGGATGCAAGAGAGATGAAAAGAAAAGTTATGAGAAGTGAAGGCAAATTCACCTCTCAAGTTTACTTACCACCTGAAATGTTAGAAAGGAATGCAATGCAATGCAAGATGAGATGAAATGATATGATGCTAAGCAAAACCAGAAGCATGTTGATGATGATGATGATGTTATGAGGTGCTGCAAACATGAGGCAAGACATGGAGATGTTCATACAAGATCATGGATGCAAATGATGCAAGTTAAGGAGCATGAACAAGCATGAAAAGTCATGAAGCATACAAGGCAAATGACATGGCAAACATGTAATGCAATGATCAAACATGCTTTCTATGCGTCTTAAGATGTCAAATGAATCACAAGAATGCACAAAATGCAAAGACAAGTCATGTTATGCAAGAAAATGCAAGAAGAATGCAAGAGAAAGCCCAAATTAGGGTTTATGGATCAAACATCAAACCAAAACCAAAAGCAGAAGCAAACCCTAAGGTAAAAAATGGAAAATGGTACCCAAAGAAACCCTAAACCTATAATAAACCACTGCCCAAAGGGGAACTCTCAACTCTCAACCAAACTCAAGATATGAATTTTCTAAGTTATTAGGGTTTTTTAGGGTTCTTACCAAAAGAAATGCCAAACAATTAGAAAATGAAGAAACAAATCATGGCCATTTTATCCTAGAAACTACATGCTAAACATAAAACAATGCAAGAAGAACCAATGTCTCAACCTTCTCCAATAGACAGAAATGAATTTTTGAATCCATGATCAAATTAATGCACAAAATATGATTTAATTCAATGAAAAATTCTTAAAATGCATCAAGATCAAAAAGAAATTTGGTTTGAAGGTTGGACAATGTTTCTAAATGTCTTAGAACATTTCATGAATTTTTTTGTAATTTTTAAATACCTAAAAGTATTTTTAATTAATTAATTCCCATTAATCAATTAAATATAATCTTTTAAATATTTAAAAATACTTTTTTAATGATAAAAAATAAAATAAAAATATTTCTGGGTCTTAACAATTATTAAAACTCTTAGGAAAAAGTTTCATAATTTTTAAGACATTTTTGCTATTTTAAATTAATTATGCAATTTAAATGAAAAGAAAATGAATTAAAATAAATGAAAATGAAAAGTAAAACAAATGGAAGGCTGAGATTGATTCTGGTTTTGAATTGGTTGACTGGCGCGTGATCTTGTGGCCAGGATTGGTTCTGAGTTAATTACAATTAATTAAAACTAATAAAAGAATTAGGGCTAATCAAAGTGATCTGAGCCCTTCCCTTGCGCGCGAAGTCAACAAGTCAATGGCAATCAAAGGTCCAAATTCAAACTAACATTAATTACGTGATTAGGGCACAAATGACTCTCAGGTGGCCGGAGAAGACTTCCGGTCGTCTTCTCCGGCCAGCAGCTCACCTGAGAAATCCCCAAACCCCTCAAATCGTATCAAAAATGAAAACTAAGAACTGGGAAATGATCTCCAACCTCTCACGAATCAAACCCCTCTCTCAAAACAAATTTATATTTCCTAAATAAGCTGAATCGAAGGAAACAAGTTCTAGGGCACGCAAGCTTCAGAGACAAATTAAATACTCAAAACAACACCATTTCAAAAACTAAGAACATCAGGATGATCAGTGAATCACATAGAACAAGTTTGTAACAAGAAAAATGATTTCTGGAAAAATTAATTTCGAGCTACCTGAGATTTGAAGCTTTCAACTTGAGGACTTTCTGGCCACTTCCTTCAGTGCAAACTGCTCCACTTGGTCTCCAGAAGATGTTTGAATGCTCAAAAGAAGTTTGTGTTGGCTGGATAATGAGATTCGAAAGCTTCTGCTCAAGCTTGATCAGAAATGGCAATGGAGATTCTGGCACTTTCAGGTCATTGTGATGGGTTGTTTGAGATCCTGAGGATGAATGGAGAAGGTCTGGAGTGTTTGTTTGGCTGTTTGTGAGCTAGGGTGAAAGTTTCGAATGAAACTGCAAAATGAAGTGAGAAATGGCAGTGAGATGTTCAGGCTGTTTCAGGCTTGTGTTCTTGGTGCTTTGTGGTCTATGGAACAAGGTGAGTTGAATGGTGAAGATGGATGAAGTGTTTTTATGCTGGACAGAGAGATTCGAAGGCTTATGCAATGTGGGGTGATTTTGTGTATGTGTGTGTATGTATGGTTTCAGCCTTGCCTTGTGTTATGTCTAGCTTGCAAATTGTCCACATAACTCTCTCTCATTGGTCAGTTGATTTGACATGTGCTTTATGGATAGGTGAGGCCACTTTTGCAATTTGTCAACTCTTGTGTAAGAGAAAGTATGGCTCATGATCTAGGCAAGTACATGGGCATGGGCTGGCGCAGCAAGGTGAGGTGAGAGGCTAGCAAAGCTCAGCATCCAAGGCTGCAAGTGGTAGGAAGCATGATCATGAGTTTTGCAACTTGTGACATTTTGGTTCACATGTGAGAAAGTCTTGTTACACAAACCAAACCATGGGGAAACTTGGTCCAATTCTGATTTTTAAGGCTCATGGAATGTTTGTGTAATGGTTTGGAATGAATTAGAGGTCACAATATGCATTGATCCATGGTTTTGCAAAATTCTCACTTAGGGCATGCCTTAAAAATCAATGATTTTAGCCAACTTTGCATTGTCATAACTTTTGATCCAAGAAGAGTTTGGTCATGTTCTTGTACTTTTTGAAAAAGGAAAAATGAGATCTACAACTTTCATGACCAAAGCTTTTCCATTTGAAGCATTTTTGGATCAATAATCAAGGCTTGAAAAATGACCTAAAATGATGCATTCTTGAAAAGTCAACTATGCCCAAAAAGTCAACATTTGCAAAAACCCTAAATTCTTGATTTCCATGAACTTCAACCTTCTTCCATGATCAAATGAAGATCATATACACTCAAAATGATGAAGATCACCCATTGGTTGGGTCATTGGGGGCCTCAGATGCCCTGATTTTACACTGACTTGTCTGAAAAGTCAACCCTTGATCAGATGACTTCCCCATGGAATTTCTTCATGAAAATTGATATGCATACTCCCTATACCATATAGAGACCAATGGAAACAAGAATGACCAAAAAAATTGGAGTTATGGCCTCTGAAACCAAAACCCTAATTTTCAGTCAACTGTGCAGTCTAGCCTGGCTCTGCATCCACTCAAACCCTAGTTCTTGTGATTCCTTTGCATTTTTGACTTTGAGGAGATGGAATATGATATAATAACACACATGGACCCCTTTGAAATGATTAGTGGCCTTTGGAATGGCTCAAGATGCTTTGGGATTGCTCAGATCACAAACCCTAGGTGCAGATGACTTAGAAACTATGCAGTGAATCAAAAATGAGATATGAGATGATATGTTTGTGTTTATGCATATGAGAATGATCACAAGCCATGGTGAAATGAGTGAGGGCAAATTTGGGGTGTTTACAAGGAACAAAAGAGAAATCCAAGAAATCATGCAACAACAAGTTTTGACAAACAAAAATAAATGCAATGGTTCAATCGAAAATGGTACACATAAAGTAAATACTTACCACTAAACTACAACGATAACATAATCATGAAAATATGCTAAATACAAAAGTCATGTCAAATATTCTAAAACAACACAAGTTCAAACGTGAATCACACCTAGCAAAAACAATCATCGGTAGATGAAAAATACAAAATGTGGGATTTTTCACTCACACAACAATCTTGCAAACAAAAGACTAAATTATGCAATCATCCAACAATCATGTTGAAACACAAAAGAAGGAATCAAAAGGACTTTCAGGGTTGTAATGTGGTCGGGTGAACAAACAAGGGACAATTCATAAAGCTAATCAAAACAAAAACTTGTCTAAACCTAAGGGAGTGATCAACTCACAAAAGTTCCAACACAAAATTTCAATCAAACTTCTTCCAAAATCTCAAGTGTTACACCAAACACATAGAATTTATTAGCACAATATTATTCTACTCTTTTTGTTTTTCTTTTTCAAAGCCTTTTCAATTTTTTTCTTTCTTTTTCTTTTCTTTTCTTTTTTTTTTCTTTTCTTTTTCAACCTCACAACAACCAATAACATAAGTGAGCAAAGATTGCTCTCCCCAACTTGAATTCAACCACATCCTCATGTGAATACTCCATACTTTCTAAGGAAAGGTAAAAATTCATACAAAAACACAAAGTTGAGGGTTCAAGAAAAACAATAATCAAGATCCAAACAAAAAATGAATTTGACACTCATAGACAAGCATCAAGCTCAAACAACATGGATAATGACCAAAGGCTCAAAGGGGTTGCAAAAGATCACACACTCACTAGGTGAATTGATTATTTGGCTAAGGTAGTTGTGCCCAAAATGAAACAAAAATGCCTTGATCATTTTTGTGCTTGTTTTACGTCGTAAGCTCGACGCCTTTACTGTGTTTAGCTAGTAACATCCTCCCTTCATGCCATGGTGATGCCTCACCGTGCAAACAAAAAACAAGTATCCTAACCAAACACTTGAACAAACATTAAACATACAAGTATATACACCTCGTGTAAAATATACAAGTATCGAAGTATGAATATGCACAAGTATAGTACCAAAGTCTAAAACAAGATTATACACAATGTGTACATTATGTGAAAAACTCAAAAACATCGAAACAATCGCAATGTAATTCAATATCTAAATTAATCCCCGACAACAACGCCATTTTGTTGGAGCAGAAAAGCGGCAAGCAACAAAAGTTTTGGAAGTATTTTTTTGGGAATTTATCGTGTCCACAAAGATCGGTTCTATTAAACTGTCGTTCAATAATATCTAAGTTTTTAAGCTTCGGTTAAAATGGTTTGAGGCATAGAAACTGAAAAGGTAAATACAAACATAAAAAGAATTTATCTTTCAGAGAGAAGAAACTTATCTGGTATGCATATAATCCACTCGTAACAAACATAAATTTATCAATCATTTTCACTCTACTACAATACTCGTCAAAACCATATCACTCTCGTCGTCACTCTCGCACACGATGTCTCGAAACACAGAAGGCATTAAGTTCCGACACCACAAAGATTATTATTTAAATCTATCTCTAGCATCTAGACATAATAGATATTCATCCTTAGTCAAGATTCGTGATGTTTATCTCTAACACAACACAAAACCAAACATAAATGCAAAAAGATCAAGGAAGACATTGATAATGATTTGTAAGTAGATTTTATACAATATTATGATCAACAAAGATACATATGTTCATAGTAACTATACAAATCCCAACAAATAGAAATTACACAAAGAAGAAGAGAAATGAACCAAACATTTTTGGTTTGTCAACACCAATCGACGAGAGATTTGACTTCAGGTCATCCAAATGCAAGCTCCATTTTTGTTTTCAAGCTAAATCTATGAAGAAGTGAAGGGGTTGTGCCTTCCACCTTACACCAAAGGTTAATCATTTGGAATAAGGACGGTGTCGTCGAAAACATTGAGGCCGACCAGAGCTATTACAAAGTTGATGAAACGAAATGGGCTAAGAAGTCGTTTGATCAACATTTGGCAAACATTGCTCCTTATGATGACGAATCAGGTTCTTATACATATGTCGACATTGGGCGCATCCCAAATTCAAATTCGGATCATGGATTTGTTTGGGATGCTGCTGATGAGCCAACGGAGCTAAAAGATAGCCCACCCACAGGGTGACCCATAGTCGACAATGATGATTGCTGAGTCATACGACATGACTCGAATTTCAACCTACTTGGCTAAAAACAAAAAAGAATTGGCTTTAGAAGCAGAGAAAAATAAAAAATCATTCGGCGAAGCCATAATGATAACATATTCAAGTTGTGACACCCCAAAATGATTAGAATATTTATTTAATGGGTTTATTATAAATATTCAGGATTTATCGATAAACTTCAGTGAGATATTATGATGCAAGATGTGTTTATGACGCATATCGCGAGAATTAATGAATTATGTAATTATTCGGAATTATTTAGTAATAATAGTTATAGAATAATATTATTTGGACTATTATTATTAATTAAAATAAAAAGAGAAGCTTTAGGTCATGTTGGTAATAATATGTGGAATAAGTTAGGATAATATGGGGAGATCATAATTGGGGTATTTTGAGACAAAGAGGGAATACGAGAAGTATTCTCATAATTGTCGAATAAGATGTCACGACACTAATATCTGACAAGACTAAAAATAACAAAGTAAATAAACAGAAATAAAGAATATAGGAAATTGTTAACCCAGTTTGGTGCAAATACACCTACTCTGGGGGCTACCAAGCTAGGAATGAACTCCGCTATCAGTAGTATCAATTCAAAGACCCTTAGCAAACATCCCAGTTTACGATCTTCTCACTTAATCACTACCCAATGCTAGTTCTATCTAGGAACTCCTAAATATGAGACCCCTCTCACTTCCCCTCAATCACAACAGTGATAACAGACACGAAATCAATAAATGAGAAGACACACTTCAAAAACAATCCTTGACCTTGCTTCAAAGCTTCAGTCAAGTACAAACACTCTTACTTAAAAACTTAGAATGGACAACATATAACTCGATACACCTAGTCCAAAACAATCATCAACATGATAATTTCTTGGCTCACAAGAAACCTAATACACACACACAAAAATGCTGAATAGTGCAATCCTTATTTTCTCTATGTATTCGTGTGTTCATACTAGGGTAATGCAACCTTTTTGTAGAATCTGAATCATGGGCATGGGCCTGCTGAACTTGCACAATCAAATACAATAATTCCTAAAATAAAGGAGCTAAAATAGAAACAAATAAATTCTTCTACTAATATTACTCCATGTTGAATCATTTCCTTCTAACAAACCGCGCCTATTAATACTCAGCAAAACACATAATTAATGACAGCAAAAACGCACGCAGAAAATAAGGATTCAACTAGGTCATCAGGCCCAGTTAAAGATGTCATGACATCAGTCTTGACATCTTAATAAAACAGATGCATACAATAACCTTCACACACGTATAATGCTTAAATCACATGTCATAACATCACATATGACATTCAGAAATAGAAACATGTTTTACCATAAAATATAGCCAATCTAAAACATCTACAAGCCCCCATTTGGCAAGTTTTTTGCTAAAACAACTTTAAGCATTATTCAGCAACAATCAAAGCACGCATGCAGCAGAAACACACCAGAGAGATATGTAATCTCCCCCTCAAATAAAACGTGTATCGGAGTATAGCACAACAGCATAAGCAACTTCAAATAAGATAGATTTCATCCCCCATCAACCTGTAAGGCCCTGCAGTAACACAGTCTGACTATACTAAAATAAATAGTATACAATCAGAGATCAGTTCATCTAGCCATCTATAATTACTCCCCATTTTAGCCAGAAATTAAGCCAAACATAGAAATAATCATAGAGCTAATAAAAATACTGATAAAAACCAAAAACTCATGAAGAGCATAAATCCCGGGTTATATTAGAAACCCAACATACAACACCAAAAATTCAAAAATACAAATTTCCTTTAAGGGCTAGGAATCACAAATAAGAAGAAACAAAAAAAATACATCAGTCAGTAACAACATCCCTTTATACAGAACCTAATCAGAACCAGATTGATCATCTCCAACATCATCTTCTCCCTCACTATTTGAACCATCATCAGAATCACCTTCAACTTCCTCTCCAGCCTTCTCACCTTCAGTTGTTTCCTCTTTTTTCCATCATCTCAATCATTTTCTCAAATTTTATTTTTCTTGCCTCTAACTCCTTACAATATTCTTTGATCTTAGCAATGATTGACTTTTTGTTGAGAGGTTTTCTGCTTATAGATGTTGTAGTGGATGTCACTGCAATGTCAGGGACATGTAATCCATGAAACAACTTATAATGGAAAGAGAGAGCACTCTCCCTCTTGCAAGCCATGTCAGAATCAGTCAACATGGCAGGGTGCTGATCCAGAATAATCCCACAGACGAGTGAAAGAAAAGCAAGTGGTAACTTCACAACCAGTGTACTAGCATGCTTCATGGTTTGATCAAAGATATACATACCATAATCAAACTTTGTTTTGGTGCCTACAACATATATAAATCTTCTTAAACCAGTAGAAATATTGGAAAGGTGGTTTGTTGGTACCCAATTTTATGCCCCAATTCTGTTCATCATAGCATACTTAACACTAAGCTTGCTAGTTGAAAGCTTTCCCTTTCTAGGCCAGTGTTTAACTTGGTCAGTAGTGAGAGTTTTACATATCTGATTGTCAATGACTTCCAACTCAGGGTAACTAGAAGTGTTTCTTCCTAGGTAAGTATTTATTGCAGTAGGGGAAAAATTAATACACTTACCTCTCACATACACTTTCCTGAAGTCCTTTGACTTTCCATCAGCACATTCTTCAGATAAGTTCATAATAAACTCCTTAACCAGAGTTTCATAGCATTGTGAGAACCTAGCAACAGTTTTAAACAAACCTGTATAATAGATCAGGTACATAACTTTAGAGCATCCTAGAACAGAATCAACAATCTCCCTTTCCAATGCTAGCCTTCTTTGATGCACAGATTTCCATTTGCTTACACTACTGATGCAATGAAAGGAAATGTTATCCATAGGTGCATCAGGCACCCTAGAGGCAAGCTTGCATGAGCTGATTTCTTCCTTGGTGTGATGTCTAGGACATCACTTTTGACATCAATATCAAATTCAGAAACAACCATGGCTTTTATCTTCTTAGTGATCACCTTGCTCCATCCTTTAGAGGGACCAACAACAATCCTTTTAGGGGTTTCCTTAGGATTATCTTTCCTGGACATAGGCTTACTCTGTGGAGAACCTTGATCAACATTATTCTTCCCTTTTCTTGAAACTAAACTTTTAGCTACACTTGGATTTATGTTGGCAATGAGATCATTGTCAGATATATCATTGAGGTCAATCACCTCATCAAAATTTGCATCTTTGTTATTGGCAGCCTCAGGAATATCATCAGCCTCTTGTGCAACTTCGTCCTCTTTGTGTGTAACCCCAACATCAGATTGAAAAGCTTTACCTTCATGTGTTACAACATCCTCTTCAGCATCCTTGGTACCACCTTCAATAGCATAAACAACAGTATCTTCTTTGGCTGCATCATCAACTGGACCAGTACTTGGATTCTTTTAATTATCCTGAGAAGCATGAATACTGTCCAATGGAACATAGACCCCAACAACACTACGGTCTTCATTCAGAATTCTTGTGATGAGATATTTAATAACTTAGTTTGCTTAAATAGAGCACTTTTTAGTATCAGAGGATGAACATGCAAGAGAATCTTTTGGTCTACGCATGTTAGGTGCTCTAGGTTTAGAAACCCTAGCCGCATTAGGGATGACCACATTCAAGGGAGCGACATCCAGGACATTTTTAGATAGTTGATGAACCCTAGACTCAGGCTTAGATGAAGATTTCTTTGATGGAGAAATAGTTGATTGTTGAGACATTTTGATGCTCATTAAAATTCGCAGAGAGAGAGCAAACAAGTTTTGAGTAGATGATGGGAGAGTATATACGTAGTATGGTGTAATGAAATATTTGATGATGAGTGATGGGCCTTTGAATGTATTTTCTTTGAATAAAGGAATTGATGATGAAATCAAATATTCTACACCTCCACTTAAAGTACATTAAATTGATTCTTGAAAATACACAATGTCCTTAAGGATGTTCCCATATGTCACTAATTTCCATATTTCCTCATAAACACATTTTCCCAATTTGATTGTGCTGAGATTGTCACAATATAATGTCATGACATCTTGTGCGACATTATACTCGTACATCATTTTTTTTATCCAGAAAACATGAGAACACTTGTTACTAGCTGCTATATACTCAACCTTTGTAGTAGATATGAATTCACAGTCCCTCTTATTGCTGAACTAGGAAACGAGATTACACCCTCCAGAATTACTTTTCCCAGGTAAAACAAGATCACTCTCATAATAGTACAACATGTCATAGTCACAAGTTCCATCCACATCATCATGAGTAATCGTGATCTTCTCTTATGTACCCCTTTTGGAGTAGAAAAAATCTTAATTAACCCAGAGATAACAGTTATCTCTAGATCTGACTCCCTTCATGGTTACTAACTTTTCTGCATTTGTAATAATAAATTCTAATTTTGTGAAATTCACACCAAGTCCTTGATCACACAGCTGCCTAATTCTAATGAGATTAGCAACCAATCCTCCCACAAGTAATACACCATCAAGATTTGGAACACCCGAACCCTTAAGTTTTCCAACTCCTTTGACTTCTCCTTTAGCTCCATCACCAAAAGTTACATACCTGGTAGAACGAGGTTTGATATCAACCAACCGATTTTTTTCTCTAGTCATATGATTAGAACAACCACTATCAAAATACCAATCCTCTTTAGCTGACACTCTAAGAAAAGTATGAGCTATCAAGGCAACGTGTTTAGGAACCCACTATTGTTTCTTGATGACCATGTTTTGCTTAGGTTTGGGTTGTGGATTATGATCAGGATATCCATGAAGTCTGTAACATAAAGGTTTTATATGACCAAACCTGCCACAATAGTGACACCTCCATCTTTGATATCTTCTCCTTTGATGAGTTGATCTTCTTGTTCCATGATGTTGAGATACTGGTTTCGACATCTGCTTTGAAACATCATTCTTGAGCTCAGGTTGGCTACTACTTGAAGAGTTGTTTTTAGAACCATCAAATCCTATCCCAGATAGGTCTCCTTCACTTCTTCCAGACTGAAGAATATCATCAAGTGTTTCAGATCCACTATTCAATATTCTGGTGGATTCGGTCATTTGATCAAGCTTGGAATTCAGCATGGTGACTTCATTATTCAGATTAAATATTGTTGACAAATGCTCTTCCTTTTCATCTTCCAGTGTTGCTATGATCTTCTTCTGCTTTTCTCCTTCTTGAATCACTTGTGCACATCTTATACATAAAATTTGATAAGTATCAGCAAGTTCTTCAAAGGTTAGCCCATCTTCACTAGAGTCTTTATCAGACACTCATGTCCCTGTCAAAACAGTAATATGTTTAGTTGATTCCTCTTCAAAGTCACTTTCAAAATATCCATCAGACCATGTAACAAATAGACCTTTCTTTTGTCCCTTTAGATAAGTAGGACATTCAACTATAATATGGCCAAAACCCTCACACCCATGACATTGAATTCTTTTGTTTTGACTAGACTTCTCTTCAGGATTTGATCTAGACTCTTTTGATCTGTTGATGTCAGATGAAGTGTCCCTGAAATTTGGCCTTGAGTTTGTATTCATCATTTCATGACCTTGTTGAATTGTCTTCCCAACATGGCAACAACTTCTTTCAGGATTTCTTCATTTTCCACTTCACATGCATCTTCCTCATTATTTGACACAAGGGCTATGCTTTTATTCTTCTTCTCAGGCATATCACTGGATCCCATTTCAAATGTCTGAAGAGATCCAATGAGGTCTTCAACTTTCATATTACAGATGTTTTGTGCCTCTTTTGTAGTAGTCACTTTCATAGCAAATCTTTTGGGGAGTGATCTGAGAATTTTCCTCACAAGCTTTTCATCAGACAGTTTTTCTCCTAAAGCTCCTGAGGTGTTTGCAATATCAAGAATATTCATGTGAAAGTCATGAATAGTATCATCTTCTTTCATTATCAAATTTTCAAAGTTAGTTGTAAGCATTTGAAGTCTTGACATCTTGACTTTGGAGGATCATTCATGAGTGGTTTTGATAATGTCTCAAACTTCCTTGGCCAATTCACAATGATGCATCAGTCTGAATATGTTTTTATCAATACCATTGAACAAATCATTCATGGCTTTAGAATTCCATAGAGCCAACTTATCCTCATCTTTGCTCCAATCTTCCTTAGGCTTCAAAGTCTCTTTTCCGTTTTTAATAATGACAAGATGTTCCCGTCCTTTGTCTACAGCTTTCCATGCCTTCTTGCCAAGAGATTTTAAGAAAGCAAACATACGAGGTTTCCAATAATCATAGTTCGAACCATCCATAATGGGTGGTGTATTCCCGAATCCTCCATCCTTTTCCAAAGTAGCAGAAAATATTGTCCCTAGATCTCACCCAGAAAAACAGGCAGGGTGCCTACTCTGATACCAATTGAAATTATGGTAAAGGAGATATGAGATGTTGAATAAGATGTCACGACACTAATATCTGACAAGACTAAATAAAAAAGTAAATAAACAACAATAAAGAACACAAGAAATTATTAACTCAGTTCGGTGCAAACACACCTACTCTGAGGTTTTCCAAGCCATGAAGGAACTCCATTATCAGTAGTATCAATTCAAAGACCCTCATCAAACATCCCAGTTTATGATCTTCTCACTTAATCACTACCCATTGATAGTTTTATATAGGAACTCCTAAATATGAGACCCCTCTCACTCCCCCTCAATCACAATAGTGATAACAGACACGAAATAAATAAACGAGAAGACACACTTCAAAAACAATCCTAGACCTTGCTTTAAAGCTTCAGTCAAGTACGAACACTCTTGCTTAAAAGCTTATAGTTGACAACATACAACTCGATACACCTAGTCCAAAATAATCATCAACATGATAATTGCTTGGCTCACAAGAAAGCTAACACACACACACACACAAAAAAACGCTGAATACTGCAATCTTTATTTTCTCTATGTCTTTGTGTGTTCATACTAGGGTAATGCGACCTTTTGTAGAATCTGAATCATGGGCATGCGCCTACTGAACTTGCACAATCAAATACAATAATTCCTAAAATAAAGGAACTAAAATAGAAACAAATAAATTCTTCTACTAATATTACTCCATGCTGAATCCTTTCCTTCTAACAAACTGCGCCTATTAATACTCAACAAAACACATAATTAATGACAACACAAATGCACACAGGAAATAAGGATTCAACTACGTCATCAGGCCCAGTTAAAGATGTTATGACATCATTCTTTACATCTTTATAAAACAACTGCATACAATAACCTTCACACATGCATAATGCTTAAATCATATGTCATAACATCACATATGACATTCAGAAACAAAAATATATTTTACCATAAAATATAGCCAATCTAAAACATCTACAAAAACAAAAGGGATCTGGAGAAAAGTATGAAGAACAGAAGGCTAGAGTTTAAAGTATTAAAGAAGGAGAGGAAGAATCATATTCTACCTTAAGGTATGGGGAGAATCACTGTTTATTATTTTAATATGATGGTTTGTTAATGATAGGTATTTTGGGGGGGTTTTGGGTTTTAATGGAGTTTTATTAAAAAGGGGTAGATTCTAACGAGTTAGGATTGATAATGTTGTTCTTGATTTTTCCTATAATATGTTATATATTATTGGTACTAAATGTTGTTGGGATTATATGTGATTTTTGTGCACTATAAGTCTGGTTTTTGGGGTTGGTATGACAGAAAATCGTAGTGCAGGAAATCTTTCCCGTGCTCGCAGGGTCGGACAATGGAATTGTGCCGCCGGGAGGTGCTAGGCTGGGCGGTAAGAGAGGCCTAGCAGGGAACGCTGCTGGATTTTTGGTTTTTGAGGGGAAGCTTGCGCCTTGTGAAGCGTCGGGCGGTGCATGAGGCCTAACAATGCTATTGTGTTTTCTTTTGTTATTCTCCTTGTTGTTTCTTGTTGTTTTTAGTCGTATTGCCGATGTATGATTATAATGTTGTATAGTTGTATGATTTATGATGATGATGTATGGATTAAGATTATTAATTTTCGAGGAGATGAATGATGGTATAACTTGATTAGTATGTGGTTATTTTAACCTGAAAACTTCAAAAATTCATAACTCGAGTTGTAAGTGTCTGATTGATGCGTATTTCGGATTGTTAGAAAACTGATGTAATATACTTTCTTATAAAAATTGAAATTTTGTGATCAGGTATGAGATGTCGAATGAGATGTTCCAACACTTGACAAATTTAACCAAAACTTAAAGTGCAGGAAAATTAAACAACACAGTAGTTTGTTAACCCAGTTCAGTGTATAACCACACTTACATCTGGAGGCTACCAAGCCAGGAGGAAATCCACTATAAGTAATATTAATTCTAGACTTAAACCACCCAGTTTAATCTTTCACTTAATATCTACCCAATGCAATTTCTACCTAAGACACAACTTAGATATGAGTACCAACTCACTCCCCCTCAATCACACAGTGATCTTGTTTACAAGTTTAATAAAATTGAAGTCATACTTCAAACAAAACAGCTTGATCTTACTTCACAGTTTCAATCAAGACACAAATACACTTTTGCTTAAAAGCTCATAAAGTGGTACAATAAAAACAACCTGCTATTAAAACACAAAACACCCTATTTTATCTTCTTAAATTCGTACCCAATTCTGAGATTTTCTGTTGCTTAAATAGGTGTATGGATTTTGGGCTTTCTGTAGGTTTAGCCAATCCTGAAACGCATGCAGCTTCCACCTTGAATTAGGGTTTGTTACTTCCTAGATTCTAGGTGATTCAGTTCTTCTGATTATGCTGAAGTCTCATAACAACACTCCCTACAGATGCGCCTTATTCTGTTTTGTCCATCCATAATTAATTCCAAATAACTTTCCTTAAATTACTCAATTCTGTTAGTCATTAATTAATTCTGGTAGCAGGTTTGAGATGTCACAACATCTGTTGGGACATCCTGAAAAACTGAACTTAAATCATTAATACAATGTCCCAACATCTGGTGTGACATCCTGAATTAAGTTCTTATACTCTGTTTGATAATGTCCCAACATCTGATAGGACATCCTGAACTGAATTCAACATTTCTTGTTGGTCAAAAATTCTGCCAATTCTAAACATCTACAAAAATACTTTTCAGTACCAGAATTCTAACTATTCGATATGCAGGCAGTTTATTCACACATGTCGAGTTATGTTGTTTAGTGAAATGTGAGTAGGGACTTAGTATAATTGGAGAATAGTGATGTCCTATGTCGAGTGATAGTAATGATGATGTTGAGGGATTAGTATTGTTAACATGGGCATTTAGGTACTGTGATATTGTCGTTGTAGTGTTGTCCGATGATTATGCAATGATGACGGCGTGTTGTTAAATTAGACGATGCTTATGCGATGATGATTATGTATTGATGCTTATGTATTTATGCTTATGTGATGATGATTGTGTATTGATGATTATGTGATGATGATTATGTATGGATGCTTATGTGATGATAATTATTTGTTGATGTTATTATGAGGATTTTAACATGTATTAGTGATGTCGTTTAAGGATGCTATGATGAAATAAATAGATGAGGTGCATGTTATGATGTTTGTACATGTTATGTGGCAAACATGATGATCAAATGAATTATGATGGTTTAGTATTGAAATGAAGTTTTGATGCTATATTATGATGTTTATGATTGTTATATGATGACGATTATATGTTGATGGATTATATGACTGATGTATAGATGATGTATGTTGAGTATTATGATTAATTTTACATGAATGTTGATGCAAATGTCGATTATATTGAAGTTGTTACATTATTGCATTCATGGCATACCTATGATGTTGGAGGCTTCAATCCCATTGTGTGGATCGTGGTGATGTTATTTATGTTGTGCTCTCTGGGTGGAGGGTTGATGGCCCAGTGTCTATTACATGTTTATTAGTACCACATGCATGATTCTATGACGTTGCATTTCATGCTAAGTAGGATTGCATAATTGTGTATCATTGTTGTTGATGACATGTTGATATTCTTATGATGTTTTATTTGATGATGTGTTGTTGTCCTATTTATTTTCTTTTTGTTATATTATTATAATGAATTGTGATTACTCACCCTGCATGTTTGAATGTTGCATCTACGTGGGTAACATGCAGATAACCAAGATTAGTTCATGGTGCTTGAAGAGTTAGCTTTGGAGTCAATTTATTCAATTTTTGTTGTTTAGAGGGTGTCTTGCTCTAATATGTAACATCGAGAGGGGAAAATTGAATGAATTTTATGTTGTTTAGTTAGAAGTATTTTATGAGTTTTACATGCCGATTTTACCTGATGACAATTGTTGACAATGACCAAAGAATCTTGATGTTTTGATGAAATAAAGGAAGTTATATTTGAAATTATGATTCCTCTGCGTATTTTAGATTTGATGGTTGATATTACCAAAGAATGAGTATTTTAAATGTTTTGAAAACCCGTGTTACGAAGCAGGATGTTTTAAATGATATTTTATGAAGTAAATGTGATTCTTTTCTAAATTGAACTCTGATTAAATTGATTATTTCATTGCGTATTTTAATTGGGGTTAGAAGGGTGTTACATTAGAAGGGTGTTACACAAGTGGCCAACCATGCTAGATAACAACTTCTGAAAGCCGGAGGCATGATTACATTTATGATAATAAGCCTTTTGGGTTCAAAAAGGACCCATCAACTGAGTCGCAAAGGATGCAAGCTCAAAATCCACTCGAGGAGATAAACTTGGGGGATGGAAGTACGAAAAGACCCACCGACATGAGCACGAGGGTGGGGTCGAAGATGAAGGCCAAACTAATCAAAATTTTGAAAGAGTACAAAGATTATTTTGCCTGGGACTATCGTGAGATGTCTGGTTTGATTCGAAGCATCGTAGAACACCGACTACCAATCCAGCCGCCAGGTAAAAGCCAATAAAGCAGCAACCTTGTCAATTTGCTCCAGAAGTTACTGAAAATATTAAACAGGAGATTGAAAGGTTGCTCAAAAGCCGGTTCATTAGAACTACAATATATGTCGAATGGCTAGTGAATATTGTTCATGTGATCAAGAAAAATGGAACCTTGCAAGTCTACATAGAATTTAGGGATTTAAATAATGCTACGCCCAAAGATGAGTATTCGATGCTAGTTTCAGAAATGTTGGTCGACTCAGCGGCACGTTTCAAATATCTGAGTATGCTCGACGAGTACTCTGGCTATAATCAAATCCTCATAGCTGAGGATGATGTGCCTAAGACGGTGTTTCAATTCCCAGGGGCCCTAGGATCGTATGAATGGGCGGTGATGCCTTTCGGATTGAAAATGATGGGGCAACCTACCAAAGGGCCATGAATGCAATATTCCATGATTTCATTGAAAAAATTATGCAGGTCTATATTAACGACATCATCATCATAAATCATCCTAAGAAAATGATCATTTAGTTCATCTTCGAAGCTCGTTCGAAAGAAAGAGAAAATATGGATTAAAATGAATCCACTAAAATGTGCTTTTGGTGTACATGCAAGAGACTTCCTAGGTTTTGTTGTGCATAAGAGAGGCATCGAGATAAACCAAAACAAGACAAAAGCTATTTTAGATCTCAAGCCTCCCTCGACCAAGAAGCAACTCTAGTCTTTATTGGGGAAAATCAATTTTTTGAGAAGGTTTATGTCAAATTTAAGTGGCAAGACAAAGGTGTTCTCGCCATTATTGAAGAACCTTTGGAGATTATTCAACATTTATGGAAGAATCAAATCTATCTGTTTTCAGCATCCAAGCCCAAAAACAAGTTGTGTATTATTTATTATGTTGTAACCCTATTTTTTATTTTGAATATGGAAAAAAATTATTGAGTTGTTTGTGCTTTCTGTGTTAGGGTTAACATTGTCTTGTAATTTGAGATCCATTCATACATCACCTAAATATTTGAATTATACTGATTTTTGAGTTGTAATTTTGTCCACTCTAAGCTTTTAAGAATGAATGTTTGTTCTTGATCAAAGCTTTTAAGCATGATCAAGGTGTTATGTTTTGAAAGAGTGTTCTTCTGTTTTCTCATAAAGAATTCGTTGATTATCACAATGTGTGATTGAGGGGGAGTGAGATGGTGATTTATCATATCTAGATGTTGATTTCTAGGTAGAAGTTGCCCTGGGTAGGTTCAATTGAAAAGTTGTAAACTAGGAATGTTTAGGCTTTGAATTGATACTACTAATAGTGAAATTCCTTTCTGGCTTGCTATCCCCCAGAGTAGGTGAGTTTTCACTGAAATGGGTTGACAATTCCTTGTTTTTTTGCTGCTATACTTTATATTGTGCTTTTACCTTGTTAATACTCAGATAGTAATGTCGTGACATCACCTTCAACATTACGTATCTGATACCAGAATTTTAATTGGTATCAGAGCAGGCATCCTGCTCTGTATATGGGTGAGATCTAGGGGAGTTACTTTATGGTATTATGGACAAGGAGGTGGGATTTGTGAACAGACCACCCTTTCTGGATGGAACTAATTATGATTAATGGAAGCCAATAATGGTTGCCTTTTTGAAGTCTTTAGACAACAAAGCATGGAAACTTGTTCTGAAAGGATGGGATCATCTTGTTATGAAAGACAAAGATGGGAAGGCCACAACAGTTTTGAAGCCTGGAGAGGGCTAGTCTAAAGAAGAATATGATCTTGCTCTTGGGAACTCTAAAGCATTGAATGTCATATTCAATGGAATTGACAAAAATATTTTCATATTGGTTAACACATGTGTTATAGCTAAAGATTCTTGGGATATTCTAAAAACTACTCATGAAGGTACTTCTAAGGTAAAAATGTCTAGGCTCTAGCTGCTCACTACTAAATTTGAAAACTTGAGGATGAATGATGGCGGGAGCATTCATGATTTTCATATGAATATTCTTGAAATAGCTTATGCCTCTAGTGCTCTAGGAGAAATAATGTCTGAAGAAAAATTGGTAAGAAAAACTCTCAAATCTCTTCCTAAGAGATTTGACACGAAAGTCACTGCTATAGAAGAAGCCCATGACATTAGTAAGATGAGAGTGGATGAACTTATTGGATCTCTTCAAACTTATGAGATAGGCATGAATGAGATATCTGACAAGAAGAATGAAAACAATGCCCTTATCTCCAACACTAAAGATGGAATAGAAGATTGTGATCTAGATACTGATGAAGACCTAGAAAATGCCTTAGTGGCGCTTGGGAGGCAGTTTAATAAAGTGATAAAAAGGATGGAGAAGAAAACAAGACCAGATGTCAAAAGCGGAAGAGAGCTATGCTCAAGGCAAAGGAATGCTATGTTATGGTTGTGATGGTTTTGGTCACAATAAACCTGAATGTCCCACACATCTCAGGAAACAGAAGAGGAGTCTTACTGTGTCCTGGTCTGATGAGCAGTTTGGAAATGAAATTGAAGAAAAATCTACTAAGGATGTTACTGCCCTAACTGTGAGATATTACTTTGACTTTAATAATGATGAACTGACCTTTGAAAAACTGGAAACCTCCTACACAAAGTTGTGCCTTATAAGTAAATAATTCTGTCAACAAGGAGAGAAACAAAAGGGCTTATAATTCAACTGGAGGCTGAAAAGGAAGAACATCTTGAAATAATCTCCAAACTGAATAATGAGGTAACATTGATAAACTCTAAACTTGATCAAATGACCAAGTCTTTCAGAATGCTGAATAACAGTTCAGTTACCTTAGATGAGATTCTACAAGTTGGAAAGCTAGCTGGAAATGTGACTAGTATAAGGTTTATTAGAGGAGAAGAACATATCTCGAATCCTGTTCACTCTGATATCAAACCTAAGATGTTGAATCAAATGCCTCAACATCATGACAGAAGACAAGGAAACTACATCAGAAAAAAAATTCAGAGATGGAGATGTCATTACTGTGGGTGCTTTGGTCATATAAAACCCTTATGTTACAGATTATATGGATTCCATAAGCTTGTTCCCCAAACCAGGTCAAATCAAAACATCCCTATAAACAAAAAGCAATGGATTCCTAGGGTTGATGCTACTAGTCTAATAACCCATAATTCTCGCATAACTAAAGGTAATGAGGCATGGTATTATGATAATGGTTGCTTTAGACACATGACTGAAATTGAAAATTTATTGGTAAACTTGAAGCCTCTTCCCCCTAATCATGTGATATTTGTTGGTGGAGCCAAGAGAGAGAGAGAGATCAAAGGAGTTGGAAAGATGAAGTGTTCAAGAGTCCCAAGTCTCGATAATGTGTTGCTAGTCAAAGGTTTGATTGCAAACTTGATTAGTATCAGTTAATTGTGTGATCAAGGACTAAATGTCAACTTCACTAAATCTGAAGGTTTAGTTACTAATGAGAAGAATAAAGTCATTATGAAAGGAGTTAGATCTAAAGACAACTATTATGTTTGGATTCCTAAAAATTCCATCCATTCCATTAAATGTAGTGAATGCAAAATTGAAGAGCAAACCAAAATGTCACACCAAAAGCTTAATCATTTCACTACTTTAAAAGTGGTGACACTTGTTCATGATGACCTGATAGAACCCATAAATATGTTAAATCTTGTTGGTATTAATGCCATTACTGATGATAGGAAAAGAAAATCAGAAGTCTTCTTATGTGTAAGGAACAATGATATAGCTTGGTTTAATAAGAAACAAAATTGTGTATTTTTGTCTACAGCTGAATCTGGGCACATAGCAACTAGAGATAGTTTTTCTCAACTGACATGGATGAAACAAATTCTGGCTGATTATAATGTTACATAAGATGTCATGACATCATATTGTGACAATCTGAATAATATAAACATCTCTAACCAACATAACATAATCAAATATTTTAATTTATGTCACCAGTTCATAAGGAAGTTCACTAAGACAAAATGAGTGTCTTAGAACATGAGACTACTAAGGAGAAATTATCTTACTGTGTTACTAAAGCTATAGTTGATAGTCATCCTGAGAATATGAGGGGTAAATTAGGAATTTGTTTACCTGAAGGCTTAAAGCCATTAATTACATGTGGAAACATCATTAAGGACATATTATGGTTTCAAGATTTAAATTGTCAATTAATAATTTGTGGGAATACTTTTTCCTTTTCCAATTTTATCCATCAAATTAATTTCCCTCTTCAAATACAATCTTTACAAAATATCCTTACACGCTACCTTGTCTCTCTTTTCGCTCCCAATTACTCCTTCATCTTCCATACTCTGTAGAGAAAACATTGTACCTCTATTCTCTCTACTCCTAACCGTGTCAAAATGTCTCAACAACATGGTTCATCTTCCTCCAAGAAGCCTTCCGCTACTGACTCTTCATCTGATTCTAGGGCTAAACCTATGCATATTACCTGAGAAGAAGACTATAACTGCTCCTATCAAAGCTTCATGAAAATCAACTCAAAGTAAATATTATGGTATTTCCCATAATCCTTCTATTGATTATGACTACAAATAAGGAAGCAAAGATGCAGATAGGGCCATTAAACATTTTGTCTCTAGGGTTTTAAATGAGGGTCACAATGTTGCTGGCATTTCTTCACCCCTTTCCATAGTTGCATGTCCTCCTCCCGAGGTTACTGTTAATCCTACTCACTCTGAGAAGGATCTAAATGTTGAAAACCTTTTCACAAGTTGGCTAGCTCTGTGATTAAGGATGTTGCAAAAAATGTTGAAACATCTCCTGATGGAAAGAATGTTGTTTCTGATGACATTGTTAACCTAGATGATATTCCCTTTGACAATGATCTGCTGGTAAATGCTAACCCTAGTGTGGCCAAAAGATTGAAGAAGAAAAAAGGTAAATCTATTGCTGAGATCTCCCCTGTTAAAGGGATCAAAAAGCAGGTTGTTAAGATCTTCTCTAGCAGTCCCCCTAAGTCTGGAAACAAAGATGCCACCAAGAAAAAGAAGGTAGTTGTGTCTGGTTCTGGATCATAGTACAATGTTGAAGATGATGTTGAGGACATCACACATATGAAGAAAACTGTTGTTGGACCACCAAAATCCTGATGTAAGGTGATGATCAAAAAGAGGAAGGTAAGAACTGAATTTGTCTCTGAAGATTATGTTGAAGATGATGTCCAAGACATCACTCCTATTAAAGAATATGTTGTAAATATTATTATGGTAAAGGTTCCTGATGCTCCTTTGGATAATATATCCTTTCGCTATGCTACTAGTGTGAGAAAATGGAAATATGTCTACTAAAGATGGCTGGCTCTTGAAAGAGAACTTGGACATGATGCTTTGGAATGCAAGGAAATAGTGGAACTTATATCCTTTGTTGGTCTTCTAAAAATTGTTACTCGATTTTCCAAATTCTATGAGACTTTGGTGAAAGAGTTTTTTAGCAACCTCACTGAAGATTATGCTGATGGGAAGTCTAAGGACTTCAGAAGAGTTTATGTAGAGGAAAATGTGTTAGCTTTTCTCCTGCTGTGATCAACCACTATTTGGGTAGAAGAAATGATGCTCAATCTGAGCTAGAAGTCACTGATAATCAAGTCTATAAAGAAATAACTGCTAATTTGGTCAAAACTTGGCCTATGAAGAATAAACTTTCTGTTGGGTTGCTTAGTGTGAAGTATGCAATGCTACATAAAATTGGTGTTGCCAACTGGGTGCCTACCAACCACACCTCAACCATTATAACTGGACTAGGAAGATTTATTTATGTTGTTGGAACCAAGGATAAATTTGTTTATGGCTCATTGTAAACACCCCAAATTTGCCCTCACCCATTCACACCATGGCTTGTGATCATTCCATATGCATAAACACAATCATAACATCTCATACCACAATTTTGAGTCATTGCATTGGTTCTAAGTCATCTGCATCTAGGGTTTGTGATTTGAGCAATCCAGGAGCCTCTTGAGCCATTCCAAAGGCCACCAATCACTTCAAAGAGGTCTATGTGTGTTTAAGTATCATATTATACTCCCTCAAAGTCAAGAATGTCAAAGAATCACAAGAACTGAGATTGGTATGGAAGCAGAGTCAGGCTTGACTGCACAGATGACCTAAAATTAGGGTTTTGGTTTTAGAGGCCATAACTCCAAATTTTTTGGTCATTCTTGTTTCTATTGGTCTCTATATGGTATAGAGAGTATTCATATCAATTTTCATGAAGAAATTCCATGGGGAAGTCATCTGATCAAGGGTTGACTTTTCAAGCAAGTCAGTGCAAAATCAGGGCATCTGAGGCCCCCAATGACCCAACCAAAGGGCATTCTTCATCATTTTGATTGTATATGATCTTTATTTGATCATGGAAGAAGTTGGAAGCTTGCAAAATTCAAGAATTTCAAGTTTTTGCAAAGTTGACTTTTTGGGCAAGTTTGACTTTTCATGAAAATGTCATTTTATGCAACTTTTTCAACCCTTACTTTTTGATCCAAAAATGCTTCAAATGGAAAAACTTTGGTCATGAAAGTTGTAGAATAGATCTTTCCCTTTTCCAAAAGTACAAGAACATGAACTAATTCATTTTTTATCAAAAGTTATGGATTGTCAAAGTTAGCAAAAATCACTAAATTTCAAGTCATGCACCAAAGAGGCAAAGTTGCAAATTCATTTCTCAAGGCCAATTAAGCTACCAAATGCATTTCTAAACCTCACCACATGATCACACAAGTCCTAAAAATCAGAATGGGCCAAGAGATCACATGTTTCATGGCTTATGGACCAATTTTCTTTCATGAGAACCAAAGGCAAACCAAGTTGCAAAAGCCATCATAACCTTTCATCCACTTGCTAGCTACTTTGCTGATCAATCCTAGCCTTTTCCCTCACCATGTTGTGCAGCCCACACCCCTTGTACTTGGCTAGAACATGACCCATGCTTCTCTTACACAAAAGTTGACAATTTGCAAAAGTAGCCATACCTATCACAAAAGGGCATGTCACATCTTCTGACCAATAGCAATTGTTTATACAAACAAATTGCTAGCCAAAGCACATAACCAGCAAGCTTGAAACCAACCATAGCATTACATTTCCATTTTCACTCTCAAAGGCAAAAACTTTCGAAACTCAGAAAACAACTCACAAACTCACAAACAAACTTCATAGATCAACTCAACTCATCATCCTGGTCAGAAAGCACCCCTCATCCTTGCCCTAAACTGCCTGAATCATAAACACGATTCTCACCTGAGCTTGAACAGAAGTTGTTCAAACTTCCAAACCAGCCAACACAAACTCTTTTCAATCATCAAAGCTTCATCAGGGAGGTCCCAGGAGTGGTTTTGCACAGAAGGGAAGGTCAGAAAGTGCCAGATTGAAAAGCTTCAAACTCAGGTAGCTTCATGAACATTTTTTCCAGAAATGATTTTTAGAGTTCCTAAGTTGTTCTTCATGCTTCCCCGATCATGAATATGTTGTTGGTTTTGAAAATGGTGAAGAGATGAGAGTTTAATCTTGTTCTGAAACTTTTTGCCCTAAAACTAGTTTGATTCGATTCTCTTTGTTTAGGAATGATAAATGTTGTTTGAATGGGGTTTTTGATTCGTTTTTAAGTGGGGATCATTTCTGTTTAATTAGATTTCGTTTTAGATGCGTGTAGAGAGAGTTTGAAGTTTTGGGTGATCGGAGAAGACGACCGGAACAGTGTTCCGGTCGCCTGAAAGTCATTAGGGTTGTCATTAGGGCTTAATCATTAATTAGCCAGGTTTGAATGCTGGCCCTTAGATATGGCGCCAGGTCAAACGCGCGCGCAACAAGTTTAAATGAGGGCCTTTGGATCTGATTACTTTTCTATTTTCAGTTTAAATTCATTTTAATTTTCATATTAATTCATTTGTTTTCTATATTTTATAAAAAATAGCAAAATCATTTCAAAAATTCTGAAATTTTTTATGCAAGCTATTATTTAATTTTAGAACACAAAAATATTTTTTTTTTATTTTTTGCATTCAAAAAATATTTTTAAATATTTAAAAGTTTATTTTTAATTAATTAATGAGAATTAATTAATTAAAAATACTTTTAGGTATTTAAAAATCACCAAAAAATTCATGAAACATTTAAAAACATTTAGAAACATTGTCCAACCCTCAAACCAAATTTCTTTTTTGATTTTGATGCATTTTGAGAATGTTTCATGGAATTAAAATCATTTTGATGCATTATTTTGATCCAAACTTCCAAAAATCACTTCTGCCTAACCATAAGGAGTTGGACTTTGATTCTTTTTGCATTGTGTTTAGCATATCATGTAGTTTGTAAGGTTAAATGGCCATGATTTGATATTTCATTTTCCATTTGTTTGGCATTTTTCTTGTCAAGGAACCCTAAAACCCTAGATAACTTAGGAAAATCATAACTTGAATTAGGTTAAGAGTTGGAACCTCTCCTTTGGGCAGTGAGTTAGTATAGGATTAGGGATCCTTTAAGTGCATTTTCAATTTTTTATATTGATGTTTGCTTCTGATTTTGGTTTGTGTTTGATGCTTTGATCATAAACCCTAATTTGGGCTTCCATATGCATCCATCTTGCATTTGCATTCATACCTTGACTTGCCATAGCATTTTATGCATTCTTTTGATTCATTGGACATCTTAAGACATATTGAAAGCATGTTTGATCATTGCATCTTGCATTTGCCATGTGGTATGCCATTTGCATTTCATAACTTTTCATGCATGTTCATGCTTCTTAACTTGTTTCATTTGCATCCATAAGCTTGTATGATCATCCCTATGTGTTGTTCCATGTTTGTAGCATCTCATAGCATCATTAGCATCATGTATGTGCTTATGGTTTTGATTTACATCACACCATTTTATCTCATTTTGCATTGCATTGCATTTCTTTCACTAACTTTTCAGGTGGTAAGTCACTTTGGGAAGTGAATTTGCCTTCACTTCCCACATTTTCTTTTCATCCCTCTTATGCATCCATGCTGCATTTTGTTATGTGTTTGAGTTTGAGCTTGCTCATTCTTCTTTTTTTCTTACTTTCTTTCCTCAAGTGACTTGTCTTCTTGAATGAAGCAAGTTACTATGCTTCTCCTGATCCTTTCATCTGCTTCCTGGTGGTTCCATTGAAGATGTCTCTTGAAAACCTCACAAACCTTAGGAACAACCAAGCATGACAATGATTAGGGTTTTGATTAGTTCCCCACTTAGTTTTACCTTTGTGTCTCTTTTGAGTCTTCTCCTCTCACCTCATAATCAGGGACTAAACCCTAAAGGCTTTAAGGCTTTGTGATTAAGCTTATGCCTACATCCTTCTATTAGGATGGAGTGTATAATTTTAATCCTAAGTGTTAAACCCTTCATGTGTTTAAATCTCTTAATCAATCCACTTAATAATCATCAAGACATCAAGCTTGTAACTTGGGCCTTGCATTAGGGTTCTATTTCTTCCTTAATTGGTTAAGAAGGACTAACCCTAGTGTTAATGGACAAGTCCCCCTCAAGTTGTCTTACAAATCCTAAAATTCACTTCATCATCATATCATTAAATAAAAACCACTTAACCAAAGACTTGTTTTGTCATGAGTTTAATCCCTAATCATGGATTAAGTTGAGGAGCTTTCCTCAACTTAAACATTCTCATCTATTATCCTTCTATTAGGATGGTGTAATGAGTCTGTTTAATCCTTGATTATGGCTTAATCTCATTACTCAACACTAAACAAAAACACCAAAAACATCTAATTAATCACAAGTAGGTTAATGATCTTAATCCTACACCAAAGGTGATTAAGTGTGAGAAGCTGACTTCACACTTAAGGTAATTCTCATTACCCCTAATCAGAGGGAAGATGTGATGAGTTTACTAAATCCATTGGTTTAGGCTTAAGCTCATTAACTTATGACAAATCCAAAAGCAATAAAGGACTGAAAACTCAAAAACAAACAATAATCGTCTCCTCCGGGATTCTTTTCTCATCATCTTCACTCATAAACGAGAACTTGCTTCTTCCGTCTAATGCAAGACAGTTTGCACCTGAGCCAGACAGGTCATACACTTGAGCATAGACAAGTGAGCAGTTCACAAGTCAATTCATCTTTCAGTCTCTTTGGGTCGAACTACGGTGTTCTGACTTCCTCATTGCACGAGAGGATGCGTAGGCATAACTTAACGGTTATCGAACAAAAGTCTCTGTATATTCCCCCTCTTTCAGCATCATTCTCTTAGCCTCATACTCCTGAGCATTTCACTTCTGTTCCTACACTGACACTGTATATTACACTTTACACTGACACCTGTACATTCTTCCAGCCTCCTTATACACAAATTGCACTGACACTACCCCTTTAAAACACAAATCTTCTAAGCGTGGATCCCGTCGAGTACGGCGGACAATCTGGGTGCTAATACCTTCCCAGGTTGTAACCAACCCCCTTTCTCAGTCTCTCTGGTTCGCAACCGTCTTATCCATCTCTTTCTAGGTCTATGCAGCATTGCCTTTCCTCCGGGATAAAAATGCCTAGCTAGCGACTCTTTTCATCTCCAGTGAGTTCACTGCTGTGTGTTCTCATTGTCCCTCTCGCCGACCGTTCGCGTCTGTACCTTTATTTGGGCCTTTCCCATTTATCGGGAGCGACAGCTTGGCGACTCTGCTGGGGAACCTTATACTGCAACCAGGGCTTCTGGTTCCTTTTGTGGGTTCCTCCTAGCGCTTGATTGATTTGTGTTTACTGGGGTGTTATGTGCTATCTGTGTTTGTATATTTGTATTTATTTTTGCTTTATGTACAGTTGCTTTACTGCTTTCTTTATTGCTTTATGCATATATCATACTGTCATACTGTGCTGGCTGGATCTGTCTGTTTGCTTTGGTGGGTGGGTGTTCTATTGAGTGTTGAGGTCCTATACCTGGGACCTGAGTGACACCTAGGCTAGAGTGGTTCATATTCTTTCCCATTCCATCTCGGTCTGGTGCGGGAATATGAAACACGGTTCAGATATGGGTTTCTTCTTGAGAACTCTGTGTTGCAGATTTCCTGCAGTACTAGGGCTATCTGGGAAGCCTGCTAAGTCTAGATGACCTTTAGTATTGACCTTCAGAAACTGAGGTGAATTAGAGGAGGAACTTTTATGGTTATTGTAAACACTGTACCTCCGGGTTAGAAGTGTTTACACTCCTCATAACTGATCCAAGTCTGAGGATCCTTGTTTTAGAACACCACCTGTGAGGGGGTTGGGCTGTTTACAGGTTTGCAGGTACCCTTGACCTCAGCATATCCTGTTACTTTGTATGATTAAGAGTACTCCACCTTGGAACAGTTCTTGTGATTTTAACCCTGGACATGTGACTCTTTATTTGAGTCCCCCACCTTGGTTACTGGACTTATAGACCCCCATCTGGATTTCTTGAACATACATGGACTTATATCAGAGCACTTGATCAGATCCAGCTCAGTCACAAACCCTTGCATATCATTTGCATACATCATCATTGCATCATTTTGACATTTGCTATTTTGTTTTTCAGGGTATCCATCCTTTATTTTTGGCTTGGTTTTGACCCCATCATCAGTATAGAGCTATCTTCATCAGTATCTTCTTCAGTTATTAGCTACCTGCTTCAGTCACCTGCACCAGCCAATCAGTGGCCCATTTTTCAGTGTTATCATCAGCACCTGTCTCATCTAATCCTCAACATCATGGCACCAAAGAAGAGTAATATCTCCTACCACTTCTTTCAGCCTGAGCTAGCTTACATCAGGAGGATTCAGACCCTGGTTACTCCAGACCATATACCACTGTTTAGAGAACACTATGGAGGCATACTTGATGTGGTTATGGATTTGGACCCTTCACAGAGGAGTCTGATTCATACTTGTCTGCAGTTTTATGATCCCCCTCTGAGGTGTTTCACTTTTCAGGATTTCCAGTTGGGACCTTTATTGGAAGAATACTCATCATTGGTTGGTATACCTATCAGGGGTGGGGTCCCCTTCAACCCTGAGATGGCTTTCCCAAGTAATGAGGAGATATCAAAGGCATTGCATCTGGAACCAGTTCTGATTGGGCAGCATATGACTACTAAGGCTGGAATCTCTGGCCTGCATCTGGATTTCTTGATCTCTCAAGCTACCCTGAAGGCTTCTTTAGGAGAGTGGAAAGCAGTCTGTGCTTTATTGGCCCTGAGCATATATGGGATTATATTATTTGCAGATGAGCCTAGATTCATTAGCAAGAATGCAATCCATCTTTTCATTCTGAGGAACCCAATGCCCACTTTATTGGGGGATTTCTACTATTCAGTGCATCAGAGGAATGAAAAGCAGAGGGGGAGATTAGTGAGGTGTTGTGCTCCTTTGTTCCATACCTGGCTTCTCAAGCATTTGCCCAAGACAGATACATTTTTGAATCCTCATCAGCAGAGAAACTGGGCTAGAAGACTCACTGCTCTGACTTCAGCAAATATCAGGTGGTGCACTCAAAGCTCCAAGGGCAGGGATATCATTACCAGTTGTGGGCATTTTCCCAATGTACCCCTGATAGGAGTTAAGGGTTGCATTAATTACAACCCTCTGCTGTTCAAAAGACAACTGGGCTATGCATTGGTCCACACTCCTAAGGCACAAGACTTGGCTGAGACTCTTTACTGTGAGAACAAGTCTAATCTGGCTATTGTCAGGAAGGCAGCCTGGGCCTGGGACAATGTTCAGACTAAAGGAGTAACCATCCTGGGGAAGTGCAACAATGTGGCATCAGCACAATACTATGAGTGGTCCCATGCCAGGGCTCAATTTTCTGGGATGCCCTTCACCATGGAAGATATACCTGGACCATCCTCCGCACCACCTCCTGCCACTGTCAGCTTAGAGGAGTTTGAGAGCTTGAAAGAGAGAAATGAGAAGTTGACTCAGGCTTTACAAAAGACCCTCTGGGAGAGGAGTGATGGTAGGTTGGATATTGAAAGGTTGGAAAAGTTGAAGGTGGAGCATCTGGCTAAAATTGAGAAGTTTGAGGATTACATCAAGAAGTCTAGGGCTGGAGAGCAAATTCTGAAGAATGCTTGCAAGGAAGCCCAGTTCCAGAAAGCCAGGACTGATCTGTATCTGAAGGAGAGTCAAGCTAGGTGGGTCAGGATCACCGAAGCTCGTACTCTGGAAGATAAAAGGACTCAGGACAAGATCGAGCAACTGGAAGCTAGTGCTAAAGAGCAGCAGGAAGCCCTGGCAGCAGCCCAGAGGGAGATCTCAGAGCTGAAGATCAGAGCTGGAGTGAAGAGGTCAAAGGACCAGAGTCAACACAAGAAGCTAACTGCAGCTGTTACTACCCGGAATCTCCTTATCAGGAATCTCACGGAGCGTCCAGCTGATCCTGTGACTGAAGCACTTCTCAAGGAAGTTCAGGAGGATGAAGTTTGGTCTTGGTGTCTGACTTTTGCTTGTTGTTGCTTTCATTTCATGTACTCTTATTTTCTTATGATGTATTTTGACCCCTCAGAGGGCATGTTTTGTAAAGAACAAACTATGTACCATTTGCTTGCTTTTTGTAATATATGTATCAGTTTGTTCCATCTGAGTTTACTTCAAAAGCAACATCAACAGCATTTTCAAGGGTCTGGAAAGGTCAAAACCAAGTGCCAAGCCGGATACCTTGGAAACAAATAAGCATACTGCATTGCATGCTAACCTTTTGTTTTGTTTTGCAGGTTTTTGTTTTATTGTTACTAACTCTGTTGTGATATTCAGGAACTATTGCTCGACGTCGGGTATTTCCACTCAACCGTCCACACCGATATCCAACCCGTAACAACCTTTCGGGCATACAAATGGACCAGGTACAACAGGACCTTGCAGAGGTCAGGAACCAAATGGCCAATGAAAGATTGGAAATGAGAACTCAGATGACGCAGTTTATGGAAGTGATGAACAACATGGCTCAGAGCCAGGAAAGATTGAGAGCAATGGTAGAAAGGCAGAATCAAGAAGATCCCCATATAGGGACTGCTGGGACAAGCAACAATGAGAGGGTCCAACCTCATGTCAACCCCCCTGTATTTGGACCCCACCTTCATCCAGAGATCAACATTCCTGCTAATGTACAAGGGACTGCCACTGCAGGCAGAGTGCTGCAAGAAGACCCCCAGGAGGATCAGTTCACGGTAATGGGTGCTGGGGAGGAGGCTTATGACAGAAGGCTGGACGAAATTGCTGAAAAATTAAGATCCTTGGAGTCTCAAAACTCTTTGGGTTTTGATGTTATGGACATGGGCTTAGTGGACGGGGTCAGGATTCCCCATAAGTTTAAGCCTCCTTGTTTTGAGAAATACAACGGGACTTCCTGCCCACGGACCCACTTACAATCCTTTCTGGGGAGGTTGAAAGCATATACTATGGACGAGAAGCTATGGATGTTTTATTTTGAGGATAGCTTAACTGGAGCGTCAAGGGAATGATACTCCCATCTGACCAGAGCAACCATCAGGTGTTGGAAGGACTTGGCAGAGGCCTTCATCAGACAATACCAGTATAACTTGGATATGGCACCCAACAGGACCCTCCTGATGGGGATGTCACAGTCATCTAGAGAAAGCTTCCGCGAGTACGCCCAAAGGTGGAGGCAGCTGGCTGCTGCTGTCCAGCCACCTATGTCAGAGAGGGAGATGGCAGATATGTTTATGAACACCCTCCAAGGAACATACATTGACAGGCTGGCTGCCTTCTCTTCTACCAGCTTTGTAGATGTCGTTATAGATGGAGAGAGAATTGAGAGCCTGTTAAAGATGGGCAAAATTTCTGACAACGGTGCCAGCTCATCCAACAACACAAGGAAGCCTTTTGCGGGCCCAAGAAGAACTGGTGAGACCAATGCTATCCACACCAACAGGGGCAGACCCCAGTATGTTCATAGGTCAGTGGCAGCTGTCACCATTCCCGCTCCAATTCATCCACAACCAGCATACCAACCACAGCAAAAACCCCACTACCAGCAACAAACTCAATATCCACCTCAGAGAAATTATAACAACAACAACACCAGCAACAACAATCAGCAAAGACCGTATCAACAGAGACCATCTCAGGCCAATAGGGTGATTGATCCGATCCCTATGCCTTATGCCACATTATTGCCACAACTCCTGAAACTCAACCTGGTTGAGCTAAGGACATTGGCACCTCCAGATCCCACCAGTCTACCCAGGAATTACGACTCCAATGCCAGATGTGCTTTTCATTCAAATGCACCTGGCCACAGTACAAAAAAGTGCAGAGCTTTGCACATGAAGGTACAAGACTTGGTAGACTCTAAAGCTCTGAACTTTGCACCACCACCAAATGTTAACAAGAACCCTATGCCAAGCCATGGTGGCCCCAGGATCAATTCTATTGAAGAAGACAAGCCGTCTTACTTGATAACCAGTGTGGGTCAGATTCAGACACCCTTGGTAGAGATCAAAGCTCAACTCCTTGAATGTCAAATGTTCCCTGGATGCGAGCTAGGGTGTGCTTATTGCAACATTTCAGTGAATGGATGTGATGACTTGAGAGATGGCATAGATGGTCTCATCCAGAGTGGCCTGCTTCAAATCACAACATCAATACCTACCAATCCAGCAATCTCCTTAACAACAGTTCCCGAGTCCTCTACAACTGCAACAACCATTGTTCCGAACAACTCTTCAATCTCATCAACAAATGCTTCATCTGTCACTTCAACTGACCAGATATCAACAAACAGCCCTTCTACAACTTCAGCACCACTTCATTCAGAATCTCCTACCATAGCAACACCCATCCATTCAACAATGTCTCCTACAACTTCAACAGCTAGTGTCTCAACAGTTACAATTTATTATGATCCTGAAAATGATTCTGCCTACAACTCACAAAATGCTACTCCCGTCAGAGCACCAGTCACAATATACTATGATCCACAGACTATCACGGCCCCTTCTGCAGCTGCTATCAGTCCAGTCACTATCACAGTGCCTGGGCCAGTACCTTATGAAAGCAGTAATGCCATCCCTTGGCATTACGGCTCTGATCTATACTGCGAAGGACAGAAAATCACTCTCGAATCATCAACTTCTCCACCACAAGTAGACAATGTGGAAGGAGGCGGAGGCTTCACTCGAAGCGGACGTCTCTTCGCCCCACAAATTCAAAGACCCACTGCCGAAGCAGAAGCTGCTGCCAAGGCAAAAGGGAAGAGCTTGGCGCAAGAAGAGCAGATTGTTAAAGAAGCTTTAAAAACACCTTTTGATCAAGAAGTTGATGAGTTCATGAGAATCATCAAGAAAAGTGATTACAAAATAGTGGATCAGCTTCACCAGACGCCTTCCAAGATCTCTATTCTATCATTGCTCATGTGCTCCGAAGCTCATAGGAACGCACTACTAAAAGTCTTGCACGCAGCTTATGTGCCAGAGGAGATCACCGTCAATCAGTTGGAAGCTGTGGTTGGAAATGTTAATGCTAGTCATGGACTAGGGTTCACCAACACTGATTTGACTACTGAAGGCCACAATCATAACAAGGCTTTGCACATTACCATGGAATGTAAAGGTGCAGTTCTTTCTCATGTACTGGTAGACACAGGATCATCCCTCAATGTCTTACCTAAAAAAGCCCTTGTGAAGCTAGAGTATGACGGATTGGCATTACGTCCCAGCAACCTGGTAGTAAGAGCTTTTGACGGCTCTAAGAGATCAGTTCCGGGGGAAATTGAGTTGCCCATAACGATTGGCCCACAAACTTTCAAAACGACCTTCTACGTGATGGATATACAGCCTGCCTACAGCTGTCTATTGGGTAGGCCATGGATTCACGCCGCTGGCGCCGTGACCTCAACCCTTCACCAGAAGTTAAAATTCGAGTGGGAGGGCCAAGTCGTTACTATCTGTGGAGAGGAGGATATTTTTGTTAGCCACCTGGCTACCTACAAATATATTGAAATGGATGGAGAGATCCACGAGACAATGAGTCAAGGGTTTGAGGCCTTGAACATAAATGAAACATCTGCTGTACCTGGAACCTCAATGACATCTTACCAACAAGCCCGGAAGGTTGTTGAAGAAGGAACTGCCCAAGGCTGGGGCAAACTGTTACCGGTGGAGAAGAAAGATGATAGATTTGGGTTGGGTTACAAACCAACTCAACAAGATCAAGCAGAGGCTGCTAAGGAGCCCAACTTTGTTAGTGGGGGAATGCTCGCCCCTGATGCTGTCAACAATTTGGAAGACGAGGATGAAAGCGACCGCAACCTGGAGAGTTGGATCCGTCCGAAGATCCCGGGGAGCAGTATCTCAAACTGGTCTTCCCAGGAAATTATAAGAGTTACTCATGCAGAGTAATTATTATTTCCTGTATTTTTATAGCATGCATCAAAGTCTTGCATCTTGCCCAAGATGACAAGACTCATTTTGTAATCGGGCCATCTGTAATTTTTGTGCAACAAGATTAATCAATGAAATATCAGACATCTTTTGCAAATGAGTATTTTTCTTTTCCGCTCACTGTTTTTCCATTTTTCTTTTTGTACAAAAAAATAAATGGCAGTGTTTTCAAAATGACAACTTTATTTCACTTTTCTAAACAAGATTAAAATCAAATCACTAAAATGAACAAACTGAACCCTTGCAGAGAATGCCTTCCAGACAGCACCGACAACAGCACGGCTATGACTTCGTATGACTTTAACAATCCAATCAATCAAGCCGATGAAGGGGTTGAAGAAGATTACGAGCTTCCTGAAGAGCTAGCCAGATTGTTAAGACAAGAGGAAAAGGTTATTACTCCTCACCAGGAGGAGGTTGAAGCAATCAATCTTGGTACAGATGAAGACGTGAAAGAAGTTAAAATCGGGGCCTGCTTACAAGACTCAGTAAAGAGACAACTGATTGACCTGCTTCAAGAATATGTGGACGTGTTTGCTTGGTCTTATCAAGATATGCCAGGGTTGGATACCAACATTGTTGTGCACAAGCTGCCATTAAGAGAAGAATGCCCGCCGGTTAAACAGAAACTGCGCCGTACTCGCCCAGACATGGCAATGAAAATCAAGGAAGAGGTACAAAAGCAATGGGACGCCGGGTTCCTTGCTGTAACTAGCTATCCACCGTGGGTTGCTAATATAGTACCTGTGCCTAAGAAAGACGGCAAAGTAAGAATGTGTGTTGACTACCGGGATCTGAACAGAGCTAGCCCGAAAGATGATTTCCCATTACCTCACATTGACGTATTGGTGGATAATACGGCTCAGTTCTCAGTGTTCTCCTTCATGGACGGATTTTCAGGATACAATCAGATCAAAATGTCACCTTAAGACATGGAGAAGACAACCTTCATCACACCCTGGGGCACGTTCTGTTACAAGGTGATGCCGTTCGGACTGAAGAATGCTGGTGCAACATATCAAAGGGCTATGGTAACATTATTCCACGATATGATCCATAAAGAATTCGAATGTTATGTGGATGATATGATTGCCAAGTCCCTCACAGAAGAAGACCACCTGTTAAATCTGCTGAAGCTGTTTAAGCGTCTGAGGAAGTACCAACTGAAGTTGAACCCCAACAAATGCACATTCGGGGTGCGATCTGGTAAGCTGCTGGGATTTATTGTAAGCGAGAAAGGGATTGAAGTTGACCCTGATAAAGTCAAAGCTATTCAAGAGATGCCTGCACCGAAGACTGAGAAGGAAGTTCGAGGGTTTCTAGGTAGATTGAACTACATCTCAAGGTTCATATCTCACCTCACAGCAACTTGCGAACCTTTGTTCAAACTGCTAAGAAAAGAACAAACGGTCAGGTGGAATGAAGACTGCCAGAAGGCTTTTGACAAGATCAAGGAATACTTGCAAGAACCTCCAATCCTTATGCCTCCAGTTGAAGGAAGACCTCTGATAATGTACTTGACAGTATTAGAAGAATCAATGGGGTATGTGCTGGGCCAGCATGACGAGTCTGGTCGAAAAGAGTATGCAATATACTACCTAAGCAAAAAGTTTACCGACTGTGAACAACGTTATTCACTGCTCGAGAAAACTTGTTGTGCTTTAGCGTGGGCTGCTCGCCGACTGAGACAGTATATGTTGACCCACACTACTTTGTTGATCTCAAAGATGGACCCAGTCAATTACATATTTGAGAAGCCAGCACTTACCGGACGGGTTGCAAGATGGCAAATGATCCTTACAGAATATGATATCCAGTACACATCTCAGAAAGCCATCAAGGGCAGTAAATTGTCTGAATATCTTGCTGAGCAACCCATTGATGATTACCAGCCTATGAGATTTGACTTCCCTGATGAAGACATCATGTTCATAAAAGCAAAAGATCATGAAGAGCCTGTTCTCACTGAAGGGCCTGACCCGAAAGAAAAATGGACTATGATGTTTGATGGGGCTGTTAACATGAATGGTCGTGGTGTTGGTGCATTACTCATTACACCTAAGGGAGTTCACATGCCTTTCTCGGCAAAACTCACCTTTAACTGCACTAACAACGAAGCTGAATACGAAGCTTGCATTATGGGCCTTGAGGAAGCCATCGACCTCAAGATCAAGACTTTGACCGTGTTAGGAGATTCAGCTTTGGTAATCAATCAAACCAACGGCAAATGGTACACACACCAAGATCATCTGATACCTTACAGGGATTATACAAGGAGGTTATTGACTTTCTTTACAACAGTCAAGCTTGAGTATATCCCTCGGGATGAGAATCAGTTTGCAGATGCTCTGGCTACCATTTCGTCCATGATCAAAGTTCAGGCCGCCAACTTTGTACCTTAGATCTCAGTGTCCAGACTTGACAGACCAGCATATGTGTTCGCAACAGACATTGTCAAAGATGATAAGCCTTGGTTCCATGACATTAAGTGTTTCTTGGAGGGTCAGACATACCCACCTGGGGCATCTTCCAATGATAAAAAGACTTTGAGAAGGCTTGCCGGTAGTTTCTTCCTGAACACTGATGGTTCCCTGTACAAGAGAAACTTTGATATGGTACTCCTCAGATGCGTTGATAAGACAGAAGCAGACTTGTTAATGCATGAAGTGCACGAAGGATCCTTTGGTACCCATGCTGGAGGGCATGCCATGGCCAAGAAGTTGCTAAGATCGGGCTATTATTGGATCACAATGGATGCCGATTGTTGTGCCTACGCCAGAAAATGCCATAAATGCCAGATTTATGCAGATAAGGTGCATGTGCCTCCCAATCCTTTGAATGTGATGTCTTCACCCTGGCCCTTCGCTGTGTGGGGCATTGACATGATTGGCAAGATTGAGCCGACTGCTTCGAATGGCCACAGATTCATCCTAGTTGCCATTGACTATTTCACCAAATGGGTCGAAGCAGCTTCCTATGCCAATGTTACAAGGCAGGTGGTAGCCAGATTTCTGAAAAGAGATATCATCTATCGATATGGAGTTCCCGAGCGAATCATTACTGATAATGGTTCCAATCTAAACAACAAGATGATGGCTGAACTGTGCCGGGACTTCAAGATTCAGCATCACAATTCTTCTCCTTACAGGCCAAAGATGAATGGCGCTGTTGAGGCAGCAAATAAAAATATCAAGAAGATTGTGCAGAAGATGGTAGTCACTTACAAAGACTGGCATGAAATGCTACCATTTGCCTTGCATGGGTACCGCACGTCGATCAGAACATCCACTGGGGCAACACCGTATCAGCTTGTGTATGGTATGGAAGCGGTCCTACCTGTCGAAGTTGAGTTACCTTCCCTACGGGTACTAATGGATGTTAAACTGAGTGAAGCAGAATGGGTCCGGGGCCGATACGAGCAACTGTGTCTGATTGAAGAGAAAAGATTGGCTGCAATCTGTCATGGGTAGTTATATCAGAAGAGAATGAAGAAAGCCTTCGATCAGAAAGTCAGGCACCGAGAGTACCAAGTGGGAGATCTTGTGCTGAAAAGAATCCTCCCTCCTCATACAGACCACAGGGGCAAATGGACTCCAAATTATGAAGGACCATTCGTAGTAAAGAAAGTTTTCTCTGGTGGAGCACTGATGCTCAGCACCATGGATGGTGAAGGCTTCCCATCCCCTGTGAATTCAGATGCAGTTAAAAAATACTTCGCATAAAAATGACCCGCTGGACATAAAAACAGAATGTAAGTCCAGGCAAAAATAGGGCATCCCGGCGAGTCAAAAACAGAATAAAAGACTCGGGCAAAAATAAGGGAAAATAAACAAAAATATGTACACCCGCTGAGTTGAAAAGCCGCATTGGACAACTCAGGCAAAAATGGGTATCCCGATGGATTGAAAACCTGAAAGGGCGATCCATGCAAAATAAGGGAATAAGCGAACAACTGCACTCCGAATTCGTCTGTGTCACTTACAACTTGGCAAGCTTCGGAAGGATAAAGCTTCAATCAGAATCAGCCTTCTTTAGAAAGCAAGATGAGAAGAACGTCGAAAGTCATACGAATCATAGCAAAAGAGGAAGCTCCTTAAAGCGTCATCAACATTGCCAGCACATTTTGTTTTCTCATTTTTGTAACAATCTCCTCATTTCAGGGGATTCGTTTCTTTGACTGTATCTTGCCAATTCAGGGCACATGAATTAATAAAATCAGGTTTCCAGTCATGTTTTGTCTTGTACATGTTATTTGCAAAAAATGTCTGATGTCTTAAGGAAAAAAACTGATTGCATAAATACAGATGCTTATCTTCAAAAATATAATAAAAGTCACATGCTTGCAGGAAATATACTTACTCTCAGAGGTGTCTAAACTCCTATGACGGAATCCGGTAAAGGATACCTCGGGATCATTTGTGCGTTTCTATATCTTTGCAGGATTGCAGGTATCCAGAATGCAACTTGGGGCATGAAAGCTTCAGCAAGCTGGCAAATCGGCACTCAGCCTTAGCACCCAAAGTGTCTTCTCCCCAGCTGAGTTGCCACTTATTACTTATCCCCATCAGAGTTGCCAGGCATCACTTCTCCAACAGGGCAGTACCAGAAGGCGCCCATATCCCCGGCTGGGTCAAGAATCCTCCTCAACAGAGTCTCTAGGGAGATCTTTCAGTGATCCCTCCCTCTCTCCAGCCGGGTTGCCACTTCACCCTCAGCCGAGTATAAAAGTCAGGGAACCATCTCCCCACAGAGTTCTAGCCTCTATCCAGAAGAGCAGCGCACGAAGGAATTACAACAGAGTGACGAAAGCTTCTGCAAACCCCAGCTGGGTCCCTCATTTATAAGGATGGATTTATCAGTGACCTCTATCCCCAGGCAGCTACGTCTCGTTAGATCTACCAATGATCTCATCCCCAGCTGGGATGTCCACTTCAAACAATTCAACCAGAGATCTTCGCAGCAACGGGATCCGAATCCCGGATCCGTCTTTGCATAATCATGGCATTCGCATCATATTCACCCACAAAGTGTAGCATTCCGTTCAGTACGGAGAATTGCGGCAAAACTCAAGCACATAGCATAATAATAAGCCATGTTTTGAATCAAACACTTGTAAATAAAGACAATCCATCAATATGCAGATTCCCCCCCCCCCCCAAAATCCCCAGCGGAGATTACCCAGCAAAATCAGTTGCCTCACAAACACCAGTATATACTCTCTTTGGCACCTGTCCGTGTCATACCCCCAGCAAAAAGCCAAAGACGTCCTCTTTGCACTAACAAATACTTATATAATTTTCTTGACACCCGTCCGTGTCAGTTTCTCCAGTACAGTAACATAAACACTTTGTACTTCAGATACCTGTTTATACTATACTTTTTGAAATTCTGTGATCAGGTATGAGATGTCCTAAGAGATGTCCCAACACTTGATAGGACACTTGACAAATTTAACTAAAACTTAAATAGCAAGAAAAGTAAACAACACAGAAGTTTGTTAACCCAGTTCAGTGTATAACCACACTTACATCTGGAGGCTACCAAGCCAGGAGGAAATCCACTATAAGTAATATTAATTCTAGACTTAAACCACCCTGTTTAATCTATCACTTAATAACTACCCAATGCAATTTCTACCTAAGACACACCTTAGATAAGAGTACTCCCCCTCAATCACACAGTGATCAAGTTTACAAGTTTACAGAAATTGAAGACATCCTTCAAACAATACAGCTTGATCTTACTTCACAGTTTCAATCAAGTCACAAATGCACTTTTGCTTAAAAGCTCATAAAGTGGTACATATAAAAACACCTGCTATTAAAAACACTAGACACCCTATTTGGTCTTCTGAAATTCGTACTCAATTCTATGAGTTTCTGTTAATTAAATAGGTATCTGAATTTTGGGCTTTCTGTAGAATGATCCAGCCCTAATGCGCAGCAGCTTCCACCTTGAATTAGGGTTTGTTACCTCCTAGATTCTAGGTGCTTTTAGGTCTTCTGTTTTAAACTGAAACTTCAATATAAAACTCCCTACAGATGCGCCTTGTTCTGTTTTTATCCATCATTAATTAATTCCAGATAACTCTCCTTAAAAATCTCTGATCTGTTAATCAATAATTAATTCTGGAAGCAGGTTTGAGATGTCTCAACATCTGTTGGGACATCCTGAAAAACTGAACTTAAGTCATTTACACAATGTCCCAACATCTGGTAGGACATCCTGAAATAAGTTCATATACTCTGTTTGATAATGTCCCAACATCTGATAGGACATTCTGAACTGAATTTAACATTTCTTGTTTGGTCAAAAATTCTGCCAATTCTTAAACATCTACAAACTCCCCCTTTGGCTAATTTTTGGCTAACATCTTTTCTGGTTATCAGAGTGCAGCAGAAGTTCCTTTTATCAGAGTATAGCATTACTTTTCTGTTGATTCTTATTTGAGATTACTCCCCCTCAAACATATATGTATCCAGTCTTATCCAGTCTTGTTCCAACAGAAAAACTTATTCAGTTCAGAAGCAAACAAACAAAATTTTTCATTCATAATTAAACATCAATACAATTTGTTGTTGTTCTCCCCCTTGGTAGACACAAAATTAGGGGCCAAAGACACTATTCCAGAAATACATTGCTGTCATTACATATGCCTTACATACATTGATCACTCAGATTCATCACTCTCAGTTTCTTCATCAGCTTCTGTTTCTTCATCAGCTTCACTGTCTTCATCAGCTTCACTGTCTTTATCAGAGGCACTGTCTTCATCAGAGGCAGCATTCTGATCTTCTTCACTCTCCAGCCTTTTGATGATGTCTTCAAGTTTCAGCTTCCTTGCTTCAAGTTCCTTGCATGTGATTTTAAGTTCAGTAATTAAAGCCTTCTTGGAGATTGGAGTCTTAGCAGTGGAGGATCCTGCAGATGTCCCAGAAGGAGCTTCAACATCTGCAGCATGATGACTGAGAAATAACTTGTAGTGAAAAGCCAAGGGGCTTTCTCTTTTGCAGACTGTGTCCTTCTCAGTTAAAATCCCAGGATATTGGCTTAATATTATACCACATAGCAATGAAGGAAAAGCTATTGGTAGCTTTGTTGCAGAGGAGCTGGCATGCTTCATGGTTTGATCAAAGATAAAAGCTCCATAGTCCATCTTGGTTTGAGTTCCCACAACATAGATGAATCTGGCCAGACCAGTTGAGATTGAAGAAGTGTGGTTGGTAGGCACCCAGTTAGCTGTACCAATCCTGTTCAGCATGGCATACTTCCTGGTAAGCATGCTCACTGAGAGCTTTCCCTTCACAGGCCATGCCTTGACCTGGTTTGCTGTGAACACCTTACAGACTTGATTATCTGTCTTACCTAGTTCATTGGGTCCATCTGTTTCTCTTCCTAGGTATTGATTTATGATTTGAGGAGAGAACTTAACACACTTACCTCTCACAAACACTTTTCTGAACTCAGAGGACTTACCATTTGAACAATCCTCCTGAAGATTCACAATGAACTCTTTGACAAGAAGTTCATAGCAGGGAGAGAAATCTGAGACTGTCTTGAATAGTCCTGCAGCAGAGATGAGGTCAATCAGTTCAGTGCACTCAAGTGCATTGCTGCTCAGTTCTCTTTCTAGGGCAACTCTTCTTTGGTACACAAACTTCCACTTGTTCACACTAGAGACATGGTGGAAAGATATGTTGTCTAATGGAGCTTCTGGAACAGCTGTTGAAGCCCTAGATGGGGCTGGTCTCTTCTTGGGAGGAGATGTTGGGACATCTGATTCAACATCTGAGTCAGATGGGGTGACAGCTTTCCTTTTCTGAGTTTGGACTTTACTCCATTGTTTTGATGGCCCAAAAGTGGCTTTAGCTTTGCCTTTCTTTGGAGAGGCTTTCTTCTTTTCAGGAATTGCTGCTTCAGCTTGCATCTTGCCTTTCCTGGACCTGAGCCTTTTGGCAATGCTGGGTTTAACAGATGCTATGATTTCTGCATCAGAGTCCTGCTCCAGGTTGACCACTGGAGGAGATTGAGCAGCCTCCTCTTCAGCTGGTTGATCAGTAGGGATTTGATCTTCATTTGATGATTTGGTCTGATCCTCAGAGACTTCTTCATCATTTTCATTTGAGACTTTATTCTGGTCCTCAGTTTGTTCCAAGTCAACATCAGATGAGTTCTTTTTCTTATCTTCAGATGTTCCAACATCTGTTGGGACATCTTGTTCTGCAGGAGTGTCCTCTGCAGCTTGAGCTTGTTCTTCTTGAGGTGCAGGCATGGTGTTCAAAGGAACAGAGATCCCACTCACCACTCTTTGTTCAAAGAGGATTTTGTTGACAATCTCCTTGATGGAATCATCAACATATTTTGAAGAGTTTGGGGGCCTGTTAGCAGGAGAGGGAATGCCTTTTGCTTTGCTGCGTACTTGATCTTTAGCTCTCTTTGGAGTTCTTGCCTTTTTAGTGTGAGAAACGCTTCCCCTGAGTTCGTCCAATGGTGTTGATTGCATTGGTACCACAGAGATGGGAGTGGCATGAACTACATCTTCCTGGTTGAGAACTTCTTCAGTTGTGTTAGGGCTTTGAGACATTGTTGAGGAAAATGGATGAACAACTTTAGGGTTTATGATTTCTGTAGGATAGCTAGTTAATGTGATTCGCTTGTGATAGAATGATGAGAATCTTGATAGCTGCTTATAAACATTTACTAAATAAGTAGCCGTTACAGTACAAATGATTAGGAATGGAATTCCCAAGGAACTTGTCCAGACTGGTTTTGCCATCTGGAACTTATGCCATACAATGTCATATGACATGTTGGCACATCTCATTAACTGCTAAATATCACATAAACAGATTCCAAGTTTGCCCCTTAAGTTCTCAAATTGTGTAGCATCCAATGCTTTGGTAAAGATATCAGCTAATTGCAGATCTGTAGCTACATGCTCCAATGAAATCACCTTTTCTTCTACAAGATCTCTGATGAAATGATGTCTGATATCAATATGCTTGGTCCTGCTATGTTGGATAGGATTCTTTGATATGTTGATTGCACTTAAGTTGTCACAGTACAATGTCATGACATCCTGTGGGACATTGTACTCAGTGAGCATTTGCTTCATCCAAACCAACTGAGAACAACTGCTTCCAGCTGCTATGTATTCTGCTTCAGCTGTAGATAAAGATACACAATTTTGTTTCTTACTGAACCAGGAAATCAAGTTGTTTCCTAGAAAGAAACACCCTCCTGAAGTGCTTTTTCTGTCATCTGCACTTCCAGCCCAATCAGCATCACAGAAGCCAGTGAGAATTGGTTTGCAGCCATGAAAGTACATTATGCCATAGTCACAAGTACCATTAACATATTTAAGAATTCTCTTGACTTGATTGAGATGACTGACTTTTGGATCAGCTTGATATCTTGCACATACACCTACTGCAAATGCTATGTCAGGTCTGCTAGCAGTTAAGTATAATAAGCTTCCAATCATGCTTCTGTATAAGCTTTGATCTACACTCTCACCCTTTTCATCTTTAGTCAGCTTCAAATGTGTGGGGGCAAGAGTTCTCTTATGAGTAGCATTTTCCATTCCAAATTTCTTGACTATGTTCTTGGTATACTTGCTTTGAGAGATAAACATTGAGTCTTCCATTTGCTTTATTTGCAGACCAAGAAAGTAGGTTAACTCACCTACTAGGCTCATTTCAAATTCAGATTCCATCTGCTTGACAAAATGTTTGACTATCTTATCAGACATCCCACCAAAGACAATATCATCAACATATATTTGAGCAATTATGATATTTCCTTCTTCATCTTTAACAAACAAGGTTTTGTCAATTCCACCTTTTCTATACCCTTGCTTGATGAGAAATGTGGTCAGTCTTTCATACCATGCCCTTGGAGCTTGCTTCAAACCATAAAGTGCCTTCTTTAATTTGTATACATGATTTGGACAACTTGGATCAACAAATCCTTTAGGCTGTTCTACATATACTTCTTCATTAAGATAGCCATTTAAAAAGGCACTTTTCACATCCATTTGAAATAGCTTGAACTTTAAGATACAAGCAATTCCCAACAGTAGTCTTATTGATTCAAGCCTTGCTACTGGTGCAAAGGTTTCATCAAAGTCTACCCCTTCAATTTGAGTGTATCCTTGAGCTACAAGTCTGGCTTTGTTCTTTGTAACAACTCCTTGTTCATTTGACTTGTTCTTATACACCCATTTTGTTCCAATCACATTTATGTCATCAGGTCTAGGAACAAGATTCCACACTTCATTCCTTGTGAATTGACCTAATTCATCTTGCATAGCACAAATCCAGTATTCATCAGTGAGAGCTTCCTTGATATTTTTAGGTTCTATTTTAGAAACAAAACAAGAACCTGAAATCACTTCTCTTGATCTAGTGCTCACACCTCTGTTGGGATCACCAATTATCAAATCTTTGGGATGATCCTTCTGTATTCTGATGGAGGGAGGTTTTCTTGATTCTTCTGTCCTTGTATCAGTTTGAGTGAAGTTATATTGATCATTCTTTTCTTCAGCTTCAATCTTGATATCAGCAGATGTTCCAACATCTTCTGGGACATCTGTAGAATCATCATCAATTATCACATTTATGGACTCCATGATAACCTTGGTTCTAGAATTAAATACTCTATATGCTCTGCTGTTTATAGAGTATCCAAGGAAAATCCCTTCATCACTTTTAGGATCCATTTTTCTCCTTTGCTCCCTATCTGCCAGAATATAGCATTTACTTCCAAACACATGAAAGTACTTAACAGTGGGATTTCTGCCCTTCCAGACTTCATATATTGTGGACAAAGTTCCTTTTCTCAAGGTAACTCTGTTATGGATGTAGCAGGCAGTGTTCATAGCTTCAGCCCAGAAATACAGAGGTAACTTTTTAGCATGGATCATAGCTCTTGCAGATTCTTGAATAGTTCTATTCTTCCTCTCAACAATCCCATTCTGTTGAGGAGTGATTGGTGAAGAATATTCATGATTGATTCCTTCTGAAGAGCAGAAATCTAAGAACTTTTGATTCTCAAATTCTTTTCCATGATCACTTCTAATTCTAATCACACAGCTGGATTTTTCCCTTTGTAATCTTTGACATAATTCTTTGAATACATCAAATACATCAGACTTTTCTTTGATGAAATTTATCCATGTATATCTTGAAAAGTCATCAACCACAACATAGGCATACCTCTTACCACCAAGACTTTCAACCTGCATAGGTCCCATCAGATCCATATGTAAAAGTTCCAAAACTTTGGAAGTTGTCAGATGTTGGAGCTTTGGATGGGACATCTTGGTTTGCTTGCCTATTTGACATTCACCACATATTTTGCCATCATCAATCTTCAGTTTAGGAATACCTCTTACAGCATCCATGGATATTATCTTCTTTATGCCTCTGAAATGAAGATGACCTAGTCTTTGGTGCCATAGTTTCACTTCTTCTTCTTTAGCTAAAGAGCAAGTTGAAGTGAGACTGAGATTTTGGGATTCCCACATGTAACAGTTGTCTTTAGATCTGGCTCCTTTCATGACAACCTCTTGTTCTTTGTTAGTCACTATGCATTCAGTTTTGGTAAAGTTTACACTGTATCCTTGATCACATGATTGACTTATGCTGATCAGGTTAGCAGTTAAACCTTTAACTAGCAGCACATCATCTAGTCTTGGAACATCTTGACAATCCAAGGTTCCAACTCCCTTGATTTCTCCTTTAGCTCCATCTCCAAAGGTCACATACCTGGATGAATGTGATTTTAAGTTTACTAGCAAATTCTTCAATCCAGTCATGTGTCTTGAACATCCACTGTCAAAGTACCAGTCTTCTTTAGCTGATACTCTCAGTGATGTATGTGCTATGTATGCAGTACTTTTCTTTGACCAGATGAGTTGAGATTTCTTTTGATGCCTCTGCCCTGTGTGTTGTTTATCAGATGAACTCCAAGCTTGATTGTTGCCCTTGTTCTTGTAGCTTTGATCAGCTTCAGTGCTAGCTTTTGGTTTCCATACCTTCTTGATGTTTTCTGTCTTCTGCTTAGGAGGTTGCTGATTTCTTTGATGTTTATGCAGCACTTTCTTGGTAACTTCTATTTTCTTCTTGGAAGGTTGCTGATACATCTGATTTGGATATCCATGCAACTTATAACAATGAGGTTTGATATGTCCAAATCTTCCACAGTGATGGCATCTCCATCTTTGATACTTCTTCTTCATTTTGTTCTTTTCAGAATGTTGAGACATCTGTTGGAACATTATGTTTGACTTTGTGTTTCTTTCATGATGTTGAAGCATCTGTTGGGACATCTTGTTAGACTGTATGGATTTTGAAGCTGTTTTGCTAGAGCTAGCTTCATCTTTATTTGCTCTGTTAAATCCCAGTCCACTTTTATCCCCTGAGTGCTTATTGTTGTTGAGAATCACATCCAGTGTATTTGAGCTGCTGTTCAACATTCTAACAGATTTGGACATATGTTCCAACTTGGAGTTGAGAAGACTTACTTCACTTTTCAAGGTGTCAATGATTTCTTGATCATTTGCTTTTTCATCTTCTAATGTCTCATTCTGCTTCTTTAGATTTATAACCTCACTGCATATTTCAGAGCTTCTTTTGTATAGATCTTTGAATGCTTGCTCAAGTTCTTCATAAGTAAGCTCTCCACAACTGAAATCACTATCATATTCACACAGTCCAGCTAAAGCAGTAATATGCTTAGCTGATTCTTCTTCTGAATCTCCTCCTGAGTCTTCATCAGACCAGGTTACAGATAGTCCCTTCTTTTGTCTTTTTAAGAAGGTAGGACATTCCTTCTTGATGTGTCCATATCCTTCACATCCATGGCACTTGATTCCTTCTTGACTGGTCTTTTCAGCATAATTTGACTTTTTATTAGCATCATAAGGTCTCCTGTTCTCAGAAGAGTTTGTGTATTTTCCACTGGATTTGGATTTGCCATCCATTCCTCTGAGAATCTGTTTGAATTGTCTTCCAAGCATAGCTAGGTTTTCTGATAAGCTTTTACCATTTTCTGATTCATCATCTTCTTCTTCATCAGTATTTGACACCAATGCTATGCTTTTATTCTTTTTAACATTTGTGTCATTCATTCCCATCTCAAAAGTTTGAAGGGAGCCAATGAGTTCTTCAACTTTCATGGAACATATGTCTTGAGTTTCTTCTATTGCTGTGACTTTCATGTCAAATCTTTTTGGCAAAGATCTGAGAATCTTTCTTACCAGTTTTTCATCAGTCATCTTTTCTCCCAAAGCTCCAGAAGTATTGGCTATATCCAAGATGTTCATGTAGAACTCATGAATTGATTCATCTTCCTTCATCCTCAAGTTTTCAAACTTGGTGGTGAGAAGTTGAAGTCTTGACATTTTTACTTTTGATGTTCCTTCATGAGTTGTTTTGAGAGTGTCCCAAACATCTTTGGCCAGCTCACAATGATGCACAAGTCTGAAAATGTTCCTATCAATGCCATTGAATAAGGCATTTAAGGCTTTTGAGTTGCCTAGTGCTGAATCTTCTTCCTCCTTACTCCATTCTTCTTCAGGTTTCAGCATTTTTGATCCATCTTTGGTGTCTTGGACAGGATGATCCCATCCAACATTTACTGCTCTCCATGCCCTGTTGTCAAGTGATCTTAAGAATGCAATCATTCTTGGCTTCCAGTAGTCATAATTAGATCCATCCAGTAAAGGTGGTCTATTTACTGACCCTATATCTCTGTCCATGTTACAGAATTTGTTTTCCCTAGATCTCACCCAGTATAAACAGGCAGGGTGCCTGCTCTGATGCCAATTGAAATTCTGTGATCAGGTATGAGATGTCCTAAGAGATGTCCCAACACTTGATAGGACACTTGACAAATTTAACTAAAACTTAAATAGCAAGAAAAGTAAACAACACAGAAGTTTGTTAACCCAGTTCAGTGTATAACCACACTTACATCTGGAGGCTACCAAGCCAGGAGGAAATCCACTATAAGTAATATTAATTCTAGACTTAAACCACCCTGTTTAATCTATCACTTAATAACTACCCAATTCAATTTCTACCTAAGACACACCTTAGATAAGAGTACCCTACTCACTCCCCCTCAATCACACAGTGATCAAGTTTACAAGTTTACAGAAATTGAAGACATCCTTCAAACAATACAGCTTGATCTTACTTCACAGTTTCAATCAAGTCACAAATGCACTTTTGCTTAAAAGCTCATAAAGTGGTACATATAAAAACACCTGCTATTAAAAACACTAGACACCCTATTTGGTCTTCTGAAATTCGTACTCAATTCTATGAGTTTCTGTTAATTAAATAGGTATCTGAATTTTGGGCTTTCTGTAGAATGATCCAGCCCTAATGCGCAGCAGCTTCCACCTTGAATTAGGGTTTGTTACCTCCTAGATTCTAGGTGCTTTTAGGTCTTCTGTTTTAAACTGAAACTTCAATATAAAACTCCCTACAGATGCGCCTTGTTCTGTTTTTATCCATCATTAATTAATTCCAGATAACTCTCCTTAAAAATCTCTGATCTGTTAATCAATAATTAATTCTGGAAGCAGGTTTGAGATGTCTCAACATCTGTTGGGACATCCTGAAAAACTGAACTTAAGTCATTTACACAATGTCCCAACATCTGGTAGGACATCCTGAAATAAGTTCATATACTTTGTTTGATAATGTCCCAACATCTGATAGGACATTCTGAACTGAATTTAACATTTCTTGTTTGGTCAAAAATTCTGCCAATTCTTAAACATCTACACTTTTCTTCTTTTTTGACACTCATCCGTGTCACTCTCCCCAACAGTTAAATACTCATCTATACACCACTCATGCTTATACAGATACTCATCCATATCTTTTATATACCATTTATATCCCCACAGATTCGACACTAGTCCTTGTTCTTTGTTAACCAGATGGTACTCGTTCGTACCATCATCTCAGAGCATACGTCTAGCGTTTGTTTCTACCTGATACTCGTCCGTATCATAGTCCTAAGGATGCTTGTCCGCATCTTTAATCCATACACTATGTCAAACACTTCCTTGTCTTCTTGAATTTAGACACTCGTCTGTGTCTACTGTTCCCCAGAAGAGTCCCCTCAGATTCAACACTCGTCCGTGTTCCTTGTTAACCAGTTGATACTCGTCTGTATCATCATCTCCGAACACGTGTCAGTATTTGTTTCTACCCGATACTCGTCCGTATCGTAGTCGTAAGGATGCTCGTCCGCATCTCTAAATCTATACACAACGTCAAAACACTTATACCTTTTGTTTCTTGGATATAAACACTCGTCCGTGTTTACTACTCCCCAGTAGATCGCCAGCAAAGCAAATTTCTCTTCTGACACTCGTCTTGTGTCACGATAAACCCTGAGAGCAGCCGTACCCTGCTAGGTGGTCGTCCTCCACCTCTTGATGGTCTTCCTCCATCATGCTCATCCGATGGCCGTCCCCATCGTTGATTTTCTATCCGACATTCGTCCTATGTCGTGATATTTAGCAGCCGTCCCCTGCTAGGTGGTCGTCCTCCACCTTTTGATGGTCGTCCTCCATCCCTTTATCCAATGGCCGTCCCCATTGTCGATTTCGGTTATCTGACATTCGTCCTATGTCACGATAAACCTTGAGAGCAGCCGTCCCCTGCTAGGTGGTCATCCTCCACCTCTTGATGATCATCCTTCATCATGCTCGTCCGATGGCCGTCCCCATCGTTGACCTTTTATCCGGCATTCGTCCTATGTCGTGATATTTTCGGCAGCCGTACCCTGCCAGGTGGTCGTCCTCCACCTTAGATGACCGTCCCTCATCTTAACCCCACAGAGCAGCCGTCCCCTGCTAGGTGATCGTCCTTCACCTTTGATGACCGTACCTCATCATCTGTTTATTTCATTTATTCTTTAACCCGATGGCCGTCCCCGTCGTGGTCCCTTTTCCTTTTCAGTTTAGCCCGATGGCCGTCCCCATCGCTGGTTACTTTACTTTGTGAACTTGATGGCCGTCCCCGTCATGTTTCATTAATCCCCAGAGAATTTTACCGCTTTACTTGATGGCCGTCCCCATCATAATTCTTTTATCCCCAGCATGTCGGCCGTCCCCGTCATTGCTTTATTTCCCGCACCTTTCCAGCATGTCGGCCGTCCCCGCCTTTGCTCTTTACCCAACAGTCGTCCTCTGCTCGACGGTCGTCCTCCGTCGCCCACACTTTACAATATACTTTACTTTATTTTACAATCTATATCCCTTTTCTTCTTCATTCTGTGAGTGCAAATTTTGGACTGTCTTTGGTATTCAACCACAAGTTATCTTGTTTGCCTGATAAGCTGTTGCTTACATCCTGCACAGCTAACTCATGTTTGAATAGGGGCAGCTGTAAACACCCCAAATTTGCCCTCACCCATTCACACCATGGCTTGTGATCATTCCATATGCATAAACACAATCATAACATCTCATACCACAATTTTGAGTCATTGCATTGGTTCTAACTCATCTGCATCTAGGGTTTGTGATTTGAGCAATCCAGGAGCCTCTTGAGCCATTCCAAAGGCCACCAATCACTTCAAAGAGGTCTATGTGTGTTTAAGTATCATATTATACTCCCTCAAAGTCAAGAATGTCAAAGAATCACAAGAACTGAGATTGGTATGGAAGCAGAGCCAGGCTTGACTGCACAGATGACCTAAAATTAGGGTTTTGGTTTCAGAGGCCATAACTCCAAATTTTTTGGTCATTCTTGTTTCTATTGGTCTCTATATGGTATAGATAGTATGCATATCAATTTTCATGAATAAATTCCATGGGGAAGTCATCTGATCAAGGGTTAACTTTTCAAGCAAGTCAGTGCAAAATCAGGGCATCTGAGGCCCCCAATGACCCAACCAAAGGGCATTCTTCATCATTTTGATTGTATATGATCTTTATTTGATCATGGAAGAAGTTGGAAGCTTGCAAAATTCAAGAATTTCAAGTTTTTGCAAAGTTGACTTTTTGGGCAAGTTTGACTTTTCATGAAAATGTCATTTTATGCAACTTTTTCAACCCTTACTTTTTGATCCAAAAATGCTTCAAATGGAAAAACTTTGGTCATGAAAGTTGTAGAATAGATATTTCCCTTTTCAAAAAGTACAAGAACATGACCTAATTCATTTTTGATCAAAAGTTATGGATTGTCAAAGTTAGCAAAAATCACTAAATTTCAAGTCATGCACCAAAGAGGCAAAATTGCAAATTCATTTCTCAAGGCCAATTAAGCTACCAAATGCATTTCTAAACCTCACCACATGATCACACAAGTCCTAAAAATCAGAATGGGCCAAGAGATCACATGTTTCATGGCTTATGGACCAATTTTCTTTCATGAGAACCAAAGGCAAACCAAATTGCAAAAGCCATCATAACCTTTCATCCACTTGCTAGCTACTTTGCTGATCAATCCTAGCCTTTTCCCTCACCATGTTGCGCAGCCCACACCCCTTGTACTTGGCTAGAACATGACCCATGCTTCTCTTACACAAAAGTTGACAATTTGCAAAAGTAGCCATACCTATCACAAAAGGGCATGTCACATCTTCTGACCAATAGCAATTGTTTATACAAACAAATTGCTAGCCAAAGCACATAACCAGCAAGCTTGAAACCAGCCATAGCATTACATTTCCATTTTCACTCTCAAAGGCAAAAACTTTCGAAACTCAGAAAACAACTCACAAACTCACAAACAAACTTCATAGATCAACTCAACTCATCATCCTGGTCAGAAAGCACCCCTCATCCTTGCCCTAAACTGCCTGAATCATAAACACGATTCTCACCTGAGCTTGAACAGAAGTTGTTCAAACTTCCAAACCAGCCAACACAAACTCTTTTCAATCATCAAAGCTTCATCAGGGAGGTCCCAGGAGTGGTTTTGCACAGAAGGGAAGGTCAGAAAGTGCCAGATTGAAAAGCTTCAAACTCAGGTAGCTTCATGAACATTTTTTCCAGAAATGATTTTTAGAGTTCCTAAGTTGTTCTTCATGCTTCCCTGATCATGAATATGTTGTTGGTTTTGAAAATGGTGAAGAGATGAGAGTTTAATCTTGTTCTGAAACTTTTTGCCCTAAAACTAGTTTGATTCGATTCTCTTTGTTTAGGAATGATAAATGTTGTTTGAATGGGGGTTTTGATTCGTTTTTAAGTGGGGATCATTTCTGTTTAATTAGATTTCGTTTTAGATGCGTGTAGAGAGAGTTTGAAGTTTTGGGTGATCGGAGAAGACGACCGGAACAGTGTTCCGGTCGCCTGAAAGTCATTAGGGTTGTCATTAGGGCTTAATCATTAATTAGCCAGGTTTGAATGCTGGCCCTTGGATATGGCGCCAGGTCAAACGCGCGCGCAGCAAGTTTAAATGAGGGCCTTTGGATCTGATTACTTTTCTATTTTCAGTTTAAATTCATTTTAATTTTCATATTAATTCATTTGTTTTCTATATTTTATAAAAAATAGCAAAATCATTTCAAAAATTCTGAAATTTTTTATGCAAGCTATTATTTAATTTTAGAACACAAAAATATTTTTATTTTTATTTTTTGCATTCAAAAAATATTTTTAAATATTTAAAAGTTTATTTTTAATTAATTAATGAGAATTAATTAATTAAAAATACTTTTAGGTATTTAAAAATCACCAAAAAATTCATGAAACATTTAAAAACATTTAGAAACATTGTCCAACCCTCAAACCAAATTTCTTTTTTGATCTTGATGCATTTTGAGAATTTTTCATGGAATTAAAATCATTTTGATGCATTATTTTGATCCAAACTTCCAAAAATCACTTCTGCCTAACCATAAGGAGTTGGACTTTGATTCTTTTTGCATTATGTTTAGCATATCATGTAGTTTGTAAGGTTAAATGGCCATGATTTGATCTTTAATTTTCCATTTGTTTGGCATTTTTCTTGTCAAGGAACCCTAAAACCCTAGATAACTTAGGAAAATCATAACTTGAATTAGGTTAAGAGTTGGAACCTCTCCTTTGGGCAGTGAGTTAGTATAGGATTAGGGATCCTTTAAGTGCATTTTCAATTTTTTATATTGATGTTTGCTTCTGATTTTGGTTTGTGTTTGATGCTTTGATCATAAACCCTAATTTGGGCTTCCATATGCATCCATCTTGCATTTGCATTCATACCTTGACTTGCCATAGCATTTTATGCATTATTTTGATTCATTGGACATATTAAGACATATTGAAAGCATATTTGATCATTGCATCTTGCATTTGCCATGTGGTATGCCATTTGCATTTCATAACTTTTCATGCATGTTCATGCTTCTTAACTTGTTTCATTTGCATCCATAAGCTTGTATGATCATCCCTATGTGTTGTTCCATGTTTGTAGCATCTCATAGCATCATTAGCATCATGTATGTGCTTCTGGTTTTGATTTACATCACACCATTTTATCTCATTTTGCATTGCATTGCATTTCTTTCACTAACTTTTCAGGTGGTAAGTCACTTTGGGAAGTGAATTTGCCTTCACTTCCCACATTTTCTTTTCATCCCTCTTATGAATCCATGCTGCATTTTGTTATGTGTTTGAGTTTGAGCTTGCTCATTCTTCTTTTTTTCTTACTTTCTTTCCTCAAGTGACTTGTCTTCTTGAATGAAGCAAGTTACTATGCTTCTCCTGATCCTTTCATCTGCTTCCTGGTGGTTCCATTAAAGATGTCTCTTGAAAACCTCACAAACCTTAGGAACAACCAAGCATGAAAATGATTAGGGTTTTGATTAGTTCCCCACTTAGTTTTACCTTTGTGTCTCTTTTGAGTCTTCTCCTCTCACCTCATAATCAGGGACTAAACCCTAAAGGCTTTAAGGCTTTGTGATTAAGCTTATGCCTGCATCCTTCTATTAGGATGGAGTGTATAATTTTAATCCTAAGTGTTAAACCCTTCATGTGTTTAAATCTCTTAATCAATCCACTTAATAATCATCAAGAAATCAAGCTTGTAACTTGGGCCTTGCATTAGGGTTCTATTTCTTCCTTAATTGGTTAAGAAGGACTAACCCTAGTGTTAATGGACAAGTCCCCCTCAAGTTGTCTTACAAATCCTAAAATTCACTTCATCATCATATCATTAAATAAAAACCACTTAACCAAAGACTTGTTTTGTCATGAGTTTAATCCCTAATCATGGATTAAGTTGAGGAGCTTTCCTCAGCTTAAACATTCTCATCTATTATCCTTCTATTAGGATGGTGTAATGAGTCTGTTTAATCCTTGATTATGGCTTAATCTCATTACTCAACACTAAACAAAAACACCAAAAACATCTAAATAATCACAAGTAGGTTAATGATCTTAATCCTACACCAAAGGTGATTAAGTGTGAGAAGCTGACTTCACACTTAAGGTAATTCTCATTACCCCTAATCAGAGGGAAGATGTGATGAGTTTACTAAATCCATTGGTTTAGGATTAAGCTCATTAACTTATGACAAATCCAAAAGCAATAAAGGACTGAAAACTCAAAAATAAACAATAATCGTCTCCTCCGGGATTCTTTTCTCATCATCTTCACTCATAAACGAGAACTTGCTTCTTCCGTCTAATGCAAGACAGTTTGCACCTGAGCCAGACAGGTCATACACTTGAGCATAGACAAGTGAGCAGTTCACAAGTTAATTCATCTTTCAGTCTCTTTGGGTCGAACTACGGTGTTCTGACTTCCTCATTGCACGAGAGGATACGTAGGCATAACTTAACGGTTATCGAACAAAAGTCTCTGTATATTCCCCCTCTTTCAGCATCATTCTCTTAGCCTCATACTCCTGAGCATTTCACTTCTGTTCCTACACTGACACTGTATATTACACTTTACACTGACACCTGTACATTCTTCCAGCCTCCTTATACACAAATTGCACTGACACTACCCCCTTAAAACACAAATCTTCTAAGCGTGGATCCCGTCGAGTACGGCAGACAATCTGGGTGCTAATACCTTCCCAGGTTGTAACCAACCCCCTTTCTCAGTCTCTCTGGTTCGCAACCGTCTTATCCATCTCTTTCTAGGTCTATGCAGCATTGCCTTTCCTCCGGGATAAAAATGCCTAGCTGGCGACTCTTTTCATCTCCAGTGAGTTCACTGCTGTGTGTTCTCATTGTCCCTCTCGCCGACCGTTCGCGTCTGTACCTTTATTTGGGCCTTTCCCATTTATCGGGAGCGACACTCATATATCTTTGATCAGATTATGAAGCATGCAAGTACTCTGGCTGTGAAGTTTCCCATAGCTTTTCCCTCTCTTCTTTGTGGAATCATCTTAAGTCAGTACTCTAGGATTCTCATTGACACTGACTTTGTTTGCAAAAGAGAGACTGTTATGTCCTTTCATTATAAGTTGTTTATAGGAACACATGTCCCGTATATTGTTGTGAAATCTGTTGGAACATCTTCTGACAACAAATCTGTCAATAAGTTAGATATTCTCTCTGAGCTCAAAGATGCTTGCAAAGAGTTAGAAGTTAGGAAACAAAGGTTTGAAAGGTTGATCAGGTTGCTTGAGCAGGCTGAAGATGCAGGTGTTGAGAAAAATGAGTTTGATGGTAATCCTAATGGTGGAGACAATGTTGATAGTGCAGGCTCTGCTGGGAGTAACTCTAGTTCTGATGCTGATACGGATGCTGAAGATTCAAGTTCTGATGAAGACAAGTGATTTGGATGGTTAATTATGTTTTTTGGTTGTTTTCTTTATGATTTCCTTTGACAATGGTCCTATTTTTTTGGCTCTATAAGAGCATGATTATATTATCTCTTGACTTGGTTTCTGCACTTTTAGTCTTGATTTTCTTAATGGATGAATGTTTTATAGATGTCCTTTTAACTGCTTGTATGGTTTTCTCTTTTCTTAGTTTGTCTAATTATGGCTAAAAAGGGGGAGTAGTTGTTCCTGGTGTTCCAATTGTTGTTCTTTTCGCTCTTGGAGTTATGGCTTGAGGCTGGTGTTTTTTTTTCTACTGTTGGTTTTCTCTGATGATATGTTGTACTTGTTTCTGTTGATGTGTTGACTTGGTGATTTATGCTCTAATTATCTTTTAGCCAAAATTTTCCAAAGAGGGAGATTGTTAGTTCTTTGAATTGGAAGAAATTTTGGTAAAATAAGATTCTTCATTATGATGTTATGTATGATGTCTTGACATGCTTGTCAAGTTTTCTGTAGGTGTAATTTCTTCTTTGACATAATGTTGTTCCTAATGTCAAACCAAATGTTATGACATCTAATGACAAAACATTCTGTTCAGATTGATTGTTTATCAATTATACTTTGATTTTTATGTGTGTATGATAAGTGATTATCTGCGTATTTAGTTGGTGGTATTGTTAGAGTAATATTTCACTTGGTTGGAAGAATCAGATCTTTCTTTTTTAGTTGCTATTTGCGTTGAAGAACCTTTGAAGATTATTCAGCATTTATGGAAGAATCAAATCTATCTGTTTTCATCATCCAAGCCCAGAAACAAGTTGTGTATTATTTATTCTATTGTAACCCTATTTTGTATTTTGACGAAGGAAAAAAATTATTGAGTAGGATGCGCTTTCTATGTTAGGGTTAGGATTGTCTTGTAATTTGTGAGCCATTCATACATCACCTAGATGTTTGAATTGGAGTGATTTTTGAGTTGTAATTTTGTCCACTCTAAGCTTTTAAGCATGCATGTTTGTTCTTGATCAAAGCTTTTAAGTAAGACCAAGGTGTTGTGTTTTGGAAAAGTGTTCTTTTGTTTTCTCAGAAAGAATTGGTTTATTATCACAATGTGTGATTGAGGGGGAGTGAGATGGTGATTTCTCATATCTAGATGTTGATTTCTAGGTAGAAGTTGCACTGGGTAGGTTCAAGTGAAAAGTTGTAAACTAGGATTGTTTAGGCTTTGAAGTGATACTACTAATAGTGAATTTCCTTCCTGGCTTGGTAGCCCCGGAGTAGGTGAGTTTGCACCAAAGTGCGTTAACAATTCCTTATGTTTTTACTACTATACTTTATATTGTGCTTTTATCTTGTTAGGACTCAGATAGTAATGTTGTGACATCTCCTTCAAAATCACATATTTGATACCATAATTTCAAGCTATATATTGCTGCATCAGAAACGACTATAGGAAGTATGTTAGCACAAGAGGATAAAAATGGTGTCGAAAGGCCCATTTATTACCTTAGTAGAATTTTAATAAATGTTGAAACTAGGTACACCTTGATTGAAAAATTATGCTTATGCTTGTACTTTTCTTGTATGAAATTAAAGCAATATATAAAGCTTGTCGATGTTTACGTTTCATCCCATTTTGATGTTATTAAACATATGTTGTCTAAGCCTATTCTACATAGTCGAATAGGAAAATGGGCACTTGCACTGACTGAGTTCTCTTTGACTTATAAGCCTTTAAAGGCAATGAAAGGTCAAATTGTGGAAGACTTCATTGTTGATCATGTAGTAGTCGAACCATCAGTTTTCATGGTCGACACCGACCCTTGGAAGTTGTACTTCGACGAGTCGAACCATAAATCTGACACATGTATTGGGGTCTTAATAGTGTCCCCACTAGGCATTCCAACTAAGTTAAAATGTAAGGTGGACGCAAATTTTTCTAATAACGAGGCAGAATATGAAGCCCTAATCACTGACCTTGAAAAGTTAAAAAACCTAGGAGCTAAGAAAATTGAAGTCAAAGGCGATTCTGAATTAGTTATTAAACAAGTCATGAAAGAATATATATATATATATATATATATATATATATATATATATATATATATATGTATGTATTAAAGAACGTCTCCTGATGTATTTTGTTGTGGCGAAACAGCTATTGGAACAATTCGAAGTCAGCAACATCATGCACGTGCCTAGGATAAAGCATTAGGAGGCAAATGAATTGACTCAGATTGCCTCAGGGTATAAGGTGTCGACCTAAAAGACTTCATAAAAATTAGGGAGAAAATAATGTCAAATGTGTCACCATCATCCCACGTCCCAAAAACCAGGAAAGTCGAAAGTTTTGGCGAGGATTTTTGACACCATGAGGTTTTCGTCATTGATGGTTTTCCAGTGTCAGACTGGAGGAAACCAATAATTGAATACTTGGAAAATCCTATCGGAATCACTGACATGAAGGTCAAATATAGGGCCATAAATTACATATTGCATGGGAACAACTTGATGAAGAAGACTCCAAAGGTGTGTTGCTCAAGTGTCTAGGGGATACTAAGGCATATTTGGCAATTTCTGAAGTCCATAATGGGTCGTGTGGAGCTCACCATGCAAGCGGGCCACAAAATATTGAGTTAAGGAATATAAAAAGTGTTGAATGAGAGGGACGCAATTCAGAAAATATTGATCGACATAGGTTGGTTTTCAAATACATCTTAATTTTTAGATTATATGTTTCTATGTCCATTTAAATGATTGCATTTTCAATAAAAGGATAATGAAACAAACAATATACATAGTATATAATAAACTAAATTTCATATACAGTATCAAAAGAAATGGGAAGCAATGAAGTTGAAACAAAACCCTAAGAAGTGGGATTGTATCATTACAATGAAGTTCACCTAGCTTGTGGAGCTTGGAAATCGAATCTGCAAAAAATGAGAACAATCAACAAAAACAACATGAAGCAAACGAGATAATGGGAACTATCTACAACAAGATTGAAGTAGAAGAATACCTTATTTTCTGAAAGACGATTTTCCTCATGGATTTTCCCTACATGATTCTCTAGGCCTATAGTTTCTTTAAGCTACCCATATTTTTGAGCTTCCAGCCATAACTCATTTGATATGATATTGCTAAATCGACTTCTTCAACATCGTTTCGAGGTTGCTGATCCTCATCTCTGTAACTTATGCAATACAATTAAACACCATGAATTCCCAACTCGATTGACACTGCTAACCGCTAAGCCTATGCTTTTAGTTTAAATGTATAGTTAATGATCATTGATATTCATTGCAGAGGTTAATTCTGTAATAACGTGAAAGAATTAGCTAAATCAATTTTTAAATAATTCGTTTTGGAAAATTCCTGAAACAACCTCCCGACAGAGACAAGAAGTTTATGAAAAGAAAATGTGACAATACACACACATAGAGTAGATGATAATGCCAGTGTGATGGTCGTTCTTCTTCTGCTACCGCCAGATAATAGATCATAAATATTTTTAAATAATATTGGCACTACTATGACAGGTAAATCAACAAGGTTGCCTTTGCATACTTTCTCCTAAATTCACACCTTTAAAGATGTAATTATAATTATTTATTTTATTATAATATAAATTAATTATTGTATTTATCAAGTTGTTTAAATATAATATTTAATATTTATATTTATTTTGAATATTTGTCAATATAAATATTAAACAAACTAATATTAAAAAATTTATAAAACTTTAACTTTATAATTAAATCAAATGAAAGTCATATAAATTTAATTGTTTTATTAATTTTTTCATAATACTTAAAATCGTAAACTTTAATATTATCTAGAAGACAATATTTTATTAATATTTGTAAAAAAAAAGAAGGAAGATATTTAAGGCATTGGTTTTACTTTGGGCCATTTTGAGAATTATTTTAAAAATAATACTATATTTTTCAAATTCATTGAATTTATGATCTATATATAAAAATTAGATTCTATCCATTTTCTAAACATGCTTACGTGTCCGTATTAAGTGTTGTTGTGTTTATAAGCCCTCACCCTTTGAATTGCTTTCACCACCTTTCTACTGACGTTCTAGCTTCTGCTATTGCTGTCAAACCAGAAAGGAACTTCTCCAAGGTACTTTCTCTCAAATTTTTTCAATCATTCTTGTTTGATTCTTAGTTTTACTTTGTTTTTTCCGTAAACTATATCAAATGTGAATTTGTTGTTTTGCTGTCTTTTTTACTACTTAGTGTTGCCATGAAGAAAAGAAAGGGTTCAATTGCAGTTACAAGGGCTAGTCAAAGAGGTAACGAAGCAAAAGAGAGCCATGAACCTTGCTCTTATTTTCTGAATCTTCCATACAACGTTATTATCCACATTTTTCTCATATTCCAAGTCTAATTTCATTGAAGGATGTTGTGAAAGGAGACAATATTGAGGTGTTGAATATCTACTCAAGGTAAGAATGTAGCTTTTAATATTTTCTTTTTATTACTTATCCATTGTTTCTTAATTTTGTTGTAATTTATATAGGTGTGCAAAGTTTAAATTGCGGGAAGAAAATGAAGTTTTTATATGGCTCAAGAGATTGTGTAGATTTGGATAGTACATGTTCTTCTTCATCTTTTGGTAACTTAATAAATAACAAGAGGTAGAAAATGAAGTTTTTAAATGTTCATTGAAAAGAGTTTCTGAATCACTGAAATATAATGTACTTTCTATTTGAATAAATTTGATTGAATTTATAAGATTGAAGTTTTAACAATTGTTTTAATTCAAAGAATGTTGTAATTTGAAGAAAATGATTATCATACGGCCTTTTAATTATGTTTCATAGATCTGCTTTTTATTTTTTCTTCTTCTTTATATATCATATCTTCCTTGATTCTAAATGTACACTCAAAATCATTTTTATTGATCTTGTTAAATGTAATAAAAATAAGGCAAGTTAGATACTCTTGGATTGTCAAAATCATAATTGAACTTATTTGACTAGTAAAATAGTTAGAAAAACTCTTATGTAGTTTTTGTTCTTAGTTTTTGCTTATATAACATGGTCATTCTATTCCATATTATCCATGTTCAAATCCTATCTTAACATGATATCATCGACTTCGACTTGTGATCAAACTCTATATGCTGCATTCATATAACTCTCTTGCTCGCCAATAATTGATGGAACAGTGATGAAGTATATGAAAAACTGATAAAAGGATTTGTGAACAATATAACAAGAAGAGAATATGAGGTTGAAAAATGAGGAGAGAATTGCTTTAAACTTTCATTAATGAGTGCTACTTAAAATCATTGTACACCACACATTATATATACATCAAGAGATGTATCAGTTAAAATTACAACAATTACCCTCACGAACTAAATGAATTACTAAACTAATACACCTCCTTAATTCATTTACTTAGATGCTTCAACCATTCCTAACTTCTTCTTCAAATACTCAAAACTACTCAACTTCAAGGGCTTTGTGAGCAGATCTGCAACTTGTTCTTCTGTCTTGCAATGCTTCAATTCCAATTTGCCATTATTCACTTGGTCTCTCAAGAAATGAAACTTAGTTTCAATATGCTTGCTCCTACCATGTGCTATTGGATGTTTTGCCAAGTCTATGGCTGGCTTGCTATCAATTCTGAGTTTCATCTTCTCATTCTCTATCAGCTTCAATTCCATCAGTAACATGTTGATCCATTGAGCTTGACATGCTGCCACAGAAGCTGCAACGTCTTCAGCTTCACAAGAGGATAATGCTACAATTGGTTCCTTCTTTGAGCTCCATGAAAATGTTGCAGTTCCAATCATAAACACATAGGCTGCAATGCTTTTCCTGTCATCTTTATCACCACTCCAATCAGAATCTGAATAGCCTACTATATCACTCTCCCGATTCTTGCAATACTGAATGCCATAGCTGCTTGTTCCCTTCACATACCTCAAGATCCTCTTAGCTGCAATTAAGTGTGAAATGGTAGGCTTTACCATATATTTGTTGATCAATCCTACACCATGGAGATAACATGTATTGTATAACACAAGTACCTTAAAGAGCCAACAATCTGCTTGAATAAAGTGGGATTTACTTCCTTCTCATCAGTCACCAAGGCCAACTTTACCCCTGTATCAACTGGTGTTGAGATTGATTTTCAATTCAGCATTTTGAATCTTTTCAAAACATCTTGAGCATACTTCCTTTGGTGCATCACTAATCCTTGTGAATTCATTTCAAATTCAATTCCTAGGAAAATGTGAGATTGCCTAAATCAGACATCTCAAACATGTTCATCATACTTCTCTTGAATTCTTCCATCTCAGCTTCATTGCTTCTAGTTACTATCATATCATCCACATACAGACACACAATGAGTTTGCTAGTAGTATTTCTGCAGTAGATTTCATGCTCAGTCACACATTTCATGAAACCTTGCTGAACAAGAAAACTGTCTATTTTCTTGTTCCAAGCCCTTGGGGCTTGCTTCAAACCATACAGTGCCTTATTAAGCTTGTAAACATACTCTTATTTTCCTTTTATCTCAAAAACTGATGGTTGACTCACATATACCTCTTCTTCTAACTCACCATTAAGAAAAACAGATGTTACATCTAACTGGTACATAGACCAGTCATTCTTGACTGCTATAGCAACAATTAGCCTGATTGTTTCCATCCTTGCTACTGGAGCATAAACCTCATAAATACTTTTATAGAAATACCCATGCAAACCAATCTGGCTTTGTATTTTGCCACTTGACCATTTGGCTTCAGTTTTGTCTTGAAAATCCATTTAACATCAATACACCTTTTATCAGTAGGTAATTGAACTAGTCTCCATGTTTCATTCTTCTATATGGACTCTAGTTCTTCAATCATTGCTTTCTTCCAGTGTTTTTGCTTCAAGGCTTCGTCAAAAGACACTGGTTCTGTTTCAACAAGCATTGCTAATTGTACCAAGTCACCTTCATCTGTGATTGCTTGATCAGGAAACCTTTCATAATCTCTCAACCTGACTGGTGGTTGAGAATTTCTTGTTGGTCTGGCTGTTACTACTGCACCTCTTTCATTTGTATTCTCATCGGTTTCTTCTTGCTCCTCAGTCACAACTTCTTCTGCTACTGAATCAGATGGATTTAAGTCACTTTCAAGCTCATTTGTTACTTCATCCTTCCAGTTCCAGCTTTGTGATTCATCAACCTTCACATCCTTGCTGAACACTATCTTTTTGCTATTTGGATCATATAATTTGTAGGCACCAGTTGAGTGATAACCAACCATAATCATTACTTGAGCTTTATCATCCAATTTTCTCCTTAGTTGATCAGGTACATGTCTGAAACATAATGAGCCAAAAATATTCAGATGTTGAACACCTGGTTTCACTCCACACCATGATTCCTCTGGTGTCTTGAATTACAACTTCTTTGTAGAACTTCTATTTATGAGATATGTTGTAGTAGCAGATGCTTCTCCCCAAAAGTAATAAGGCATCTGCTTCTGCTTAAGCATACTCCTTATCATATTCACCAATGTCCTATTGTTTCTTTATGAGATTCCATTGTGTTGGGGTATGTATGGTGCAGTGACTTCATGATTTATTCCATTTGATGAACAAAAATCTTTAAACTCAGTAGAAGTGTATTCACCTCTGTAGCGGTAAAATCATGAGTGTAAGCTATTGATTAACTTAACTCGATATACACAGAGTCGCCACCGTGCTTTTATTTATTTCCAAAAGGAAAAAGGCAAAAAGAACGAACAAAGCCTTAAAGAATCTTAAAAGCTAAAAAGCTAAAAGAAACAAACAGAGAATGGGTACGAGGATTGGTTACAAATCGGGAAGGTTTTAAGCACCCGACTTATCCGTGGTACTCCACGGGAACCCTTTGAAATATTTACTGCACTTTTTGGTTTGAAAGGTTTGCTTGAAAAAAGATTGAAGAGATGAGAAGAAGAATGTTTTTTAAGATTTTGGTGTTTGAAGAGACGAACGTATCATGCCTACGTACCCACAAAGTGCAATGCGAGATCAAAACCTCGTAGTTCGTGGTACAAATTGTGAAAAGGCAAATGAGTTGAGTTGATTTTAAAATGTAAAGATAAGTCGTCATTCTTTAGCGAATAATTCCGCTAGAAAGGATGAATCATATCTAAACATAAAAAAAAGGTTAAGAGAAACGTGCACGAGGGCACAAAAACAATTGAATGAGTTGTGAATGTTTTAAAGTTTTTGAGAAAGAAAGTTTTAATATGCTTATGTGGTTTAGCATTTATTTGAGGAAATGAAATGAAAAGGTGAAAGCACATGACCGAAGTCAAGATTTAATTGAGAAAAATGTTTGAAGTTTGAAAACAAAGAAAGTTTTGAAAATAGGAAGGAGATTTGAAAATTTAAGAAGATAGGAAGAGATGAAGGGACTATCCTAAAACTTGAAAATAAAAGCTAAAGGAAGAAATGATCAAACCAGATGGCAAGCATCTTTGAAACAATTGGATTTCCATCTTCAAAGGCCAATGAAATAATTTGAGGCTGAGGTTTCTAATCCATTCCAACTTGAGCAAGGGGGAAGATCTTAAAGTCTAAGTCCATTCTCCGAAGCAAGGGATAGTAACCATAGTCCAAAATTAGAAGTCACAAGTCTTTTAAGTGTTTAATCCTTTATTAGTGTTTTGATATCCAAATGGACAAAATAAAAACCACAAATAACAATATAACATAAACAAATGATATATGATATAATATGATAAAGCAAAATAAAGAGATAAGAGAGCAAGAGATTAAAATAAAAGGATAAGGTGCGATAGATTAAATTTAAACAGATTATTATATTCACAATATTATAATATTTACAATATAAAGTGGTATGATGAACTTAATCAAGCACAACCACGAAAAGAGAAATAAAATCGAGGCAACCGGATCCAAGTGGATCGCATTCCGAATCGGGACAACTTTAGGTCTATGTTAAGCAATCGCCGAGTCATTTACGGAGTAATTACCCTACAAATGAGGCCGGCCACCACTAATTAAAGTGGAAAATATTCGTGTTAATACATGTTAGAGAAACGATATTATGAATCGTTCTCCGAAAATATGCCACACTAAAAGAAGAAGAATTGTCTAATCTTAATCGAGATTATCGTTGAATTTATCGAAAAGCAACCTATCACGATCTCAAAGTATGGAGAATGATCCAAATGATCATTCATCCATAGAATTGAAATAATGAAGATTAAACCGATCGAAAATCAACAATCACGAATCGAAGATTGTCATCGACCAAAAATAAAAGATGAAGAAAAAATGGATCTAATAATAAAAGAAGTTGGAAATGGTTACAAAAAATGGGCTTAAGTAAAAAAAAAGAAGTTGGAAATGGTTACAAAAAATGGTAATTATGAGAAATGATTAAGAATGGATTTAGTAATATTATATGGTAATGAAAAATGTATAATCGGTATGAATAATGGTCATAAAAAAAAAGGTAGTTTAATCGAAAAAAGGATAATAAAAAAAATGGGAAAAAGATGGTTATTGGATAAAATGGGTAATGGAAATGATTGTAGAAAATGGAATACGGGTAGATAAATGAATATGAACTGATGATTTTAAGCCCACCACAAACTCTTGATTTTTCTTGCACACAGTCATCACTAAGCCACTGAACAACTCATAGCATTGAGCCACAACCACTTGAATCCTCTAAAAATTGCCCAGATTATTTGAGGAAAATAAATCCACAAACAAACCACTGATGAACTGATGGACAACCTTGAAGATTCAAACCAAACTTCGCACAAAACACTGTCTGATAACTGATGATTTCCAACATAACACAGTCTTGAACTTTTGAATACGCACAGTCTGAGAAACAGACCACTGGCCCACACAACTTGCAGTCGAAACAATCTCTTGATAGTTCGACCAAGATTAGGTCAAACGTCCATCTGAATCGAATTGTGACTGAACAATCACATCTGAATTGAGAATCACAACCCTGTCTTTGAAATCCTGCAACACAGAGAGAAGAAAAGGCAAACTGCAACATATTTTTTTATTTTGGTTAGAGGTTAGTGAATATAAACAAATATCAGAAATTAAATGAGGTGATCCTCTGCAAGACAAAGACCTGCACCTGAAAAAGGATAAACGAACCAGTGCGTGATCTTGTTTGTATGCGAAATGCAGATGAGATGCGAAAAATCTTAGGGTCAAAAATTAGGGTCTGACAGATGCCCCTATTTAAGTTTCTTCAATCCAGAGATAATGAAGATTGAAATCTTCGTTTCGACAAGATGGAAGATACTTAAATATCAAAAAACCCAATTTTTGATCCTAAGATGCCAAAAACTGGACTGAAACGACATGAGATGACCGATGTGAAATGAACAACATGAAATGATATGGAAAAGGTATGAAGCATATGAAACTGTTTATGAAAGCATATGAAAATATATGAAGGCACATGAGATGTTATGAGAAAAATATGAAAATGCAAAGGGAATATGTGAAATGCATATGAAATAATATGAAACAATTTATGAGATGATATGAAATGTATACGAAAACAAATGAAATGTAGAGAAATCCGCGAGGGACAAGACGACACAAGAAAAAGAATAAACGCTGGGGATAAGGAGCATAAGACTCCGACTGGAAAAAAACAACATGCTAGAGACCAACACATGGCTCAGCTGAGGTGAAAATGTCCAAGAATGGCAATTGGATAGAAAACATCACAACATCCAGGAATGGCACTGAATGAAGTGAGAAAAGTCCCAAAACAACACATCAGAAGCATCCACGGATGACATTACTGACTTTACTAGGGGTATCTGAGAATGGCATCGGATAAAAGGTAATCACAACATCTGAGAATGGTAATCAGATAAAATATGGGAATCTCAACATTCAGGAATAGAACTGAATGAAATAGGAGAAAGTTCGGGAAAACACATCAACTTACTGATGACTCCAACATGGAAATCCAAGAATAGCAATCGGAAGGCAAGTAATCACAACATCTGAGAATGGCAATCAGATAAAATGCAAAGCACAACATTCAGGAACAGAACTGAATGAAATGGGAAAAAAATTCGGAACAGTGCATCAAATCAATGATGACTTCACTATAGACATCCGAGAATGGCAATCAGAAGGAAATGATCACAACATCTGAGAATGGCAATCAGATAAAATGTGAATCACAACATTCAGGAACATAACTGAATGAGATGGAAAAAAGGTCTGGGACAGTACATCAAATCAATGATGACTTCACGATGGACATCCGAGAATGGAAATCGGATAAAAGGGTGTAACATATTTGAGAAGACATAACAAGTAGGTGAGGAAAAAGTTCTGGAGAGACAGACAAACGCCAAGTAAGTTGGACTTTGACCAAAAAGTAAGAAGTTGAAAACAACAAGACCTTGAGAAATGCATATGAGGACTAAAACACTCAATATGCAGACACTTACAAAAAATGGGGAATAAACCACCCGAGAACACGCATAATGAGGACTAAAACACTCAAATATGCAAACTCAAACAATACTGGGGAATAAAACACCCAAGGAAGTGCATAACGAGGACCAAAACACTCAAATATGCAAACTTAAACAATACTGGGGAATAAAACACCCAAGGAAGTGCATAATGAGGACCAAAACACTTAAATATGCAAACTTTTTCGACAATGGGGAATAACACACCCAAGGATACGCATAATGAGGACTAAAACACTCATATATGCAAACACAAAAAAACCCGGGGAATAACACACCCAAAGAGATAATATGAGAGAAAATGCTGGCAACCAGTTTAGACTCTTAGAGGAGTGAAAAAGAAATGGAAGACTGATTCCTCAACACAGAGATCACTGCCATTCTGCTCAGAAATTAGAGATGTTACTGCTGAACAAATCTCTATCACACCAGTAAACTGTATCAATTTGAAAATCTTTTGAGAGAAGTCATGCAAAGCTAACTTGGGGATTCTTTGAAGAAAAATTGCCCCAAGTTAAATGACTGATGAAGGTAAACTGATAATGGATTCAGTTCTTGATTACTGCTGGAGAAAAATAATCACCTCTTTGAGATAACTGTTGAGAAAAATAAACTGATCATGGCTTCAACCCTTGAGATGATTGTTGAGAAAATACACCCAATATGAATCTTGCAGCGAATCTTCTGACCAACCAAATCTGAGAACAACTTGCACGAAGCAACAACTCTTGAGTCAATAGGAACTGAGAAAAACTTGCCCCTGATAAGATCACTGACCAAGTTTCTTAATTGTTTGAAAATTCCTTAATGAGGAAAGTTTATTTGCAAATAAAAATGTTTGTACAAACTTGGTAATTTTAATGCAAAGTTCAATGCAAAGTTTGAAATCAAGAATTATTTTTGGAATGAAAGTTATTGATGTAAAGTAAATGAAAACATTGTCACAACACGGCGGTTGAGACAAAAATTAAAGATAAAGCAAAGGTAAGAAACAAATGATTGGTAAAGAACTTGGGAGTCAGTCTACGCAACCTCATTGTAGTATGCTTTTCAAAAGAAACCTGGATTCAATTAGGACTTTTGAAGGTTGTAACGTGGTCTGGTTCACAGTTTATGAATCAAAGGATATAGGCTCAAAGTTTATTTGTACCCCACCCAACTTCGTGATAAACTCCAGTCCTACATTCAATTAATTCAGCCTATGCATTCAAGTTCCCAGAATTTTAGGATTGCGCAGATGAAGATGGTTCATAAGCCGAAGGATTTTGAGATATCAGTCACATCTTTCCCTTTTGTTATTTCTAATGAGGACCTTAGTCAACTCAACTTGCTTTTGCTGAGGATTTTGATGACCTCTTGACAAATATTTCTTTTTATTATCCCTAACTTTTGCCTGAACTGTGTTATTTCAACTTACAGCCAGTGGGATGACCCAATTTTGCCTAAGTCTCCTTCATAGGTTTTGACTTAGCGGGCTTTGATTTTGTTTTCAATAATTTTTTTTATCATTTTTTTTTTAAAGATAATGACTGCATGGCTTAATGATTACGATGAACCATCATTGGCTTTTGAATTGAGAAACATCTTCAACACTTCTTGATGTGTGTGAAGGAAAACTTTAAGATTGCAAACCTTATTGAAAGGTGTCTTGAACGATTCTCTTGTACTTGAATGCACATTCGAATTAATTGAGAACTACCCATCCCCGAGTTAAAATTGAGGGTTTTTTTCGGATAGAAAGAAACTCCAACTTCAAGGCTCAAAGGGGTTGACAAGGGATTAACTTCCTTATTTCTCCAGTGTTTGGGATTTGAAACAATGCCTGTATATCATCAACCAAGTCTTAATTGAAAGCATGCCAACAACAGTTATGGGTATCTCGTTTTCATCATCCTCCCTCCAATCATTGTAAAACTTTTGGGAAAAAATAAATGAACTTGAAATGTAAAGCATAAAGATGCAAATAGTAAATGAAATTGAATCAAAACAAAGCAATGCTCATTTCATTAAAACCAACATGAAAGTACAAACAAGCTTAAAAGCAAACAAGTCAATACAATTGAAGAAAATTGCAAACATAAAGAAACAATGGCCTAGTGATCAATCAAAAACCAGGATGAGCTGTCCCGTCTGATATTCTGGCCTTGAAGAAAATTGACAATCAAAATCTTTTAGAAGATTCACTTCCCAAGCTTTGGCAAAGGATTGTTGATAACATTGGGATTAAGGTCATTAAAGTAAAGGATGTTGTTCCTGATAAGTTCTTGCACTTTAGCCTTCAGTGCAAAGCAATGCTCTAAGTCATGACCAGTTCCACCTTGATGAAACTCACAACGAAGATCCGATCTATAACCAACTGGCAGAGGATTTGGAACAGGAGGTGAAGGCCTAGTAGTAATTAAACCTTTCTCAATCAAGGAGGGAAACAATTCAGTGTAAGACATCGGAATAGGATCAAAGTTTGGCCTATTGCGAAACTGATTTTGTCCAACAGCAAGATGAGGAGCCTGAGCTTGAGCTTAGATCTGAACTTGAGCTTGAGCTGGTCGAGCTTGACCTTGAGCTTGAGTTTGAGCAGGTTGAGTTTTAACAACAGGAGCAACTGCAGCTACGTATGGTTGAACATATCGTTGTTGCAGGCGATAAGGCCTCCTCTCAGTTGAAACAGCATAAGCATCATCATCTCTTCTCTTGTGAGGATTCCCAAAAGACTTTCTTGCAGCATTAGGAGCTTCAGAATTGGTAATCTTACCCTTCTTGATACCTTATTCTAGTCTTTCTCCAATAGTGACTAGATCAGAAAAACCAGATGAAACACTTCCTACCATTTTCTCCCAAAAGAACGGTTGAAGAGTGTCCATGAACAAACCAGTTAATTCCTTTTCAGGCAAAGGTGGCTCAACTTGAGCAGCTAGCTCTCTCCAACGCTGAGCATACTCTTTGAACGATTCTTTCTCTTTCTGTGACATATTTTGAAGTTGACGACGATCAGGCGCCAAGTCCAGATTGTACTTATACTGCCTTACAAAAGCATCAGACAAATCTTTCCAGCTTCGAATGTGACTCTTCTCAAGTCCCACATACCATTTCATGGAAGCACCACTCAAACTATCTTGAAAACAGTGAATAAGCAACTTGTCATCTTTGGCATGCGCAGCCATTTTGCGACAATACATCAGCAGATGAATCTTTGGACAAGTATGACCATTGTATTTCTCAAATACAGGAACTTTGAATTTATCAGGAAGAACCAAGTTGGAGACCAAACACATGTCTATAGCAGCAGAACCAAAGACATCCTTTCCTTCTAGACCTCTTACCCTCTTCTCAAGAGTCAAACATTGCTCTCTAACTTCATCCATATATCCAGGTTCACCCTGACTTTCAGCTTGTTGACCAGCAACTTGGTACAAGAAAGGAGAATTCTGATAAGTAGTCTGAGCAGTAGCGTGCACAACAGGTTGAGGTTCAGCAAAAGTCGGAGCTGAAAAGACTGGCACAACGGATGGACCACCAATCTGAGCAGTAGCAGAAACTGGAACATAATCCGGAGGTAACCCATATTCTGGAAAAGTAGAAACCGGTTGCTGAACAACAGGAGGATCAACAACAGTAGTAAAAACTTCAGAGATAACAGTCCTTTGAGGTGGTTCACCTCGAGCAATCAGATTTTGCATCATTTCAGTGAGCCTGGTCATACCGGCCTTCAACTCATCAATCTTCATTCGAACTTCCATGTTATGTTGTTCTTGGTGTTCCATTCTCAATCTGATAGCTCTCCGTCTGTTAGCAGCTCTAGTACCGTATCTGTGGTGAGGAGTCAGCTTGACGAATCAACAGACAACTGAGGAAAGAAACAACTGGGATGAGTTCCCACACAACTCGGATGACACAAGAATATGTGAGGATGCAATGATATGCGATGCAATGTTCACTTCCATTTTCAGAAAAATAACTCGATTATTGCAAACATGGTCAACATCGAGAATATGGTCATGAAAAATCTTAACAAACAGGAATATTTATTTCTTTCAAACATTTGCAATAATCGAAATTATTTCCCTTGAAGAATGGTTGTGATAATGATCATGATGAATATGTAGATGCAACAAACACAAACAAGATCACGCAAAGCACACAGGTTCAAAGGTTCGAATCACGAGCATGGAGTCAAGGGATAAGAACCAACCCACACAGGTATGTACTAAGGTTTGTCTTCATTGTACCTGCAAAAAAAACCAGAAGGGTGCTAACAGAGGTTCCCGGAGTTAACAACCATCTTTAGAATATCATCGGTACGTTGGATTACTCCCCAACCGATAACATTCTTAAAATAGACCTCGTCCGAGTGTAGTATCGCGTGACAACCACCTTAAGTTTACACTCAGATAGTTTCCGCACTACGTTCCTAAATTGGCTTAGATTGGTTAAAGGTTCTACAGTCCTCAGTATGATCAGCTCAAGGTCGGAAAATAATGCCACGTACGATTACTCGTCATGACATTGATAGTCCAATAGAGCCTAACCGAGTGGAGATTATCAAATTGATATTGCTTTGGACTACTCCATCGCATATCGCTTCGAATATCGCCGTCCTATCATAAGTTCCACTCAGATCCGGGTTAGAATCTATCTCATAGAGAATCACCAAAACCGAAACAGAACAACCAAGTAACAAGCAAATCAAACTAAAGCAGTAAACAAATCAAAGTAGGCCGAATCCACTCAGATATTGACTCCCCAGCAGAGTCGCCACTTTTCTGTAGCGGTAAAATCATGAGTGTAAGCTATTGATTAACTTAACTCGATATACACAGAGTCGCCACCGCGCTTTTATTTATTTCCAAAAGGAAAAAGGCAAAAAGAACGAACAAAGCCTTAAAGAATCTTAAAAGCTAAAAAGCTAAAAGAAACAAACAGAGAATGGGTACGGGGATTGGTTACAAATCGGGAAGGTTTTAAGCACCCGACTTGTCCGTGGTACTCCACGGGAACCCTTTGAAATATTTACTGCACTTTTTGGTTTGAAATGGTTTGATTGAAAAAAGATTGAAGAGATGAGAAGAAGAATGTTTTTTAAGATTTTGGTGTTTGAAGAGACGAACGTCTCATGCCTACGTACCCACAAAGTGCAATGCGAGATCAAAACCCCGTAGTTTGTGGTACAAATTGTGAAAAGGCAAATGAGTTGAGTTGATTTTAAAATGTAAAGATAAGTCGTCATTCTTTAGCGAATAATTCCGCTAGAAAGGATGAATCATATCTAAACATAAAAAAAAGGTTAAGAGAAACGTGCACGAGGGCACAAAAACAATTGAATGAGTTGTGAATGTTTTAAAGTTTTTGAGAAAGAAAGTTTTAATATGCTTATGTGGTTTAGCATTTATTTGAGGAAATGAAATGAAAAGGTGAAAGCACATGACCGAAGTCAAGGTTTAATTGAGAAAAATGTTTGAAGTTTGAAAACAAAGAAAGTTTTGAAAATAGGAAGGAGATTTGAAAATTTAAGAAGATAGGAAGAGATGAAGGGACTATCCTAAAACTTGAAAATAAAAGCTAAAGGAAGAAATGATCAAACCAGATGGAAAGCATCTTTGAAACAATTGGATTTCCATCTTCAAAGGCCAATGCAATAATTTGAGGTCGAGGTTTCTAATCCATTTCAACTTGAGCAAGGGGGAAGATCTTAAAGTCTAAGTCCATTCTCCGAAGCAAGGGATAGTAACCATAGTCCAAAATTAGAAGTCACAAGTCTTTTAAGTGTTTAATCCTTTATTAGTGTTTTGATATCCAAATGGACAAAATAAAAACCACAAATAACAATATAACATAAACAAATGATATATGATATAATATGATAAAGCAAAATAAAGAGATAAGGGAGCAAGAGATTAAAATAAAAGGATAAGGTGCGAGAGATTAAATTTAAACAGATTATTATATTCACAATATTATAATATTTACAATATAAAGTGGTATGATGAACTTAATCAAGCACAACCACGAAAAGAGAAATAAAATCGAGGCAACCGGATCCAAGTGGATCGCATTCCGAATCGGGACACCTTTAGGTCTATGTTAAGCAATCGCCGAGTAATTTACGGAGTAATTACCCTACAAATGAGGCCGGCCACCACTAATTAAAGTGGAAAATATCCGTGTTAATACATGTTAGAGAAACGATATTATGAATCGTTCTCCGAAAACATGCCACACTAAAAGAAGAAGAACGGTCTAATCTTAATCGAGATTATCATTGAATTTATCGAAAAGCAACCTATCACGATCTCAAAGTATGGAGAATGATCCAAATGATCATTCATCCATAGATTTGAAATAATGAAGATTAAACCGATCGAAAATCAACAATCACGAATCGGAGATTGTCATCGACCAAAAATAAAAGATGAAGAAAAAATGGATCTAATAATAGAATCCATAAAAAGAAATAGAAACATTATTTAAAATACTTTCTTAAAATCTATTTTTCTAAAAAAAACTCTTTTCTCTAAATTGATTTTTTAAAAGTATATTTCTAAAGTTTTTCTTAAAATACCTTTTCTAATTGAAACCCTTATATCCAAGAACTAAGTTGAAAAGAAAATATTCTAAACCACAAGAGAAACCAAAGAATGAATAATAAAAAAAAATAAAAAGGGAAAAGGGGAGATCCACGGGTACAATGGTGGATAGGTGGATTGATCCAAGCCCAAGACCAACTCTTCTTAAAACAAAAGCAAAACCAATTATAAAAAAAAACGAAAAAAATAGAAAAAACACAGAAGAACAACTTCTTCTTCTCCGTTAACAGGGAGATCTCCGGTCCTCACCTTCAAAAGTCACGCAAACAAACAAATCTCTCTCTCAATCAAATTTCGGTTGGCTTTCTTCTTTAACTTCTAATTTTCGGATGCAAATGATTTAGGGATTTGAAAGAAGAATGAATGAAATTGAAGGTTGGATTTAGATGAAAAGAGTGGAGGTTTGTTGAAGATGAAGAAGATGAGTGAGATGATGAATGTTGAAATTGGTGACGAAATTGAAAATGGAGGAATGGTTGAAGCTTGATTTTCCTCTGGTGAAATTTCTACAGGGTTTTTGTGGCTTTCAAGCTTAAGAAAAGAAGGAGGATGAAGCTTCTTTTATAGAGGAAAAGGGTGAATTGAATTGCCATTTTGAACTGGCTTTGTTGCGTTTTGAAATTTCACGGCGGAAGCATGCTTGCTATGAGTTTTCTGCGTTTTGTTTTATTTTTCACTGCGTTTTGATAAGTGTTGTATGTGTGTTTCAGAAGGGCGAGGAAGGCGTGACTTGTTGCATTTCGTGCGGCTGGGTTTGTAAGATTGTTGTAAGTTCGTGCGTGCAAAGTGTGATGGGAGTTGCGGCTAGAAAAAGTTGCTTGGAGTCTGTTTGATGTTTGGCTTGGGATGGAAAGAAGACCGAAGAAGCTGTGGCTTTGTTGTGCGCGAAGGCTTGGGACTTAGGCTTATTAGTTGGCTGAAGTATTTGCAGCGCGGGCAAGGCTTGTTCAAATGGCTTGTGTGGGCCTGCTGCTTGTTTCAATTGTTTCGTGTGGGCCTGCTGTTTTGATGAAGTTGCTAGGCTGCGGGAAGCTTTGGCTATGCGCGTACGGGAGCGTGAAGGAGTGTGTGCTTGCTGAGGATAGCTGGCGTGGGGAGTTTGTGAGCTGCTTGGGGCTTGTTGCAAGTTCCATGGGATGTTGTTTGGTTGTGGGTGAATCTTGGTGATGCGGCTGGTGTTGGGCAAGTTGGTAACTGAGGGAAAGTTTGGTTGGTGGGCCAAAGGCTGGGCGCGTGATGGTACGTTGGCTTTGAGGTTGATTGAATTGATGGGCTAGCTGATGTAGTTGTACGGCTGAAACTAGAAGTGGATGGGAATATCACATGAGCTTGTGTGTAGCATATGAAGCTGATGATGTGGTCTGGGCCTCATGAAGGAAAACGTGAAACTAGCTTAACTGACTTTGTATCTTGTTTTATCATCATTTATTTTTTGTATTATTTTTATTAATTGGTAAAAAAAGAATATATGGACCTTAAAAAAATGGGCTTAAGTAAAAAAAAAGGTTGGAAATGGTTACAAAAAATGGTAATTATGAGAAATGATTAAGAATGGATTTAGTAATATTATATGGTAATGAAAAATGTATAATCGGTATGAATAATGGTCATAAAAAAAAGGTAGTTTAATCGAAAAAAGGATAATAAAAAAAAAGGGAAAAATATGGTTATTGGATAAAATGGGTAATGGAAATGATTGTAGAAAATGGAATACGGGTAGATAAATGAATATGAACTGATGATTTTAAGCCCACCACAAACTCTTGATTTTTTCTTGCACACAGTCATCACTAAGCCACTGAACAACTCATAGCATTGAGCCACAACCACTTGAATCCTCTAAAAATTGCCCAGATTATTTGAGGAAAATAAATCCACAAACAAACCACTGATGAACTGATGGACAACCTCGAAGATTCAAACCAAACTTCGCACAAAACACTGTCTGATAACTGATGATTTCCAACATAACACAGTCTTGAACTTTTGAATACGCACAGTCTGAGAAACAGACCACTGGCCCACACAACTTGCATTCGAAACAATCTCTTGATAGTTCGACCAAGATTAGGTCAAACGTCCATCTGAATCGAATTGTGACTGAACAACCACATCTGAATTGAGAATCACAGCCCTGTCTTTGAAATCCTGCAACACAGAGAGAAGAAAAGGCAAACTGCAACATATTTTTTTTATTTTGGTTAGAGGTTAGTGAATATAAACAAATATCAGAAATTAAATGAGGTGATCCTCTGTAAGGCAAAGACCTGCACCTGAAAAAGGATAAACGAACCAGTGCGTGATCTTGTTTGTATGCGAAATGCAGATGAGATGCGAAAAATCTTAGGGTAAAAAATTAGGGTCTGACAACCTCCTCCATCAGTTCTTAGTCTGCTAATTACTTCACCACTTTCATTTTGAACTAGCAGTCTAAACTTCTTAAACACACTAAACACCTAACTTTTCTTAGCTAACAAGTAAATCCATGATTTCCTAGTAAATTAATCTATGAATGTTACAAAGTAGTTATTTCCTCCTACTTATTTCACTTTAAAAGGTCCAAAAACATCATAATGAATTACCTCAAGTTTCCTGGTTGCATTGAATGGTACCTCTGCATTATATGAGTTTCTGGCATGTTTCCAGTACAACATATGTCACACACTTCTTCAGGCAGCTTAATATTTGGTAACCCTAACACCATGTTCTTTTCATGAAGCATATTCAAATTCCTAAAATTTATATGTCCATATCTTTGATGCCACAACCAGTCTTCATTTCTGATTTCTGATAGCAAACATTGATCTTGAATCACTCTGATGTTGATCCTGAAAGTTCTTTGCTTTGATAAAGGAGCTTTCAAGATCAACCTCTTCTTACTATCGAAAACCTTCATAGCTTGAGCTTCCATCTTCATAGTATATCCCTTTTGTAGTAGCTAGCCAATACTGATGAGATTGCTATTCATATTTGGTACATACAATACATCAGTAATACATGCTATCTTACCATCCTTCCTATGAATCATTATTTTCCCAATTCCAGCTGCACACACCATGTTGTTGTCTGCAAACCTTATCTTCCTGTTTATTGATTCATCTAATTTAGAGAACCAAGACTTCTTTCCAGTCACATGATTTGAAAATCCAGTATCCAAATACCATTCATCACTCATTTCTTCTTCTTCTTCTTTGTCTATTGCCATCAGAAGTACTTCATCAGAATCTAATTCCTCATCCTGAGCAAATTGAGCTTCATCCTTGTTTCTTGGGACTTTCTTTGATTTGCATTCAGCTGCATAATGTCCCCACTTTTGACAATTATAGCACTGAATTTCTTTCTTGTCTTTCTTGAATTTTCCTTTCTTCACATATTGGGCCTGCAATGCTTGATCAGAAGAGACCTTTTTACTTCTTTCTTTGATTCTCTCAGTCAATATTAACTTATGAGCTTCCAGACTTGCTTGCAGTTCCTCTATCTTCATCGAGTCTAGATCCTTGGATTCCTCCAAAGCCACAACAATATGATCAAATCTTGGTGTTAGAGTCCTGAGCACCTTCTCAATTTTCATCAGATCAGTGCAAGTTTCACCATTCCTTGTCATCTGATTTGCAAGATTGATCACCTTATCAAGATATTTACTAACAATTTCTTCTTCTTCCATTGTCAATATCTCATATTGCCTTCTCAATGCTTGCAACCTTACTTTCTTCAATTTTCCATCTCCAGCATACAATTTCTCCATCGCATTCCACGTCTCCTTTGCAGTATCATAGTGCATGATTTTCTCAAAGATCTCATTGCTTACACTCTGATGAATCAAGAACAATGCTTTACCATCTTTCTTTTTCAATTCTTTATGTGATGCTTGTTGTGTTTCAGTCGCATTCGCTGCTAATGCTGGTACCCTTTCATTCACCACATCAAGAACATCCTGAAACCTGAAAATCACCTTCATCTTCACGATCCATTGATCAAAATCTTTGCCTTCGAATACTGGTATACGCGTGGAAATGTTGTTGTTTGTTGCCATTCTTCACGAACTCTTCAACAACAACGATCGAACCAGGCTCTGTTATACTAATTTGATGGAACAGTGATGAAGTATATGAAAAACTGATAAAAAGATTTGTGAACAATATAACAAGAAGAGAATATGAGGTTGAAAGATGATGAGAGAATTGCTTTGAACTTTCATTAATGAGTGCTACTTAAAATGATTGTACACCACACATTATATATACATCAAGAGATGTATGAGTTAAAATTACAACAATTACCCTCACTAACTAAATGAATTACTAAACTAATAAATCCCATCTTTTTTTTACATCCAATACCAAGATCCTTCAATTTCTTTTCTCTGTTTTCCTTAACTTTAGCATGTAAACTGAAAGTTCTATATGAGCACTGTTAATTATGAATCCTCTTCTAATGCTAATAGATAATTCACTGTGTCCGGTATTATAACCCTTAACATTTGATTTTATTTTTTTTAATTCATTTACTGATTTAATTTAGTGCATCATGGAGAAATGTTGAAGTGAATCCTCAAATTTCTATTTTTGAGACTTAGGGTATGTTTGGATTGGTGGGATGTGATAGAATGGAATGGAATGGAGTGGTAACTAATGTGATTCCGTTGTTTGGATTTGCAAATAATTGATGGAATGGAATGGAACATGATGGAATCCATTCCATCCCATTCCATCCAAATCCTCATTTTTTGTTCCATCCAATTTGGGGTGTATGTGATGGAATGTGATATTTTTAATAAGATATCCAAACAATGGAGTGAGATCTATATTCCATTCCGCTCCGCTCCATTCCACTTCGCTATGTTCCACTCCCGCATGATGATATTTTCCAACTCCATGTATGCAAACTAGGGCGTGTTGAATATTCTTCCAAAATATATATCATTTGTTAAAAAAATTCATAGATAACCATGCTTTATGCTTCTTGCAGAGTCATGATATATTGTTGAGGTTGTTTAAAAATAATATGTACTATTATCATTGTTTTCATTCTTCTTCCATGTTTCCCACAACATTATCTGTGTATTTGCAATTGCAATACTTCACGCGCCATGAGTGATTTATCATTATATATGTATTTTCCCCACCTTATTATCATTCCTCTTTCATGTTTCTCTTGGTGCACAGAAAGAAGAAGACAAAGATGATAAACATGGAAGAGAGAGAAGAGTAGAAAATGTACATATTTTTCTTTTTAATAATAAACTTTTGTTACAATTGAAAAACCCTACTACTTATATACACACATTCAAGTTAAATGCAATTCAAATTAAACTCAGATGAAACTTAAATGAAATGTTAACTGAATTGGGATTACGCTTCAATATCATCCCTTAGTTCATATTCAAAACTATAATCAACATCAATTTCATCCTTTAATTGGATAAAATGTTCGGTCTTAATTGATTTGATCAATACATCTGTCAGTTGCTTCTGAGTGCTATAGTGCACAACTTCAAACACTTTATTCTAAATTTGGTTTCTCAGGAAATGAACTTCGTGTCAAATACGTGTTTGCTCATTCCATGCAACACTGAATTCTTGACATGACTTATAGCTGATTTGTAGTCAATCATCAACTTCATAGACTTGCTCACCTTGATCTTCATATCCTGCAACAAGTTCAGAATTCACACATCTTGACAGAATTTTAGACTCGCGATTGTTCGCTAGAAACACTTGTGAACACACGTGAACTCCGAAATAAGATGTTTTTGTTTCAAATGAAGTCGCATCAACAATTTAACTAGATAGAGTCTGAACTTTTCCCCTCGAACAAAAGTATGATGGCTCATACATGCTTAATATGTCAACGTTGTCAAATATTTTATCTGTAATTAAACAAGAAACATTTCATCATAATTAGAGAAGCCAAACCCCGAGGACAAAATACGCAAAATCAAACAACGTATACATATCAGTAAAAACTTAGCGAATGAGACAAGTCGACGATTTCCGATTGAATGTGTGAAGTAGAGGTTAATTAATGTCATAAGATTGAATGCAATGTAATAGAAATAGTGAGAAAATTTGAAAAATGATGAAAATGAAGTTTGCTCACGAACTCTATTTTGAATTTTATTTAAAACTTTCTTAAAATGAAAAATAACAAATAGGGAAAGTTTGATGCGTCCTATAAACCTAACACATATGAAACTTAACCTCCGCAATACTTACAAATATTATCCTCTGTAAAAAAAATAATATAGAGCTTTATGTTCTAGTTGCATCGGAGACATGATTTTAATTGTATTTTTGAAGCATCTTAGAGATTGAGTTTTGAATTTCATTAATTAATTTCTAGATACGTGGGCACCACTAAAAATCAAAGAGTAATCCTCTGAAATAAATGAAAGATGTCCAATATAAAACTTAAAGAATTTTTCCAAAGAGTAAATGTTCCAACATTAATATTTTATCATTCATGAATGAGTCTAACTCGAAAATCCATTAGGTGGTATGGGATACAGTCTATAGATATTATTGAATATCAGTCATTTCACATAAACCTTGTTTAACTAACAGTAGATATCAATCTAAGGAAGCGGGTGAGGGTGGTTTTGGAGTCCTTAATCTAGAGGAATTTAATGAAGCTCTTTTGGTGAAGTGGAAGTGGAAAATATTGGCGGATAAGAGTTTCTTGCTCGATCCATCGTTTGGCGTCAATGTCGAAAATAGAATACTGAATTTCTGCATCTTATGGTTTCTATAATATCTATGCAATGTTAATTTCATTTACTTATTTTCCTTTTTGCAAAACTTTGTGTAGCCATGAAAAAAATAAAGAATTCAATTTCCCTATAAGGGCTCGACAAAGAGGTAACGAAGCAAAAGAGAAAGTAGAAAGGAAAGAAAAGCATGAACTTTGCTCTTATACATTGTTCTGTTATATTGTGATAATTTATATAGGTGTGCACAGTTTAAATTGCGGGAAGAAAATGAAGTTATTTCCATGTCTCAAGATTCTTTAGGTGTATTAACATGTTCACATAATTTATGTTTTGATATGATTTTGTCATCTCAATTTAAGGGATTTTTATGTTTGTTACCAAAATGTATGCACGTGTTCTGTTTCACATGAGTCCTTGTTTTGTTGTAGGCCTTATTGGAACAATGCTCCTAATTTCTTTTTTATTTACTTTTTGGATTACTAATATATCAACAAAGTCAAATTAATATCATAGTAATGCATTGAGAATTTGCTTACCTTATTAGCTTCAACAACACCAGTTTGATTATTTTCTATATGTTTCTTCTTGGAACTGAATGTGCTAGCCTAACCACACAATATAAAACTGAAACTGGTTGTAGAATTAGAAATACTATGTATAGGTACATGGTTAAAATTTTTTTTTTTACCTAGGTTGAATAAAATATTTTGCAATTTAAGTTGGTACAAATGTCATTAGGATTGTTCATAAAAGTCATAGAATTGAACTGAACCGTCGAACTGAACCAAATTGGAGTTAAAATAACCAAATTATTATTAACAAGTCTTTAAATTAAAGGAATCTTGTAGTGCTAATATTAATCTAAAGCTAGCTAACAAAAGAGTAGTGTGTATCAGTGACTTTGTCACATATATAATTTAGGTGTTTTTTTTCTTTCCAAAATTCGAAGTACTATGTTTCTATAAGTGACTTATGTTTTGTAAAATTGATTAATCTAAAAACACGACCAATATGAATTGATTTATTTGAGTTTATATACTAGCATAAACACTTGATAGACGAGTGATGTGGTCGATCAACACATAGTCGAAGAACTTCAACAACCGGTTGACTTGTATGAAATACAATATTAAGTTCTTCTTGATGTACTTGTACTCTTTTTTTTTATTGTCGAACCACCAATTCAAAATCTCCCTTTATTTCAACTTCCCTTGCCCCCAAATCTAGTAGAATCTGAATGCCTGTTATCAAAGTCTCATATTTGACCTCGTTGGTGGAACATACCCCATTGATGTTGTATCTAAACTTGGTGGGTATGTTCTCTGGTGAAAGGATAAATATACCAACTTCGGAGCCATCTTTATGCCTAGATCCATCAAAGTATAACTTAAAACATCTCGGTTCCGACATATGCTTCTACTCTGTCGATCACTGAGTGATCAACAATGAAAACTGCTTTTACTTGTCCATTTGGAGTCTTTGCTTATAGGAGGATGTCCTTTAGGTTGTGTAATGCGCCGACTACTTTTCAGCAGTGCATACAAGCAATATTTTTTGACTGGATTGAAAAGTCCATTAAAGTCTACATGGATGACTTTTTCGATTTTTAGACCTTCATTCGATATTTGCTTGAACAATCTAGATGTTATCTTTGAGAGGTGTGTGAAAACTAATTTTGTGCTTGACTGAGAGAAGTGAAATTTCATGGTTAGAGAAGGAATTGTGCTCGACCACAAAGTTTCTTCAAAATGCCTTGAAGTGGACCAAGCCAAAATGGAGGTTATTAAGAAGTTGCCACCTCCGTTGAATGTGAAGGGAATTAGAAGCTTTCTCGGTCATTCGGGATTCTACCGAAGATTCTTTAAAGACTTCGCAAAGAAATCAACGCCCTTGAGCAACTTAATCAATAAAAATAATTCTTTTGAATTTGATGATTCTTGCATGCTTGCTTTTAATTATTTAAAAGAGAGTTTGACCGCCGCATCTATAATCATAGCTCCCAATTGGAAACTAGATTTTGAACTCATGTGTTATGCGAGTGATTATGCGGTTAGTGTGGTGTTTGGTCAACAAAAGACAAAAAATTTCATGTTATACATTATGTGAGCAAATTTTGGAACAAAACTCAAATAAATTATGCCACTACGAAAAAAGAGCTTCTTGCGATAATGTATGTTTTATAAAAATTTCGGTCTTACCTCATTGGATCTAAAGTGGTTATTTACATGGATCATGCGCCGATTAAGTATTTGTTATCCAAACCTAATTCTAAGCAAATGCTTATTGGATATGGGTCCTTTTGTTCCATGAATTTGATCTTGAAATTCGTGACAAGATAGGATTCGAGGATTTGGTTGCAGATCATTTATCACATCTTGTGAATGTGGAAATAACTAAAAATGAATTTGAGGATAAGGCCGAGAAACAAAAAAATGAGGCCTATTACTTAGAAAACATGAACGGGGAAGAACTTGCTCATCATTGGAAGGCCGAGAAACTGAAGCAATACTAAAGTTAAGGCGTTCGTCGGCCTGCTGAGATCTAAACGATGGATCAGAAGCATCGACCTAACATGCATACCTAGGTACAAGTATCGCATATCAAAATCTTTTCTTCGACGAGATTTCCCGCATGAACGACGAAGATCACCGTCACATGATTGGATTCGTAACCGAGTTCGTCATCGTCTACGTACCACGACCAGGCAGAACACCTAGCTTACGATGGGACATTCGCATTGTGGAGCGCGAGTCATCATCGTGACCCGAGCACCGTTCCCCGACCAGAGATACTCTGGCATTCTGCCTGGTTCCCCAAACCGTCATACATACGCAAACCGAGCATAGTCCCTCAAACATATAAATAAACTCCAAGTCCCCATGAGGCACATGAAAAATAATATCACACGCGTTTGTAAGTCGAGCATCATAAAAACACTTAGCAAAAATTTAAGAATTAAAGATTGCCCTCCGACGGACACACGTGCACACACAACAGGTAGATAATAAAATGACTGATAACGAGAAAAAGTATCGATTATATTGTTAAGTTTCATTACCGTTTTATCGCATAATCATCGTTTTAACACCCGATTCCTCGAGTTTTTCTTACCATTTTTGCAGGTACATCATATATGGAGCTAAATCATGAACCAAGAGCAAAAGGAACAAAAACAACCATAAAAAGATGAAGAAATGAAGAAACCTGCAAAAACCTGCATAATTTGTTGCACTCACGGTCGTCACCTAGTTGTCACGACCGTGACACCCCAAAAGAAGCAATCACGACCGTGATGACCTTGTCACGACCGTGACACTTAAAATTCAAGGGACACGAACGTGATGCCCTTGTCACGACCGTGACAAGGGAAAAATAGGTTATTTGACTCAGACTTGGTCACAAACGCTATGTGCACATGGTCTGCCTATTTTCCAGCCACGTTCCTATATTCTCTCAACTGCTCCTACGAGGCCCAATGCAACAAGTCCAAACCACAAGCCCATTAAATGTTCTATAAATAGCTTAAATTTTATGAACAATTGACAGAGTAATTTTTTATCAATTTCTTGCGGAAGCTCTGCCGAATTATTTTACACCATTTTTATTTCATTATTATTTTCATTGTTCTATTTTTATTTGTATCCAAACCCAACCTATAACAATTTCCAACATTAGGAAATTGTTATAAAATTTACTTGTTTCCAAACCTTCAGAATATTTTGTTATTTTCGATTCCGCCAAATACTCCGAGCTTTCCGGTCTGTGGAAGAAGGAGTCTGCCATTTTATTGTTAACCAGGTTTATATTATTTGCAATTTAATATTTATGTTGTTTATTTATTTTTCTGCCATGAATATTTTGTTTATTGTTTCTCTGCCTCTGTCTGGTTCAACAAAAATGAGTAGCTAATTACCTTAGGGCGGTATGTAGTTAAAACAAACTTAATCGGTAAATTTAACCATAGGCTTAAAATAATTAATAGCTTAACATTCTGGCTGATACTTTTTATTTAAAATCGACCTTTTCGTTACGAGAGTAAGGAAAGAGTATTAGGTTAGGTCAAGACCACGAGAGTGTGAGATTTTAACCAGATAGCTAAAGTTAGGCATTTAAATTAAACACAGCGAGAGCGCTTTAAAATAAATTAGAATTACTAAGTTTCCAAAAATTATCTCTAAACACTTATGGGCTAGCGAGAGCAGGCATAGGGCTTTAGGGGTAAGATCTGAGATAAGACCACGAGAGTGTGAGTTGAGGGTATTTAAACTGGTAACCTCTACAGAATAGATTAAGTAAACACCTTTATAAGCCTAGGTTAGATTGACCCGCCTAAGTTAGTATAATTACATACCGACCGCCTTAGTATTATTTTATTAAAACTTAAATTTAATTCCCGCCTTTAATATTTTAAAAACAACAAAAAACCGTGACAACCCTTCACCTTAGCTAAACTAGAAGTTTATCTAGCACTAAGTAACCATAGAGTCCCTGTGGATCGATAATCTTAAATATTACTTCGATAGGCTGTGCACTTGCAGTTAAGATACCGCTAGACACATAATTAGACACGTCTAGAGCCCATCAAGTTTTTGGCGTCGTTGCCGGGGACCTTAATTTAGTTACTAGTGCACTTTAGGTAGCATTGTCTAGACTAAGGTATCAACTATTTTATTTTCTTAATTTAAATTTCCGAGTGTATGCCAAGTACTCGCTCTAAAGGCGAAGACTTGCAACCTCTAATCCCAGAATCGGAACGCTTCTTACACGTAAGAAGACGGATATTCGATTACGAAAAAAGTTACAATATTCCAGATCTTCAAATAGATCCGCCTAAACCAATCGTAACATCAAAGGACGCAGAGATGGCTGAAGAACAGAATCACCCACTCAAGTATTACGCAAGTCCTTCGCAAGCTGAACCACATTCAAGCATTGCCGCACCGGCTATCAACCGAAATGATTTCGAACTAAAACCTTCGTTGATATCAGCCGTGCAACAAAATCAATTCTCCAGAAATCCTACCGAGGATCTGAACCTTCATCTTTCGATCTTTGTGCAATACGCAGATACCGTAAAAGCCAATGGAGTTACCCAAGAAGCTATTAGACTACGTTTGTTTCCTTTTTCACTTCGAGACAGAGCAAGAGCCTGGCTTCAATCTCTGCCTTCGAACTCAGTAACTACGTAGGAGGATATAAGAGAGTTTTCTTGACCAGATATTTCCCACCTAGCAAGACAGCTATGCTGAGAGCTCAGATCAACGGATTTAAGCAAAGGGAAAGCGAATCACTATTCGAAGCTTGGGAACGCTATAAGGATTTGCTGAGACTTTGTCCACATCACGGATTAGTAGAATGGATGGTCATCCATACCTTCTATAATGGACTCTTGTACAATACAAGAATGACAATTGACGCTGCCACGGGCGGTGCATTGATGGACAAAGAATATAATGATGCTTATGCACTTATTGAAAGTATGGTTCAAAACCATTACCAATGGGGAAGCGAGAGAGCCGCAACTGAGAAACCAACAAAAGGAGGTATGTACGAAGTGAGTAGTATGGACCAAGTCAATGCAAAGTTTGACCAACTAAGCCAAAAGATAGACAACTTGGCCATAACACCAACAGCCACCGTGGCTGCAGTAACACCTAACTGTGAGTTATGTGGAGTTCCAGGACATGAAGTTTCTGATTGCCAACTATTGACAGGAATTCCCACGGATCAAGTGAATTATGCTCAAGGAAACCCATACTCAAACACATACAACCCAGGTTGGAAGAATCATCCGAACTTCTCCTATAAGAATAACAATGCTTTATACGCACCAGGTCAAGCACCAGCTACACCACCAGGATATCAAAAGACTGCTCCTAATGTCCCTAGAAAATCGAACCTTGAGTTGATGATGGAGAACTTTATAGCTAACCAATCTCAAACAAACAAGGACTTCTTAAACCAAAACATTCACACTAGTGAGCAGATTAAGCAATTAGTGAGCAAAGTAGATGCATTAGCTACAAATAACAAAATGCTTGAAACTCAGATTTCATAAGTAGCTCAACAACAAGCACCTACTGCTGCACCAGCTGGAGTATTCCCTGGACAACCTCAACCTAATCCGAAAGGACATGCCAATGCCGTAATATTAAGAAGTGGCAAGGAACTTGACGGACCTACCGATCCAAGACTTGACAATCCAGCCATGTACCAAAAACCGGATAAACTGACTGAAATGGTGAATGATCCAGAAGAAAAGGAAGATGATAATCAAGAGGCAGTGGAGAAAGAAAAGCCTTATGTGCCTCCACCACCCTATAAACCACCAATTCCGTACCCTCAGAGATTAACCAATTCCAAGACGACGGGTCAGTTCAAGAAATTTGTCGAACTTCTGAAACAGTTGAACATTACTATTCCGTTTACAGAAGAGATCACTCAAATACCCTCGTATGCTAAGTTTTTAAAAGAAATCTTATCTAATAAGAAAAAGATAGAGGATAACGGAACAGTTACACTTACTGTTGAGTGTAGCGCCATAATTCAGAATAATATGCCTCCTAAGCTAAAAGATCCAGGAAGTTTCTCTATACCCTGTGTAATAGGAAAATTCGTCATTGACAAAGCTCTATGCAATTTAGGAGCCAGTATCAGTGTTATGCCCTTAACGATTTGTAAAAGGCTAGACATGGGAGACCTAAGACCAACTAAGATGTCTGTTTAACTAGCCGATCGCTCAGTTAAATATCCTGTAGGCATACTAGAAAACGTCCCAGTATGTATAGGACAATTCTACATCCCTACTGATTTTATAATCATGGACATCTCTGAAGACTCCACTACACCTATCATACTAGGAAGACCATTCTTAGCTACCGCCGGAGCTATAATAGACGTAAAAAGAGGAAAGCTAACCTTTGAAGTAGGTAAAGAGAAAGTTGAATTTATTTTAACACAATTCTTACAATCACCAGCTATAGAGGATACCTACTATCTATTGGACGTAGTTGACGAATGTGTAAGAGAAATGGAACTGAAAGAAACTACCTATTCTGAAATAATGAAAATTCAAATCCCTCCGATTTTCGAAGATGATAATTGGCGTGCACCGTATCAAGACGATAGTCTAAGCGAAAGTTTAGCACTTACACCGGATCCCATGCCAAGTAAAGATAAACCTACATTAGGATTAAAAACTTTACCTAATAACCTAAGGTACGAATTCTTAGACATTGAATGTAAAAGACCAGTTATAATAAATTCCAGTTTAGGAACTATAGAAACAAAGAAACTTTTAGATGTCTTGAAGAAATATCCAACTGCATTAGGATATAACATATCTGATCTCAAAGGAATATGCCCTTCAATCTGTATGCATCGTATTCTATTAGAAGAAGATTGCAAAACCTCCAGAGAATCTCAAAGAAGAATTAACCCAATCCTTAGCACTGTAGTGAAAGAAGAAGTTAAGAAACTACTAGATGCCGGAATAATATATCCAATCTCTGATAGTAAATGGGTTAGTCCAGTACATGTAGTGCCAAAGAAAGGAGGTATCACTGTTGTGAAAAACGCTCAAGGCGAATCGATATCGCAAAGAGTAGTGACAGGACATAGAGTGTGCATAGATTATCGTAAACTAAACAAAGCCACTCGAAAAGATCATTTCCCACTACCTTTTATAGATCAAATGTTAGAACGATTAGCCAAGCATTCATACTTCTGTTATCTTGACGGTTACTCAGGATTTTTCCAAATCCCTATCCATCCAGATGATCAAGAGAAGACTACATTCACATGCCCATATGGAACGTTCGCTTATAGACGAATGCCCTTTGGATTATGCAACGCTCCTGCAACCTTTCAAAGATGTATGATGTCAATCTTCGCAGATTTTATAGACAACATCATGGAAGTGTTCATGGACGACTTCTCTGTATGCGGGCAAAGTTTTGAAGGATGCCTATCAAATTTAGAAATGGTGTTAGAAAGATGTGTAAAAGTAAACCTCGTGCTTAACTGGGAGAAATGTCATTTTATGGTCAGAGAAGGAATCGTATTAGGCCACGTTATATCCGACAAAGGGAATTGAAGTAGATAAAGCTAAGATAGAAGTCATAAAAGATCTTCAACCCCCTAAAACCATTCGAGAAATACGAAGCATTTTAGGACACGCCGGTTTTTACCGACGATTAATCAAAGATTTCTCGAAAATCACTAAACCTCTTACTGGTTTATTAATGAAAGATGCTGAGTTCATATTCAATGAAGATTGTCTTAAAGCATTCGAAACTCTAAAAATAGCCCTCATCACCGCACCAATCATGCAACCCCCTGACTGGAGATTACCTTTCGAAATCATGTGCGATGCGAGTGACTATGCTGTAGGCGCAGTTCTAGGCCAGAGGAAGGAAAAGAAACTTCATGCGATTTACTATGCCAGTAGAACCTTAGATTCTGCTCAGATGAACTACGCCACTACTGAAAAAGAATTGTTAGCAGTCGTCTTTGCGCTTGACAAATTCCGTTCTTACCTAGTAGGAGCGAAAATAATCGTTTACACAGACCATGCTGCTATCCGATATCTATTAACTAAGAAAGATGCTAAACCGAGACTCTTGAGATGAATTTTACTCTTACAAGAGTTTGATCTCGAAATAAAAGATAAGAAAGGTACTGAAAACGTCGTAGCGGACCATTTATCTAGATTAGAAGGTATTAAACCCGAACAAGTGCCGATTAACGATGATTTTCCGTATGAACAGCTGATAGCACAAATAGGAAGCGACCTAGTTCAGTTAGACTTAAATGAACCAGAACCCGTGGAAACAATCCAGACAACTGTAGGACTGCCATGGTACGCTGATTTTGTTAACTACCTAGCCGCAGGAGCTCTTCCACCTGATCTAACCTATCAGCAGAAAAAGAAATTCTTTCACAATCTCAAACATTATTACTGGGATGAACCATTATTGTTCAAAAGAGGACCCGATGGAATATTTCGTCGATGTATTACCGAAGAAGAAATAGAAGATGTCATTGTTCAATGCCATTCATCTCCTTATGGTGGACATGCAAGTACTTCCAAGACTTGTGCAAAAATCTTGCAAGCCGGCCTATTCTGGCCTAATTTATGGAAGGATGTCCACATCGCTGTTATAAATTGCGATCGGTGTCAACGCACCGGCAATATTTCAAGAAGAGATGAAATGCCTCAAAAAGGAATATTAGAAGTAGAAATCTTTGACGTCTGGGGAGTAGATTTCATGGGACCATTCCCATCATCTTTCGGTAATAATTACATACTCGTAGCCGTTGATTATGTTTCAAAATGGATTGAAGCTATAGCTTCTCCTACAAACGATACACGAGTAGTAATAAAGCTTTTCAAAAATATAATCTTTCCCAGATTTGGTGTGCCTAGACTCGTCATAAGTGGCGGTGGCTCACACTTCATTTCAAAAATCTTTGACAAATTATTATCTAAGTATGGAGTAAGACACCGTGTGGCAACACCATATCACCCACAAACAAGTGGACAAGTCGAAGTCTCAAACAGAGAAATCAAACAAATCTTAGAAAAGACTGTCGCCATATCTCGGAAAGATTGGTCATCTAAACTTAATGAAGCTTTATGGGCTTATAGGACCGCTTACAAGACACCCATAGGTACTACACCTTTCAAACTAGTTTATGTAAAATCTTGTCACCTCCCGGTAGAACTAGAACACAAAGCTTATTGGGAGATCAAAACTCTCAATATAAATTATAATGCTGCAGGAGAAAAGCGAATCCTAGACATTAACAAATTAGAAGAATTAAGGCTAGATGCTTATGAGAATGCTAAGATATATAAAGAAAGAACTAAGCGATGGCATGATAAACGCCTATCTAGGAAAGAATTTAATGTGGGAGACGTTGTACTCCTCTTTAATTCAAGACTTAGGCTCTTTCCTGGAAAATTAAAATCTAGATGGTCAGGACCCTTCGAAATAAATAAAGTGTTCCCGAGTGGAGCAATAGAAATTAAGGGTAGGAATAGTGAACCATTCATAGTAAACGGACAACGTTTGAAACATTATCATAAAGTTGAAAATAGAGATTATGCAAATAATCTAAGGCTTTTAGAGTTGTCCACTAATTCCCCTGATTAATCTAAACCTAAGCATTACGTCAGGCTTTTGACGATAAAAACAGCGCTTAGTGGGAGGCAACCCATTTACTCATTTAATTATTTAAATCATTTTTTTTATCATTCTATTATTTTTGTTATTTATCGTTTTACTATTTATTTATTTGTTTTGTCATTTTATAGCTTTATTTCATTATTACTATTATTGCCTTTAAATTATGCATTTCATTTCCTTATTTTTCTTTATTTTATTCTTAAATCACTTTTACAGATTTTCTAAAAGTCTTTCCCATTTTCCTTCTCCCCCTGATTTGTTTCCTCCATATTTGCACTAACCATGGCTAACCAACCGATAAACCATATGGAAACCAAATTTAGAGGTAGGAACCAAAGAATGAAGTTTGAAGAGTTATCACAAAGGCAAATGGATTTGACCCTGTATCCGGATGATCTAACTATGGAAACCCTAGGTATACATGATAGCATCCTGTACTTGTTTAACCGACTTGGATGGGAGAATGCACTGATTCAACATAAGTTTGTGACTTACCGCGAGCTCACCCTTGAGTTCCTTAGCTCCTTAGTTTACCTACCTGAGCGCGGTTTTGGATTCAGGAAAGGATTTATCAGTTTCCGCCTATTTGGAATAGAATATGACTTTAACCATAAAGAACTAGCTGACTTATTAGGATTCCCTAGTGGACCCTTTGCTTTTACTACCACACAGGTAGAATTGATGGACATTGAGCTGGATTTATTTTGGGGAACATTAACCGGAAACTACCACCCTGAACCAAATAGCATGAACAATGATGAAATACATAACCCTGCTCTCCGTTACTTCCATAAGATCCTTGCCCACACCTTCTTTGGAAAAGAAGAAAACATTACCGGAGTCTCTAAAGATGAGATATTCATTATGTCATGTTTCACTAATGGACAGCCTGTTAATGGTGTACCTTTCATGATGCAAACCTTCACTCGAATCCAAGAAGAACCTGAATTACCTATATTAGTAGGAGGTCTTGTAACCATGATTGCTGATGCCTTAGGACTTAGGTACCAATTGCACAGGTGCAACCGTTTAGGTACCATCCGTCCTATGAATCTTAACTTTTGCTTTAATCGTCATATCATAAGGAATTTAGGACATCCACCTTTCGAGTACCTAATCCGGAATGAGGTAGTAACCCTGTTCACACTACCAAACCATGCTAGAGTAAGTGTTCACAATAAGGATAACTGGCTTTATGAGTTAACCCCACCTGATTATCCATCTACTCCTGAAACACCGCAGTCTTACAAGATAAAAGATGATATAATGACCGATGTCGAAACTGACCCTGAGACACCTCCTGGTTACCATGACATTGACCACACTGACGAAGTTATTGAAACCCCTGAAGTGAATCAAGGAGATTATGCTAACAACTTACAGAATATCATGAACACTCTTTAAGCTTACCAAACTGATATAAATACATTTAAGGATGAAATTAAGAGCATGCGATTGGACATTATAGGTTTGACTGACATAACCTGTGAACAATTCTATCACTTGAACTCCGCAATCGAAGATCTGAAGAAACACTTTTGAAAATGCTATAAGTGATCTAGTTTATTTTACTTATTGTTTTCGTTTCTAGTTAGTTTTACTTTTCGCAAACAATTTCATAACGTATTTTCATTAATGTAATTTCATTTCAATTACCATATGCAATGCACTTCTAGTTTACAAATTTTTTCCATTTTAATTAATTTATATGTTTTCATTATATATATTGTTATGCTTGGATTGAATTACTTTCTATAAAATCTCTCGTGCCATGCAAGTATACAAGTACTATATTGAAATTATTTATTATATGGTGTTTATATTAAATATTGAGTGAGAAGTGAAAAAAAAATTATTATATAAATTATATGAAGCGTAAGAGATAATGTTTCTGGAAATTATTCAAGGAAATCAACCCTCACGATCGTCACACCCCCCTAACGATCGTGACGTGCTAATTTAGCGTGTCACGACCGTCACCTCCTTGTCACGACCGTGACAACCCTAAATATAGGATTCGTGAGAAACAGAACTGTTTCTTTTCGAAACCTCTTCTTCTTCTTCCTCCATAACTTCCAAAACCACCCATTTTCTCCCCCAACTTCCGTAACCTCCCATTACCAAATTAAAACTCATTAACCTCTCCATTATCACCACACCTATCACATTCTCACCTTCCAATATTTATCCGAACCATTATTTCTCTCATTTTATCACTTTTTCACAAAATCCAAACTCCTCATCTCTCACTCTAGCTCTTGCATGCAATGGATGCTATACAATTTAGAGAGGGTGAGAATGGAGAAAACCAGAGAGAAAGATTCATCCGATTCCAGAACCGCGGTGTGCAACCTACGCGTTATATTGACACTGAATGTTTGAGAGAGTTGGGAATGCTCAACAGTGTCAAGAACCTGCTTAAGAAGGTTAATTTGTGGGTTCTATGCAGTCAGCCTCAGCCCACATTCGAGTTTCTGACACTGGAATTCCTAAGCTCGTTCCATTACATCACTGGTACCGGTTCTCAGAGTCAACTTACCGGCGTTGCTAAATTCAGATTGTTTGGCCGGGAGTTTGAACTTTCGCAAACAAGGATAGTCGAGTTGCTAGGCTTCGCTCACGGGAATGAAGCTCACCTCCGCGTGCCGAATAATTTTAGTGAAACCGCTTTCACTTTATGGCACGACATAACCAACACCCGTGCCTCAGCCTTCCAGAGCCTTAATGCTACACACATCCACAACCCGGCAATCAGATATTTTCACCGAGTCATTTGCAACACCATCTTTGCACGAGAGAGTAACCATAAGCTCAACTCCAAGGAGCTTCTGTTCTTGCACTGCGCTCTAAATGACGAGCCAATCAACGCTGCCCCGTTCATGCTTTCTCACATCCAGGCCATTGCCCAAAGAGGCTCCACCCCATTTTTCATAGGAGGCATTGTCACCACCCTCGCCATTCAGTTAGGGCTTGGTGACTTGGTCACCAATTTGCCTCGCATAGCCGCAGAATTCCTCACCAAGAACTATTGCAGGTCCGCTCACTTGATTGCGCAGAGAGAGGATGGCAGGTATAGCCCTATTATCCACGGCACTGTCTATCACCACATCATTCTGCCGTCCCGTGACCGCATCGACCCATCCAGCTGAGCCAACTGGCTCTTTGTTTTACCAAATGCTGCCGGCCACGCCCCCATTCATGATGATCAGGCCGATCCTCCAGCGGATGAGATGCAGGACGCCATGGATGCAGCTGAGCCTGTCCAGGATATTCCCGAGTCATCTACCCGACAGCCTCCTGCACAGGAATTCACTCTTGAGGACGTACTCCGCGCGATTCATCAGCAGAACCAGATGAACGCCGCACTGGAGCGAAGGCAGAAGGAGCAGCATGATGATTTGCTCCGCACTATTGCAACCAACCAGACAGCTACTAATGAGAAGCTCGGAGAAATTTTCAGCGAGCTAGAGGCCTTACGCATTGACATCACTGCTGTTACCGGTACCGGTTCTGATCCTGAAGCGACTCCTACCAGACTCTCCCGCACCAGAAGCCGAGCCCGCGGTCCTCAGCAGCCTTAGTTTTAGTTTTTGCTTATGTTTGTTTTTCATTTTCATAGTTCGTATTGTACTTTTACCGCTATTATATCACAACATTGAGGACAATGTCTGATATAGTTTGGGAGAGGTACCTTTCCTTTTCCGCATTTTTTCAATTCCGTTGTATTTCTTTTCGTAAGTTAATGAAACGAGCAAATCTTTGTGCTATTTTCTTTAGTTTCGAACTTTCCCCGTTTATTTAGCCATACCAGAAAAAAATCTTTAATTATTCGCATTACCCGACTTACCTACGGAATCGTAATTAGGAAGCTGAGAACGATTCAACAAGACCAATACAATCTTGACACCTTTGACTTCCCACTTAAGCAATTCCATTCCGATTATCGTTACGAGTACACCTTAAGTTTCAGTTCAAAAGTAACCCCTAGTAGTTTATACTAGCAGTCAGCACCGTCTGAACACAAACCACGTGGGGAGCCGATGAATATAAGCGTTTGATGCCTAATCTATAATGATCCTTCATATCTCGATGCAAATGAAAAGAAATTGCACCAAAGTACACGGTCGCATATAAGAAACGAGAAATATGAGAAGGAGTCCATTGCGGGTTGGTTCAGAGGTACTGGTTCTGAACTTGGTAGGGCGTGCTACGGCTCGATCCCCCACAACCTCCAAATCGGATAATATATGTAGGGTTACCGCACTCGTGTACCAGACCCCGTGCTTAAAAAGGATCAAAGTCGCTAACTGGCTACTCCACTACGTGCGTGCTAAGGCAAAAGGCTTAATGTGATTGCGCTAGAATGAAACCGGTCGAAATAAGATCGAAAAACTCTAGGTGAAATCGTAAAGAAATTACCGATTGTTTCGTTTAACAGGAAGTCGACGACTTAGCTTGTTGCTTGTGTCATTAGTGTATCGTTAGTGTTTTATCATTACCGGTTTGTCCGACAAAACGATCCCTCGTACGTTTTGTTTCGTGTGTGCGTCGATAAAAACTTGTCCGCCGATTTTCAACCGACTATTTGCTTGAGGACAAGCAAAGGTTTAAGTTTGGGGAAGTTTGATAACGAGAAAAAGTATCGATTATATTGCTAAGTTTCATTACCGTTTTATTGCATAATCATCGTTTTAACACCCGATTCCTCGAGTTTTTCTTACCATTTTTGCAGGTACATCATATATGGAGCTAAATCATGAACCAAGAGCAAAAGGAACAAAAACAACCATAAAAAGATGAAGAAATGAAGAAACCTGCAAAAACCTGCATAATTTGTTGCACTCACGGTCGTCACCTAGTTGTCACGACCGTGACACCCCAAAAGAAGCAATCACGACCGTGATGACCTTGTCACGACCGTGACACTTAAAATTCAAGGGAAACGAACGTGATGCCCTTGTCACGACCGTGACAAGGGAAAAATAGGTTATTTGACCCAGACTTGGTCACAAACGCTACGTGCACATGGTCTGCCTATTTTCCAGCCACGTTCCTATATTCTCTCAACTGCTCCTACGAGGCCCAATGCAACAAGTACAAACCACAAGCCCATTAAATGTTCTATAAATAGCTTAAATTTTATGAACAATTGACAGAGTAATTTTTTATCAATTTCTTGCGGAAGCTCTGCCGAATTATTTTACACCCTTTTTATTTCATTATTATTTTCATTGTTCTATTTTTATTTGTATCCAAACCCAACCTATAACAATTTCCAACATCAGGAAATTGTTATAAAATTTACTTGTTTCCAAACCTTCAGAATATTTTGTTATTTTCGATTCCGCCAAATACTCCGAGCTTTCCGGTCTGTGGAAGAAGGAGTCTGCCATTTTATTGTTAACCAGGTTTATATTATTTGCAATTTAATATTTATGTTGTTTATTTATTTTTCTGCCATGAATATTTTGTTTATTGTTTCTCTGCCTCTGTCTGGTTCAACAAAAATGAGTAGCTAATTACCTTAGGGCGGTATATAGTTAAAACAAACTTAATCGGTAAATTTAACCATAGGCTTAAAATAATTAATAGCTTAACATTCTGGCTGATACTTTTTATTTAAAATCGACATTTTCGTTACGAGAGTAAGGAAAGAGTATTAGGTTAGGTCAAGACCACGAGAGTGTGAGATTTTAACCAGATAGCTAAAGTTAGGCATTTAAATTAAACACAGCGAGAGCGCTTTAAAATAAATTAGAATTACTAAGTTTCCAAAAATTATCTCTAAACACTTATGGGCTAGCGAGAGCAGGCATAGGGCTTTAGGGGTAAGATCTGAGATAAGACCACGAGAGTGTGAGTTGAGGGTATTTAAACTGGTAACCTCTACAGAATAGATTAAGTAAACACCTTTATAATCCTAGGTTAGATTGACCCGCCTAAGTTAGTATAATTACATACCGACCGCCTTAGTATTATTTTATTAAAACTTAAATTTAATTCCCGCCTTTAATATTTTAAAAACAACAAAAAACCGTGACAACCTTTCACCTTAGCTAAACTAGAAGTTTATCTAGCACTAAGTAACCATAGAGTCCCTGTGGATCGATAATCTTAAATATTACTTCGATAGGCTGTGCACTTGCAGTTAAGATACCGCTAGACACATAATTAGACACATCTAGAGCCCATCAATGACCATCAAGGTCGGAAAACATAAAAACTTTAAAAATACAGCCACGCGGATCGACTTTTCAAATATTACATAAATGGGGGAACAACTTCCCCGAAGCAGAACAAAGGTCATGGCATGCAGGCCGACCAACAAAATTAAAAGGCAAAAAACAACAAGATCTTCAAACGTTTGCATCCACGGCAGGCTGAGCGTCAACAGAGACTCCCTTATTCCCTTCAGCCATGGTCGTATCATCCTGTTCCGGATGTCTAAGGAAATCGTGTACAAAGATCTCTCCATCCTTGAACTTGTAAAGGCAGTTGATGCCCTCCTCATTGAGCACCACCCCGGGGTTGACGATATTTAGTTGATACACCATGTTTTTAAACGCCACGCCCGCTATCTCTTTAAGGCCCTCTTCCTTTTGCTCGATCTTCAAAATCAACTCAGTTCGGGTCACCAACGACTTCAACTCCTCATGTTCGTCCTCAATAGGAGCCATTGCAACCTTAAGATGAGCAACTTCGTCCTTGGCCGTTCTCCTCTCAGAATTAGCAGCAGCCAGAGACTCTTTTAACTCCTTGATCTTCTTCGAAGCTTCCTTTAAAGACTCTGAGGATGCATTAGCCCTATTCTTGGAAGCAGAGAGGAGAGCCTTCAGGCGCTGAATCTCCTGCTCCTGAGTGGCGGTACCTTCGACGTACAAGGAGGTTATCATTAAGACCCTCATAACCGAGCTCGCATCCCGAGCCAAACACAACCGCCTATCCGGTCACTCAGCTCCTCCAACTTAAGCGTTTCCGCCCTGTGGACCTGGAGAGAGGTCCCCTCGAAGAACGTCGGCTTCAAGAAGCAAGTTGGGAGCTCGAACGAATGCTTTGGGGGGGGGTCTTTGTTAAGTGTATAACTTCATCGGCCCTCGACCTTTTCCCTAGTCTGGAAGCGGTGCCCAACGAACCGTGGGGAGTTGAGGAAGAGTTACCCGAACCTGTGCTTGCGGATACCAATTGTTCATTCAGACGAGTTTGTTTCAGCTTCTTGGGCCCCCTTCTCTCGGCAGCGTTGGCCATCACCTTGTCATGCAAGTCAACCATTGAATTTGAAAAAGATAGAGAAAAAACTAGTTAGAGCATAAAAGGTATACGAGCATAAATTCAATGCAAACAAACAACTCCAAAGACTACCAAGATAAGCGGTGACGTCCTCGTCCGTCTCACAAGCGAGAAGTTTGGACACTTCTATGAATCTAGGGGTCACTTTGGCATCCCCGTCCTTATCCAAGATCATATGACCTTGCTCGTCTACATGTATAGTCATGGTAATCCTGGAAACATAGCTCATCAAAGCATCATAGCTAGTTTGATCCTCGTCACTTAGCTCAGACGCTATGGCCAAATATTCCTCGGTACCATGCATGAAATAGTCACACGACCAGGAAAAATGGAATTTCAGCATAAGACGAGGAACCTCCTTCCCCTCATTGTCAAAAAAGACTCTCCATTCATCATCGGTGTCTACCCCCCAGAATTTGCAAGAATTTTGTGCACGAATTGAGATCGGTTCGACCAGGTAATACCGATCCTTGAAGTCCCTGATCAACCTAGAGTAGGATTTGAATATCTTTTTCTTTTGTTTGAGGGAGACCCAACCATATCTCCCTTGCACGACCTGCCTCTGGAGATGAAATATGTGGAAAAACAAGGAAATGGTCGCTCCAATCTTCAAGTATCCGCAGGTCAGCTCGACAATTCTCATGAAAGCAAACGAATTTGGATGCAGTTGCGATGGTGAGAGCTCTAAGTGGACGAACATGGAAACTTGAAAGTCAGAGAAGGGGAGCTTAAATCTGAGTACCTTGAAGAATATGTCATACATGGGGAACTTGTTGGGACCGTATGACAAGAAAATACGATCCTCCTTGACAGGGTATCTGATAACCCATTCCTCGGGGTTCCTGACCACCGAACTTGGACCCTCAATGGGCTGGGATTACATCGATTGAATGGTCAATGGCTCCTAAGCAGCCCATTATTCAATAGAAATATTTTGATCCTCGTCGTTTTCCTCAGGGTTGACAGGATCAGTATGATTTGAGGTAGTTTCCTCGGAATCACTCGAGGCAAAATCACTTCTTCCCAACGTCGTTTCATCATAATGATTCGGAGAAGAAGCTGTGTCACTAGAAAGCTTTTCCATGTCCATGTGGGCAGGTGCGTCACTGGACATCTTTTCACCTGAAAAGCAGCAAAAGTAAACGCGAATTCAATGAGTTAAATCAAATCCACCCTTCCACCGATGATCAAGTGAAAGTGCGCGCAGAGGAACGAGGATGTTGTCCTCGACCTAAGCCCTTATTCAAAATAGTCCACGATCGTTATAACGACCATATATTTATACGAGGAAGAGAGAATCCTAAGATATCAAACTACCGGTTCACATCAACTAGCAGATGACTCTACGCTGAAACCCAGAACTCTGGTTGAAGTTCAACCGAAGCTGTCGTACAGAGCCATGAGGAACGTCGCTAAAAGCCCTAAATATCGCAACGACGATGGCGTATCACGCATTAGCCACCGTACAGAAACGGGAATGCCGTATCTAAACTCTAACAATCTAAATTATGGGTCTTATTGACCCTAAAATCTATCCTAACCACATGCATCTATGTAATCAGCAAGAATTCGAAGGAAAGTTAGAGAGATAGGTGAAGAAACTTACAAGTTTTAGAAGATTTTGGCGTGGTCGTTTGGCTATCGTCGTTGGAAACGGCGGCAGACGGTGGTTTGCGGCGGAGATCGAGGACTTATCCTTGTCGAGTAGAAAAACAAAGAGCGAAAAGTATGAAACTGAGTCCCAACGCTCTATTTATAGCTTCTGTCAGCACAGGCACGTGGGATATATAACCTATAAACTACACAATCATTGCCTATGGACGACCATAGAGTATCCATCATTACGCATTAAATACGCATGTTTCCCAAGGCGTAGGCGTGACGTGACTTCTCAACATAACTATTGGGATCCTCGTCCGATGACCACATTAACGCCCAGGGGTACGCAGGTTCACCTACACCAAGCCAGGTGACTAAAAAATATCACAAGTCTCGGCTTCACCTCGTACGTAGCCGACCACCCTTAAGTCATCACTTCTACGATCAGAAGCAACGACATGAGAGGCTCTTATTCCAGACTTGCCCAATCCACTCCTGCACACAGGAAGACCCAATAACCCAATAACCCAAATATCAGAGGGACCCATTGGCTTTATGCCCCTCAGCCAAGGAGGATTTGTCGACCATGGTCACCCGTGGTCGGATTTCTCTGCTCCTTCTAGACTTCTGCTTGACGCCCGCAGGAGTCACCCAGATTCAACCGAAGACAACTCCTGCTCGGATTTCCCTATGCCCAACGCACATCCCATCCGACCAAGTATGCTCGTCCCAATGGCTAGTTTCTGACAGTTACCCATTTTCGGGGAATCCACGATCCAAATCCAAAATAGGGACCAATAGCCAAGCGCAGAGGGCTCTTTATAAATCCTCTCGCATGAGAGGGTCGGGTATCGAATATTCACTCCCTTAATACTTTTACTCGTACTTGCATACTCTTTTGCCCGCTCTTACTTTGACGTCGGAGTACCTTGCAGGTACATCCCCTAACTCTCTTCGACGACCGAACAAAGACTTTAATATCCACGTCAGCGTCCACAACCATTATAAATTCTGATCACATGTACGATCAACAATTGACACGAGGGTTGTTATTTTTATATCAAAATTCAAACATTTTATTTTTATACCGTATAAAATTAATAATTATTATTTTTCTAACATACACCAACAATATATATATATATATATATATATATATATATATATATATATATATATATATATATATATATATATTTTGTTAGTGTATGCTAGAAAAATAATTATTATTAAATATTCTTAAGAAAAACCGTATAGAACTGCAGTGTAAAAGTCATGTTTGGTGTAGAAATTTAATTTTCCAATTTATATAAGAGGTAGATCTTTTATAACAAATAAAAAACATTTATTGAAAGAAAAAAAAACATGTGATTGCTAGGTTGGTGAAGAGCTAGGCCAAATTTGAAGAACCATTGGAGTTGGACATTCATCTAATAATTATAGTAGTATGTGGTAACTATTTCCAATGTAGGTTCAAACTTCAAAATATATACTCTCCTAGTTTGCACAGTCTAATTCTATTCTCTTTTAATTTCTCTACTTTAACGGACCTGTTTCTTGCCCTATTTATTTTTATGCAATTTCATAGTCCTATCCTTCTGTCATTCACACATAGCACCATAAAATCCTCAGAGACAAGATATACATAAATAAAGCTGTATCTCTATGAAACCATACTACTACTATAGCACAAGATAATAATAACACAGTTGTCAGTTCCTTATGACCAAGATGGCTTCAATGGTCCCCACTTCAATCTTTGTCTATAGTTTTTTTTTTACATTCTCTCACACGCTATATTAAAAACCTAAATAATATTTTAATATTAAAAAAATTGATAGTACAAAATATGCATTAATATATTAGGATAATCACAATGCATAATTTACAAAATATATAATATAAGCAAATGATATAACTAAACAATAAAAATAAAGTTGGGAAGTTGCATATAAAGGTATGTGCGATAATAACATTTAAAATGTTTGTTTTTCTTGAATTCCTTTGGATCTTCAATAGCAAGTTTTGAGAGGTCTATTAAGCTCAAATTTAAATGATACTGTAGATTTAATTATTGTTTAAATTTTAAAATAAAATTTATCTTATATTCAAGCTTTCAATCGGTTCAGTTTCTAATTCAACGAGTTGAATTGGCTGATCGAGTCAAGTCCGTTATTAATAACATTCATTAATTATTATAATTTTATTTAGAGAACTAAAAATTATATAGAAATAACAGACAAGCGGACAACAAGCTGTGCCGTTATCTCTTTTTTATGGCAAAATTAATTCTGTTAAAAATTACATTCATTGTTTTAGGAAACACAAAATTGCTATGCACAAGCATTTGCACTCTCTGTAGAAGATTCACTCTTTTTAGTGCTAGAAAACCAAAAGTGTCAAAAGTAAATGGTATGAAACATGTTGATTGTCAAAACATGTTTTCTCTTGTTTAACCACTTTACTTGAAGCAACTTTGAAAGTTGCCTATCCCACAATTAAACCTCCAATTCTTAGTCCCACGTGTAGGGAAATCTCAGTCAACTCTACACATGCATGCTTCTCTCCTACCCCGTACACCAGAACATCTACGAGTTTAAGTGTCGATTTCTCCTCTTATGGATTAGTTGAGAAATTTATATGTGTCTCTTTCTTCACAATATCTCGACACTTCGAAATATATTAAATAAGACATCTATAACAAAGGCATATTGATATTTGAATCCTAAATGCTTTTTACAATGAATGATGTGTTCTCCAAAAGTATCTAAGCAACCCTTACGACAAACAGGAAAAACCTCATCAACAAAAAATAAAGGAATCATAAGTCGGTATTTAAGGACGGTACAGTACTCTACCGGGAACATAAGTTAATCTAAATCATCAATAGGGATAACAAGGAGAAAATTTTAAGTATGTGTTACTTGCAAATAACCAAAAACTATTTTTTGTCTTTGGTCATGTCAAACTTTACATCCATGTCATGAACACCTTAACTGAAAAAGGCACTCCCCAAAACATGTTGTGCTTTAGGAGGGATGATGTATTTGCTAGTCAAAGTGCTAAGATCAAAATTTGGAATCGCAACACTATGACCATCCTAGTGTCTCTTAATATATGATCTTGTAACACCCAAGATTGGCCATAGAAGCCACAAATACGTATGAGACAACCTCAATTGTCGAGTACATACTCAATCCCCTAACTCTAATAGGTAAAGAAGTCATTCACTATTGAAGGTCTCAGATGAAAGAACATTCACCAACCACAATGTCTTCAACTGTCCTTCACAACTCTTTATCAAACCAAATAGTTATTTTCTCCATATGATTGGGTCGACATGTTCTAAGGCCAAAAAAGAGTTTGGCGATACTCATGCAAGATCGAAATAGAATAAACTCACTATGAGGATCCCTTAGTTGTGGCAAAAGGGGCATCAACTCAACAACCATGGCCGATCTCTTCATGGATAACTCCTCTAAATAAACCTTCATATCGACTACTAGCCCCTCCAAGCAACTTCATCCCTAACATCGGCCTCCTAATATTCGAAGGAAACAACTCCCCTCACGAAGTTTACTACCATCACACGAAGGACAAAAAATCTCAGTTTTATAATTATTCAATTCAAAATCTAATTTTTGACCAATCTCTCGAATGATGCTAAAGGCTTTAGCCACCTTCTTTGAATCTCCTATAATGGTCTCGTCATGAAAATATAAAGCATGAAGAAGAAATTTACAATAGTCTATAATTTGATGAATAACTATGTGTAACACAAGTACAAAAAGGAGCGACCCTAATAAGTCACCTTGTTGAATAGTCTATAATTTGATGAATAACTATGTGTAACACAAGTACAAAAAGGAGCGACCCTAATAAGTCACCTTGTTGCACTCCTGTGGCTGACATAATATGTCCATCCCCAAGGTATAACCTTACTTCCTGACCATAGAAAAACTCAACTCACAAAGAAAAAGATGGGTATCTCACCCTTACCTCTCGCAGTATGGTTGATCGATCTACTTGGTTGAAAGCAATCATGAATCTACCGCGAGCATAGTCAAAAAGCCATTTCCATGTCACTTGCTCAGCACCCTATTGGCACTATGCAAAATGACTTAAGCACCACCGATACTTTGACCCCAAATTGAAAGTCATTGAGATATTGTGTCACATCCTTATTGATCTTTTTTATTGCAACCTTGTATACCAACTGACTCCAAATAGAACCCACAACAATTGATCATATCCCACCATCAGACTTTAATAATGGCGTCAAGGGTGCGGAGACAATAAACTCTTCCAAACTCATCAGACATCTCCCTCCCAACCATAGGTTAACAACTAGAATTATTGCACCTAAGAGATCTAGACACATCAGAACTTTCTCCACAAAGCGCGTTTAATAAATATTGTGCTCGCAAACCATCTCTACCACATGAAATCCCTTTGGAAAATGATTTAATGCACCTGAAGATTGTATCATTTTCAGCCACTAAAGGAGACTCGGAGAATAAGGAGGTCTGCATGGAGGGATGTGGTTTGTATGAATATTTGACCTCCAAAACCTTCATAGTATGTGCATTATAGGAGGCTACACCGAATGACCCCGACACTTTCACAGTCGTCGTAAAATTGACCATATATGTTCTTGCAAGAACATTGCTTGACGTTAAATCACACCCTTGCATCTTCCTCCATAATAGAAACTCCCTCACGACCAAACTTATTTTACTCATAACTACCTAACATCCTATTAGATAATCAACTAACTTGACAAGACCGAATACATTCCTCCATCTAACTAAATACTCCAAAATGTGATGGAGTATTGTTCTTGATTAATTTGAATCTCCCTATTTCATTCGGTATGAATAACAACATCATATATATTCAATTTCATACCAAAACCTTCATCTAAAAAGATATGTGATTAATGCGTCACTGATTCATAGAAAAAGATGGAGTACTGTTCTTTTATGCAGCTCATTGCACTAGTTACAAGCCAAATATGATTACTACAACTACTTGAGTGAGTTGGTGGTTAATGTTTTATGCATCATTAAACTTTTACTAACATTCCATCATCATCATCATCATCATCACTTTTTAAGTTTTATTGTATCTTTTTGTAAACCCAATCATTTGAAATTAGAACAATAATGAAAAGAATGTTTGTGAACAACAAAAAAAACACAAATACTAATAGTAATAATTAATCAGTATCAGTCCAATTAAGTTACCAACACGACACGTGTCAAGTTAGGAACATCTCTTAACTAAAAACAGAAATAAACTAACTACATTAATTTTCCACATTCATTAATTAACCTTAATAACAATTACATACCCTAAACTCATTATATATATAGTAGCATATATGATTAATTAGCAAATTAAGCTTAATCTTCAATCTTCAAATCTTCAAATCTTCAAACTAAGCATATTCAATTAGCATAATCTGGTGATCTACGAGTGTAAGAGTTGAGGCTAAGTTCCAAGGAAGTAGTACGAGAAGAATTGATGAAACCATGATCTTCACCTTGATACCAACCATGACCAGCACCATAGTTAGATGAGTTTGATTTCAGGTTACAGTATCCACCATGAATGTCTTCACCATGCATAGGAAATAAAGGGAGGGTTTCAATTTCAGGAGAGCCATTTTCATATTCTTGTTCTTCTTCTTCCATGATTTCATCATTTGCTCTTATTTTCTCAAATAAATTAGCATAAGCTGAAGAATATGGATCAACATGATGATGAGGATGATGACCAATCCATCCTAAGTGGTTGTTCATGGTGCTTCCAACTTGACTACTGCTACATCCAGCTGATATTGTACACTCCTAAGAAATTAAATGGTTCAAGATTTTGCAGAAGAAAAATATATATGTGACATCAACATGTCTAAAGCTATAAACCTAAGAGTAGAGTTTTAATAGTATTCTGTAAAAGTAGTAACTAGTGAAAGTGAAATATTTTTGGTGACTTTATTACAAGTGTTACTTTACAATGCTTACATTATGAGGTTCTTAATTCTTATTATGGATTGTTGCTGCTTTTGGTTATAAAATAAGAGATCATGATTATGAAATCTCACATGGATGCATTGCAAAACTATGAACATATATAAAGTTTTTCATGTCAAATAAAATCAGAATCTTAGCTTACCCTAAAACTCTTCTCCATAGGCACAGATCCATAACCTATAGCAACCATCTCAGCAGAAGAACATGAAGCAGAAGAAAGCCCTATAGTAAAAACACACACAAACACAATAATTATATATTTTTATATATAGTATTTGATAAATTTCTTTAATTTTTTTGTTGGCTCAAAAAAGAAACTATACCAGAAGATGAAATGTTGTAATTGGAATGGTTGGTGTGAAGAATGGATTGATGTTGTTGCTCATGATCAGGTTTCCAATTAGCAGAAGCAATAGAGATATTATTTGGAGCTCTTTGAATGATGGGAAGAACATTAACATCAGAAGTGAACCTTTTCTTCTGTCTTTCTCTAGCTTTATGGTTTTGAAACCAATAAAACACATTTTTTCCTTCAATCTTACCGTACTGTCTCAACCTAGCAGAGATCCTCTGAATCTGTTCAGCACTTGGTGATCTAATTCCATTGTTGTAGTAAAGATCCTTCAATATTCTTATCTGGTCTGTTGTTGGTGTCCACCTTGTACTACTTTGTCTGCTCATAAAACCACTCCCTTTTCCACTACTGCCACCTCCACCATTTTCCTGATCATTTTGTTGCTGTTGTTGAGGTTGTTCCATCTTTGTTGTTGGACTGAAAACAAGAACAAAACAAACACAAAAAAACAAATGAAAAGAGGGTTGGTGAGTGAGTAGTGAGTACTACTACTACTATTACTACTGCATGAAATGTATTGGTGTAGGTTATAATTACATAGTAACATATATATAATATATAATGATAGAGAGAGCATGCACTATGCACATGGTACATGGAGTGATAAAGAGAGAAAATCAGAAAAGATATCTGGGAGAGAAGGACTGAAGTTGACAGAGAGGTGTTCATAAAAAGGGAAGGGACAAAAGAGAGCTTAGAAAGTGACCAGGAATTTACTTGGATCAAAAGGTATTGTCATTTATCATTTATCAGATATACTATATACTATATATTATAAATAAAGTGTTTAATTAAATTATTAAATTTTAGAAAAAGGGTATGTATGTAATGTAATGTAATGTAATGTTTGTATTGTATGAAATGATATGATATATTGAAAGGAAAGAAAAAAGTAGATGTTACTGAATGAATGAAGGAATGAATGGTAATAGAAGAATGATGCTAGTGTGATTTGGGAGTTCAATAGGTTCTTCTTTTGATGAAGAAAATCAGACATGGCCCCTACATGAATATATTATTTTTCTATAGCTACTAAGATATTGTTGTACTAGAGAATTAAAAAAGTGAAGGGTATAAATGTATTTGTGACTATGAACTTAGTATATGAATCTCATATGGGTCCCAATATTAGGTTTTTTTTACAAATATTCTAAAGTTGTATCAGAAAGTATAGCTTTTAGAATTGTACTTTTGAAGCAGTGGTGGAATTGATGATATATGCTTGAGTTTGATGAGCAAAGAAGACTACATATTGTGGTTTTGTATGGTACAATTTCTTGAGTTTTGAGAGAATAGGTTTTTCTCAAAATATCTAAATAATTATTATATCTGCAAGAACTTGATTATCATCAGTACTGGGAAATGACCAAAAACAGAAAATATAAAATGCAAACTGAGCCATTTTTAGTTATACGTTCCTTTCAATATTATTGTTTTGTTTATTATCAAAATTCATTTTGTTCTAATTATTTGATTTTTGTTTCTCTCTGTCATGATCACACAACAAAGTTATACGATTCTCTTTAATATGTCACACTTTTTTACATATAAAGTGACTGCACTTTATGTGAAGAAAAGAAAATACTAGAGAGGTTCATATAAGATAGGGGAATTTTTCAACTTTATTTATAATGAGGTTTTTGAAGTGATTTAGTTACAAATAATTGGATGATGACAAATAAACTTTGGTTGGTTTTGTTTTTGTCTGCCACAATTGTCTATCTCAATATAAAACAAATAACATATTTATACAGAAATGCATGATTTCACTAAATGGTGTATCATGTGAAAGTTTTGTATCCATGTTCTATAAATATTGAATGGATGAGATTCTATCAGAATTTGTGATAGAAAATACCATCAAATCCCTCAAGTAAGAAAACCAACAATGAGTGTGACATTTTAATGAGATATCTATCCCTCAACTTTTTATATGCTAGTCCCCTCTAGTTAGATGTATTCACCATCAGGACACTATGGAATCTTTTGAGAAAATGGTTTGGTTGAGGACTTGATAACTTGGAGGTGTTAATTATATCTCCAATCTAATAGGTTGACTTGGGTAAAAGATCCTTTTGATAGTGTGTTTTGAGTGATCATAGCATATTCCAAGTTCTTATAAGGTGATGGAACTAGTAGATGTGTGTGGCGTTGTTCATCCTAACCGAATCAAATCATAATAAAAGGTTATCCGAACTGAATCGAAATTGTTTCATTTTATTCAAAAACGAGTCGAACTAAAATTATTAGTTTGATATATTTGATTGGAATTTTAAACCGTATTATAATTTTCTACAAACCGAATCATTTGTTAAAAAGTCAAACCGTTATACTTTTTAAAAAATTTGTAACTTCTTTTTAACATTTTTTATTTTCAGTTTTGGTTTCATAATGTTTCTGTTTTGATTTGGTTTATTTGTCATTTAATTTAATTTTAAAACTATTTGTGCAATATAATTCAATCCATTAACCAAATACAATAATTCGGTTATTTTAGTTTCGATTTGGTTCAGCATATTTTTTGAATAGTCCTAATTGCATGATAATGAGAATGTTGATGTTAGACTCAAACCAATTGTATGGAAGGTTTACAAAGAAATGTCTACATGGGGAGTTAGTATTGGATGACGTGGCACCCAAAGTCTAGATAATTTTTTTTATTAGTAAGATATATTGAATAGAAGAACGAAAGGTTCTCAAAATCTGTTTACAAAAAAGTGAGAACTAAGCTCGGCAAAGAAAATTACAAACCAATTGAACTTTAAGAAAGATAATACAAAGGGAATTTGCTAAACTCATAAAAATTACAATTGGAATTTGAAACTTTTTCCGATGAAAGACCATCTCCAAACAAAAACTTTAATACTCTAAACCGCATCTAAGATATTCCAAGACTCATTCCGGAAAATAATGCCCAGTCTTTATTGAATTTTGATTATAAAAAAAAGTTGTTAACCAAACACAACCCTCCTTATCTCTCTTTGTGCTCTTTCGCTTACCAAAGGAGCTCCAAATCAGAAAACTTTCTTTCATATTATTAGATGCATAATCATTCAAACCAATCCAATTTGCAACTTCTCTAAAAATTAATTTAGAAACTCCACAACCCAAAAATAAATGGTTCACCATTTCTAAAGAATCTCCAAAAAAAAAACACAATTAAGGTTATTGCTACTAAAGGAACAATCCTTTTTTGAAAGAGAAACTTTCGAAGGAATTCTATTAATAAAGCATCTTCATCCAAAGATCAAAATTTTAGTAGGTACCTCCATTTTCCAAACCAAATCCAATGCTTCATCAAATGAATTAAAAGGACTGTAAGGTATACGAAACTTACTTGAAAGCATCTGAACACTCTCAACCGAGAATGTTGTCCCAAAATCATGCTTCCAAGTCACCGAGTCTTCACCGAAACTTGTTGGCCGCACATCACAGAGCAGCCTACAGAGAGCCTGAAGTTATTGGGCAGTCGCGACACTAACTCCCTCTCCCACACCGAAATTCCCTCATCGTCATTCACCTCTCACCCAGCCTCTCATGCAAGCTACTACTACATCTTTTAAACAACAAAAGAAGAAAAGCCCAGGAAAAAACTCTTTAAGACAAATATCATCACTCCAAAAGGAATGCCAAAAGGAAGAAGAATATCCATTATGAATAGAAAATTTGCAACAAGACACAAAGATAACTTCCGAAAAATATTTAGCGATATTTAAAATATCCCTCCACCAAGAAGAAACTCGTCCACTCGAAACCGCGACTCCTTCTGGATTCACAACCTTCAATTTAATATCTCTGTAGCGCATTTTAAACATCTTAATCCAAAGGGAATTAGAATGCGATAAAATCTTCCACCTCCACTTATGAAGAAGAGCAATATTATAGTCGTCAATTCTTCGTAAACCAAGGCCTCCTTTATTAATCAGAAGACACACATCATTCCAACTAATCCAATAAATTCTCCTTTTCTAATCGAAACCTCCCCAAAGGAAATTACTTTGAATCGAAGTTATCTCTTTGACCACTTTAACCAAAGCTTTGTAAAAAGAAAGCATAAAAACGGAAAGGCCAGACAACACCGATTTCAAGAGCGTTAATCTTCCTCCAATACTAAGGTAGCGATTTTTCCAACATAATAACCATCTTCAAAATTAACCCCAACCATAAAGATGCTTTGTTTGTGTAAAGCCCAATGGGAATCCCCAAAAAATGAATTTGTTATCTTCCTTATTACAAGAGAGAAAACAAGTTGCTACTTCCATGAAGTTCGAACTAATATTGACACCTATTAGTTTACTTTTATGGAAATTGATACGAAATCCATAAACAATCTCAAATCCCCTCAACACCACCTTAACCGCCCAAATATGATTCCAAATTCCATCTCCTACTAATAAAGTATCATCCACAAATTGAAGGATATCCACTAAGCAATTGTTATCAAAGAAATATCCCTCGAAATTCCCATTTTTCACCGACTTCTTAACCATCCCTCTCAACCCTTCCACCACTAAGACAAAAAGAAACGGAGAAAGAGGATCGCCTTGTCTCAACCCTCTCTCCACCACAAACTCTTTAGTCAGACTATCGTTGACCAAAACCGACATCCTACTAGTGAAAATCAACAATTTCATTCACCTCATCCACACATCTCCAAACCCCATCACCTTAACATAAATTTAAGGAACCCTCACGAAACTTTATCGTAAGCCTTTTCGAAATCCACTTAGAAAAGAAAACACTCTTTTTTCTCCTCATAGCTACATATACTAACTCATTAGCCACTAAAACTCCATCGAGCAATTGTCTCCCCGAAACAAAAGCACTTTGACTTTTAGAGATTAGAGAATCAAGAACCAATTTCAATCTAGCCTCCAAAAGTTTTGAAAAAGCTTTGTAAACACATCCAACTAAACAAATAGGTCTATAATCATCTAATCCCAAAGGATTATAAGATTTAGGAACCAAAGTTAAAAAAATATGAGGTAAAAGCTTTAGACAAAGTAGTCCCGGAGTAGAAATACTTGAAACAATTAATAAAATCATACTTCAAAAAATACTAATATTTCTTAATAAAAAGAAAAGTATACCCATCCGGTCCCGAACTCTTCAAACCCTCACACCTCCAAACCGCCTCCTTAATCTCATCATCCGAAAAAGGAACCTCTAGCGACAATTGTTCAAGCTCTCCAAGGTATTTGAAAGGAATACCATCGAGCACAGGCCTATCAAAATCTGACTCAACAAATTTCAAAGTAAAATGCTTCAAAACCTCCTTCTTAACCTCTTCTACCATCGAGAACCAATGAAATTACATCTTCTCCTTTCTTTTACAACCCGATGGAAATACCTACTATTGGAATCGCCCTCTTTGATCCACTTAAGCCTTGATTTTTGAATAAGCATATTTTTCTTAATCTTCAAATTCAACAAAAACTTGCTATAAGCCTTCCTCCTGTCCTCCAAAATACTACTCCCCAAAAAGTCACTATATAATTCTAGTAAATTTTTGAAGTTTTGATCACAATGTCTCAAAATTATGAGGATCAATTTAAGAGTATATTTAACATACAAAACTTTTAATGTTTATATTTTTTTGTCACATAGTTATAATTATTTTAGTGATTTTAAGATTTGATAAAAACAAATGGTTACAATGTATTCTCGTGTTTTACAATTTTAATATTTAGTTGTTTAAATGAAATATATATTTTTAATTTTTTTTCCATTTTATTTATTAGGATCATTTTTAAAAATTGCAACAGTGCCTCCAAAATTGTATGAGACAACTCTGTCTAAATGTAAAGTTTAAATAATATTTATTTTTATTATTAAACATTTAAAAAATTATTATATGACCAAAAATTAAGATTAATTATTCAATTTTTTATTTGGAGTCCATTTTCATTATTAGCCCCGGGCCTCTAGAAAGTCAGGATCGGCCCTGATGACTTTTGATATGGTTCATGTATATCTTTCAAGTATATGTGTATTTGTCTGAAATGGTATATGTCTTGTTTTTAGGGAAATACTAAGAAATTTAATTTTGCAGGTGAGGCATCTAATGCACAACAAAGTGATGTTGTCCCTGAACCAAGTGATGCTCCTACTGTACTAGAAAATCAACCAGATACAGGTGTTGCAGATCAACCAGATGACTAATTTGATGAAATTGTTGATGAGCTTATTTCAAGCATTTCTAAAGCAACTCATACACAACCACTTGTTGCAAGTCAAAGTGAGATAATTCAAGGAGATGTACCTGCTACCAAGGGTAAAGTTAAGAAGAAGGGGAATAGATCATTCCAATCAAGAAGAGGTCAAGTGAAAGAGTCAAACTGAAGTGGTTTTAGAAACCAATCTTAAGACCTGGATCAAATTCTGATTAGCCTATCTGTTTTCCAAAACAAAAGGGAGGGGTTTTAACACAAGAAGAAAGTGGTTCTCATATAGCCAAGAAGAAAATGAGGAAGTAGTTTCATGGTTGTTTTGATGCTTGCAATCTAGTACTTAGTTATTAGTTATTTTGGAACCCTTAAGTAATGACAATGCCACTTTGTTATGGCCTTTATATAATGACAACATTGTTTTGTTACGGCTTATACCTTTTTGTATTGTCAATGCCATTTTTTATGGCCTATTTTGAATGACATGAAATTCCTATGTTTTAAGTAAACAATAAATACACACTGTGTTGAATGACTTTAAATATGAAGCTTTAATAATTTAACTCAACAATTCATTACATAAACTTCTTAGTACATCGAAGCAACCAATTCATTACATAAAATTCTTCATACACTGCTTCAAACAACTAGAATCCTATAGCATAAACTAATGACAATACAGTAGCATAAAACTAGACCAATACAAACAACTACAAATACATGGACTTGTAAACTACTGCAAACATAATCAAAGACATCCAAATTGCCAATTTCAGTCAGAAAATTTTCCTTTTTAAAACAATTATCTTTAACTTGGCTTTTTGAAGCTTATTTGCAGACATGTCCAACTTCAATCGTTCCACATCACAATTTTTGCAACAACTACTATTCTTTGACAAGCCATTCATGGAGTTGTCTAATTCATCATCCCAAATAAAAATCTCACAGTTACCACCCATCTGTAAAAACCAACAACATTAATGAACCATTAACCCAAATGATAACAAACAATGTTTCGAAGAATTCCACTCACCCCTGTGTTTCGACACTTCCAAAACTTCCTATTGCAGTTTTGTATGGTCTTCGTCACAAACATCTTCATCGGACGACGACATCTGTCATACCCTAAATTTTGACCAGAAATTTTCAATTTCGCATTCATCTGACGCATTTTGTGGTGGTATAGATTGTCAGTCATTTTCGCAGTTTTTAGTCCGGAAATCATTAACCGTTACTTTTTCTATTCATTTTATCATTTGGAATCATATAATTTATTTTTGTTTTATAATTATTTGTTTTGGTTTAGGAATACAAAATTAGATTAACATTAGAGGTTTTAAAATTAGTTTTATTTTGTTTCAAACTTAGACTTTGTTTAGATTTAAATCTAATTTCAATTTAAGTTTATTTTAGAAAAAATGTAATTTGGGTTGATCTTGAAAATAGTTATTTTAATTTAACTTTATCAATTGGTTCTAAGTAATTCATTTATTTCTTAATATTCCATTTAATTCATTTCCTAGATTGTTAGTTTATTTTATTAAGCCTAAAATTGTTAGTTATAGTTTTAATCTTATTTTATTTAGCTTATTTCCTTTTATTTGTTTTAAACTTTGTATTTAAAAATTTAGGTTTATTAATTTATTATAATCAGAATTGTCTTTATTTAATTTAAATAAACTAATTTTGTATGATTGTTAATTTACGATTTCTTTTTTCTTATTCAATTTGTTGTCCCAATACTGTCAAAGCCCTTGTGCTACCATCCAAAGCCCTTGTGCCACTGACCAAAGAATTTCACCAGAATAACTACCCTCCAAAACTAGCCTGCTGTCAATCTCTTTATACAAGCCTATTACCCTGCTGCAATTTCAAAGTAAAACACCAATTTAGAACTTTGAGCCTACAACTAAAAATGATGTTCTGTTTCTTACACTAGAATAGAAGAGATCATTTCTCCACAGCAGACCTGCTATGCCAATTTCAGACCTGCTGCAGAGCAGGTTTGCAGACTGTCTTCTTATCTCTCCATAAGCCCACAATAGAACATGGAAATAGGCTCTGAAATCCGTAGCCCAGGGCCTTGCATCTCAGCTTATCCCAGATGGTGAAAAGACCTCTTGCCCACCACAGCAAACCTGCAAACTGAAAATAACCTCTCATTAGTACAAGAAAAAGCTGATGCCTTGAACGAATCCGAAAGTTTTGAATTCAAAAGAAACAAAACCCTATTTCTGTCGATATAAAAGGGGGGTCCGGTTTTTTATCAGGGGAGGATGAGACAGCAAAAACAACATCAAAAAAATTCAAAGCAACCACAAACAAAACCAGCCACAGGAACAATATCAAAAATTCAGTCACAAAACCCTAGCCGCACCTCACAGAGTTCACAAAAAGACCTAGTCCAATGACACTTCAATAACGCTTCTCAGAAAGTCATAATCACACAAAGGCTCATCACTTAAGATTCATTGAATCTCGCATTGAGAATCGTTCGAATCAAGATTTTGAACCCCAACCGGTTTCAACAAACAACATACGACGAAAGTAAGAAAGAGAGGCGGATTCGAACAAATAGTAAGCCCAGAAGAAGTTCATACCTGTTTATCAAGCTACAACGCGTTTCAATAGGTATATCCTCGAACTTTTTTTTACTCTGAACAGAGTGTTGTAACTTGTAGTTCTTCTGAAATAGTGAAATCGGGATCGGAATTTCGTTTGGGATTAGGGTTTCGTTGCTTGCTTGTTAAATTTATATCGTCTGTTTGATTAATCATGTTGTCGAGGGAGATAATGCGAGGATGTTTTGGCCGTTTGAACTGAATTTGTGTACAGAGTGATGAGAGGGGTCGAAGACGTTTGAGAGAGAGCGTTGTTCCAAAAGGGAACTATGCAGCGGCTTTGTTGAGAAACCTAGGGTTTCTTTCCCTTTTCATTAAGCCGAAGCAGTTTCGGGTCAGGCCCGACCCACCCCCCTGGATCCAGCCCAGCGCCCTGTTGGGCTTTCCGCTGCATCTTTCTCCCTATTCCCTTATGTTTTTTTTCCTTTCTCACTTATTTCCTTTTATTTAATTTTCTTTTCATATATTTTTTTTCTGATGAAATTCTTAGATTATATTTTGTTTTTAAGAAAAATAGAAAAAGCAATAAAGAATATCTTAGTTTTTAAAAAAAAAATAGTATTAGGTTCAATCCCAAACTAAAATTTTATACATATATTATTAATTAGTTTTGTCAAACATTTTTAACTTAGTTTAGTTAGTTGATTTATTCTAATACCAGTTGAGCGTTTTTATGCGATCGTTAAGTTTTACATTCCTTGCTAATTATTTAGTTGTGTGACGATGATGTATGACTTATATTTATTTTGTTTGTATTTTCTCATTTCGACCATAATTTGCTAAGTAAAAATATATAATAATAAATGTGATCATCATTAAATAAATCGTTTTAAAAATATATATATAATTAATAAATCTCTTGGTCCAAAGCCAAGTAGATTCATGCCTACACTGCACACACGTAAGTCGGTCTTGTGATCGCCGTCTGCACGTTTTCGCGCATCTTAATTAATTTACGGAAAAAAGGAACTCCGGAGTCTAGCATTCCGCACGTTCTGGATTGAATCGCAAATGGGCTAGCCCCACGCGTTGGTTCAATCACCGTTCGTATAAAAACAATTCGATTCATCTTAATTAATTTACGGAAAAAAGGAACTCCGGAGTCTAGCATTCCGCACGTTCTGGATTGAATCGCAAATGGGCTAGCCCCACGCGTTGGTTCAATTACCGTTCGTATAAAAACAATTCAATTCATCTTAACTAATTTACGAAAAAGGAACCCCGGAGTCTAGCACTCCGCACGTTCTGGATTGAATCGCAAATGGGCTAGCCTCACGCGTTGGTTCAATCACCATTCGTATTCAAAACAATTCAAAAATCTTAAAGGATCAGGCATGATTCATCTCCATAGGAAAGTTGTTCCTCCTATCCCCACAAACACAAACAAAAATCTTACAAAAACAATTACTTTCAAAGGAAGAACGTGGCATTGCTTGTCGATCTTATATCCAAGTTTAAAGCTTCTTCCGATTTTATTTATTCTCAAAGAAAGAATGTGGCATTGCTTGTCGATCTTATATCCAAGTTTAAAGCTTCTTTCGATTTCTCATCTCTCAAACGTTTGTGGTGGAATAGGTGAGATACTTCTCTTAAAGATGACGACTTGTCTCTCAAATACAAATTAAAACTTACCAACAAATTTAAATCATTTTTATAATTAATTAGCGAGTAACTGAACTCCGGAGCCTCGCACTCCGCACGTTCTTGAATGCAACCGCAACATGGGCTGGCCCCACGCGTGGTTCATTCGCCCTCTCGTTTAAAACACCTTTAACAAAGATCCAATATCTTTTCTCAAAACGAACATTGTTTAAATCTTTCTATCTCGCAAACAAGCTAGCGCTTCAGCCTCCTATCGCGAGCAGACAAGCCAACGCTTAGCTGTAGAATGCATTTTCAAACAATCGTTCAATAAAAATCACAAATCGTAGTAGCACGAACTACGAAGCTCTGACTTTCCCATTGCACAGGGGAATACGTAGGCACGGGGATTTTAATCCTTCGCGAGCACAATAAATAAAAATTAATTATTTTCCCACCATAATAATAAAAAACTCAATCTTTTCTCTCCTGCACAATAAATAAAAATTAACTATCTCTCCGTCACGATAATAAAAAACTCAATATTTCCCCATAGCCAATAATAATAATTAAAACATTCCCTTAAAAGCAATCTTAATAAAAAAGAAGACAATAATAACAAGTTAACATTTTAAGCGCAAACTAGACTAAGAGGTTCCCGTTGAGTACAACGGACGTGAGGGGTGCCTAACACCTTCCCCTTGCGTAACTGACTCCCGAACTTAGATTAGTGGTTTAGTTGACCATTCTTATCCTTTATTTAGGTTGTGTCTATATCTCCCTTTTCTCTCGTAGAATAAATAGAATTAGGTGGCGACTCTGTTGTTTATTTTAGGATCGTATTTTTCGAGGTGCGACAGCTGGCGACTCTGCTGGGGACTATTGCCTTGTGCATAAGAGAGTCGAGCCTAGCTTAGGATAGTTCGCGTTTGTTTGCTGATTTGTTTGATTGTCTTCTTTATTTGTTGTTGATATTCTATCTATTGCTTCCTTCTTATTTACTTGCTCATTTATATCTGCCTGTTGGATCTTGGGATATCACGGGTTTGAATTTGTACTTGAGTTCTGGAAAAAAAGAGGGAACACCTAAGTTAGAATTGGATGTTATTAGTGTTAGTCTCCAAGGACTCGCTCCTTGCACGCCTAGCATGAAAGCTCCCCCAGATAGTTAGACTTTTCATAGATCTTGTCACAACGCAGCTAGCCTGCCGCGGGACCTGATTCATGAAAGGGCTGTGATTCTGGGACCCCCTTAGAACCTGTTTCAATTTTGGTAGTTGTGTAATGTTAGGCTCCAAGGACTCGCTCCTTGCACGCCTATCATGAGAACTCCACTCAAGGTAGACCTTATCGTTATTATCGTCACAATGCAGCTAGCCTGCGGCGGGGCGTTAGTACGATAAACGTCTGTGACCTTGAGTATCCTTATACCATCACCATAGAAGCTACCCTGTGAGTGGGCTTTATGGGTAAAGAATTTAGAACTCTCCACTTAAGGCTTACCAGTTAAGAGATTCCAAGTTACTTGTACCTTGGATCCAACACCTTGCCTTTATATCCAATTCTGGAGCTGTTTATGTTTGTGATTTTGAGCATTCTGAGTATTGCATTCATTCGCATCTCATTTGCATTTGCATTTGCATTGCATATCACCTTCCAACGATCCAACTCACACATGTCTTGTTCTCCGTCAGTCAACTGTACTCGACCAGTCACCAGAGAAAGATGGACCAACTTGAGCGGGAAAACAGAGAGCTTAGAAATGAAGCTGCGACTTTGAGAAATCATATGGGAATATTCTCAACTATAATGAAGACTCTAGTAGACAGCCTTGTGCAGGAGAACACTGAACTCCAGGAAGAGATTCACAGCTTGAAGATTGATAGAGGGCGACTGATTTCTTTGGCCAAAGATTTGGTCATTTTTCAGCGTCGGTCAAATTCTACCTCTACTCGTCAACGACGTCAGAATCAGCGGAGGTCTCCAAACAGTCCTGAAGGAGCGGCCCATCAGTTTGACCCAATCCCAATGACTTACAGTCAATTGTGGTCTCATTTTGCCCAGAACTCAATAATGACACCCAGAAAGACCAGAGCCACGAGGTCTCGGCCCTGTGGGATCAATCCAAATACCAATTGTGAGTTTCATAATGGTGTACTGGGGCATCCGATTGAAGAATGCAAAGTCTTCCAGGAAAAGGTTCAAGAGATGATCGACTACGGGGTGTTGACCTTCAATGGAGGAGTCCCATCTGTGGACGGAGTGCCTTTGTGCTGATAGAAAACTCAAGAAGTTCCTTTCCAAGTCAGCTTATTACTGAAGCCTGGAACCAGTTCCTCAACGCACGCATTTCGATGCTTTGGAGCTATCATCTCAGATGTTCAGCTAGTTTGCTGCTTTTCATATGTATTTTGCTGTGTTTTGTTAATGCATTTGTTTTGGCATGTAAGAACTTATTCGTTTTGAATGATTAATGCAATGAATATGTTTGTCTTGAAGTAATCCATTCGTATTCACTCATAATGCTTTTTCAACTTTATAATGCCAACATTATCCCATCTCTTGCTTAGGCAGAGAATTGGAGGGAGGATGACGAAATTAAAACACAGATTCTCTAGCTGAATGCTTTTGATTAAAACCTTACTGACGATGTACAGGCATTGTTTCGAATTCCCAAACACTGGAGAAATAAGGAGTTAATCCCTAGTCAACCACTTCGAGCCTAGAAGCAGGAGTTTCTTTCGGATATTTCAAAACCCTTACGCTTAACCTGGGGCAGGGTAGTGTTCAGTTAATCTAGTAACACAGTCAAATCATAAGATGAAACATCCCATCAGGGAATCCACTACAATCAATGACTTGACAGTCACGATTTTCAACCTTCCAATGAAAAAAGAAAAAAGAAAAAAGGAAGAAGAAAAAGAAAATCCCGCTAAGTCAAACCTACAAAAGGACTTAGACAAAAAAAGATCAATAGAATAAGTTATTCGTGAGAGGTCCTCAAATCCTCGACCTCAAATACATAAGATTTAGTGACCGCCATACCAAAATCAAAGGGTCACCAATATCCGCGAAGAACAAATAAGATGACTGTCATTTAAAGCAAACCTTGGATCCTCATCTCTACGCTATCAAGACAGATGTATGTGTCAATTTAGCTGAACCTAGGATTGGAGAATATCACGGAGAGTGGGTGGGCACCAAATAAACTTTGAGCCTTTATCCTTTGTTTCTAAAACCGTGAACCAAACCGCATTACAACCCTCAAAAGTCCTAATTGAAGTAGGGTTTATTTCGAAAGCACACTCGATGAGAAAGTGTTTCCCCGACTCCCATGAGCTTGGCTCAAAAATTTGCGTTGGCTTTATAAAAAAAATGAATATCACCTCCTAGCTAGTGATTCGGTCACAAGCTATTGTGAAAATCTTTTCAAAAAAAAAAAAAAAAAACTTTGGGACAAACATGTGTGTTGCATTAGCAGTCTCAACATTAATAACTTTTGCTTGTTAGCATTTGCTTGATATCATAGAAGCCTATGTGTGAGTATCAGTGACGAGCTTAATCTTTTGAGATTTGAAACTCTGATGAGTGGTCAAACAACCATTTCAGAGAATGATCACCCCCCAGGGGCATGTTGTTTGAGGACTTTGCCGCAGGAGCATGTTTGTTTGAATACTTTGCCAGTCAAGGGCAAGTTACTTGAAAACTTTGCCAAACAGGGGCATGTTTCTTGAAGACTCTGCCATGCAAGAGCAAGTTGCTTTAATACTTTGCCACAGGGGAAAGTTGTTTGAAGACTTTGCCAAACAGGGGCAAGTTGTTTGAAGACTTTGCCAGATCGGGGCATGTTGCTTGAAGACTCTGCCAGACAGGGGCAAGTTCCTTTAATACTTTGCCAGACAGGGGCAAGTTCCCTTAATACTTTGCCATAAAGGAGCAAATTACTTGAAGATTCTACTAGCCAGGAGAATTTTTCCTGAAGACTTTGCTAAACAGGGGCAAGTCGTTTCCCAATTTGTGCTTACACATTATTATCATCCCTAAAAGGATAAGTGTTGAAGACTCATTTGTGCCAAGTACAGTTAATCTGAGGCAGTGACTTCGAGATTCGACGAATCTCTACAAGAGTTTGAAGACAATGGGGCATCTTGAATGCCAAGCCTTCTATAAAATCCTCTTGAGATGATCTCTTCTCACAAACCATTTTGTGGACGCATGACCACGTGTTCCCCAAAGCAAGATGCTCTTGGGATATACCTTGCAAGTACCTCCAGACAACGGGGTCCTCACACTAAGTTGCTTTGATATGTCAGGGGCATGACTTAGTACTTTCGTGGATGTTTTTACTACTTAGTGCTTCCAGTGAGATACTAAGTCTAGTATCCCCAATTGAGCTTTGATTCAAGCTTCTCCATCTGAATCTGATTTTCTCTCCCCAACGGAGTACAAATTTTACTTCGTCCTAAGCAAACATAGTTTGTATGTTTGTTTCCCTTTCTGATGGACATTGAAGTTAGAAGACCTGTCTGGGTTTATTTCCCGAATGAAGTGTTTTTCTCTCCTCGAAGAGATTTGAGCCTTGTAGCAGGACTTTGTTCCATGGATGGCTTTCCAACATACCTCCAGTGATTGCGTACGCTTTGACGATACTGTTCGAGTATTCATTTGTTGTGATGTTTATTTCATCACCAGTGTATCTCTTGTGTCTGTTTTGTCTGTTTGTCAGCATAAACATAACGCATATACATACATGTACATCATATATGAATTCATATTCATATGCATATTCATATTCATGTTGCATTCATTAATGCATACCTCCTCTACCTTGGTCGTGTTTATCCCCAAGTGATGTGTCTCTCTCAAAATAGAGTTGTCAGCCTTAGGCAGAAAATGCACATTCTTTCTAATTCCCCACTGAGCTCTTACCCTCGTGGAAGACTTTTGCTTTAGTTCCCCTTTCCACACTTGGATAGGGTTAATCCCCAATTGAGTTTATTCCTCCTGGGTTAGTGTCTTGCTTGACAGTTTCTTTCCAGTTCGTTCCTGGATTGAATTTTGGTCGTTGGCAATTTTTGATAATTGAACTACCATTTGGAAAGTGCATTTATTTTGCACCTTTGGATGCTTAGTTTCCCAGAAGGAATTTTTTGGAGGCTTCCATTGGAGACAAATTTTGCTCTCCAGCGGTGTTGTTGCAACATTCTCTTGGAATACTTATACCCGACAACAAGTGGCAGTCTCTTTATTTGAGAAGCTTGTTTTGTCTTCGAACTTTCGAGTAAATCAACGGATGACAGTCTCTTTCCGAGCAGTCGTTCCATCCCCAGCAATTCCAGATGGAAAGTGAATTCATTTTTCACCTTCGGATGCTTAGTTTCTCAGAAGAAATTTATTGAAGACTTCCATTGAAGACAATTTTTGCTCTCCAGCAGTGTTGTTGCAACATTCTCTTGGAATAATTATACCTGACAACAAGTGGCAGTCTCTTTATTGGAGAAGCTTGTTCTTATCCCTGGACCTCTAATCGGAATCAACAAGTGGCCGTCTCCTTATTTGAGAAGCTTGTTTCTTATCCACGGATTTCCCAGTAAATCAACAGATGGCATTCTCTTTTCCAGCAGTTTGTTCATCATCAGCAAGGTTTCTGTTCTATCAAATGGCATCTCCCCTGTTCAGCGGAGAAGTTTGGTATGAATTTATTAATTTTCAACAAATGTCATCTCATCTAGACACGGTGGGAAGTTTGTCGTGATTCCAACTTTCAACAAATGGCATCTCATCCAGACAAGGTGAGAAGTTTGTTCGGCAAATGGCATCTCATCCAGACACGGTGGGAAGTTTGTCGTGATTCCAACTTTCAACAAATGGCATCTCATCCAGACAAGGTGAGAAGTTTGTTCGGCAAATGGCATCTCATCTAGACACGGTGGGAAGTTTGTCGTGATTCCAACTTTCAACAAATGGCATCTCATCCAGACAAGGTGAGAAGTTTGTTCGGCAAATGGCATCTCATCCAGACACGGTGGGAAGTTTGTCGTGATTCCAACTTTCAACAAATGGCATCTCATCCAGACAAGGTGAGAAGTTTGTTCGGCAAATGGCATCTCATCCAGACAAGGTGGGAAGTTTGTCGTGATTCCAATTTTCAACAAATGGCATCTCATCCAGACAAGATGAGAAGTTCGGCAAATGGCATCTCATCTAGACAAGGTGGGAAGTTTGTCGTGATTCCAATTTTCAACAAATGGCATATCATCCAGACAAGGTGAGAAGTTTGTTCGGCAGATGGCATCTCATCCAGACAAGATGGGAAGTTTGTCGTGATTCCAATGTTCTATCAAATGGCTATCTCTTCCATACAAGTCGAGAAGTTTGATATGAATCTCTTTTATTTTTCCAACAAATGGCTATCTCTTCCAGACAAGTTGAGAAGTTTGTTGTGAATTTTCCAATTTCCGTCAAACGGCTATCTCTTCCATACAAGTCGAGAAGTTTGAGCGTGAAGTTGTTCTTCATCATATGGCTGTCTCTTTCAGAAGAAGGGAAGTATGATGAATGTTCTATCAAATGGCTGTCTCTTCCATACAAGTCGAGAAGTTTGATATGAATCTCTTTACTTTTCCAACAAATAGCTATCTCTTCCAGACAAGTTGAGAAGTTTGTTGCGAATTTTTCCAATTTCTGTCAAATGGCTATCTCTTCCATACAAGTCGAGAAGTTTGAGCGTGAAGTTGTTCTTCATCGTATGGCTGTCTCTTTCAGAAGAAGGGAAGTATGATGAATGTTCTATCAAATGGCTGTCTCTTCCATACAAGTCGAGAAGTTTGATATGAATCTCTTTATTTTTTCCAACAAATGGCTATCTCTTCCATACAAGTTGAGATGTTTGTTGTGAATTTTCCAATTTCCATCAAATGGCTATCTCTTCCATACAAGTTGAGAAGTTTGAGCGTGAAGTTGTTTTTCTCCATCATATGGCTGTCTCTTTCAGAAGAAGGGAAGTATGATGAATGTTCTATCAAATGGCTATCTCTTCCATACAAGTTGAGAAGTTTGATATGAACCTCTTTTATTTTTTCCAACAAATGGCTATCTCTTCCATACAAGTCGAGAAGTTTGTTGTGAATTTTCCAATTTCCGTCAAATGGCCATCTCTTCCATACAAGTCGAGAAGTTTGAGCGTGAAGTTGTTTCTCCGTCATATGGCTGTCCCTTTCAGAAGAAGGGAAGTATGGCGAGATTTCTGTTCAATGGCATCCTTAGTTAAATCTCGGCAGAAGATTTAACAACAGGTGATTCCTTTTATTTCTGGCAAGTCTCGGCAGAAGATTTCCAGTCTACCTCGGCAGAAGGTATTTTCTTTTATAAGCTTGACGATGGCATCCTTAGTTAAATCTCGGCAGAAGATTTGGTGACAGGTGTATCCTCAGTTAATCCTCGGCAGTAGGAATTTTATTTAGTATACCTCGGCAGAAGGTATCTCGTTCTTAGAATCTCTAGTAATCTCGGCAGTAGACTTCCAGCAGACTTCAACAGAATTTGTTTTCGTTCCAAGATCTCGGCAGTAGATTTTTGGTTCATTTTGATACCTCGGCAGAAGGTATCTCATTCTTAGAATCTCTGGTAATCTCGGCAGTAGATCTCCAGCATGACTTCAACAGAGTTTGTTTTCGTTCCAAGATCTCGGCAGTAGATTTTTTGGTTCATTTGATATACCTCGGCAGAAGATTTGGCGACAGGTGTATCCTCAGTTAATCCTCGGCAGTAGGAATTCCATTTTTGATACCTCGGCAAAAGGTATCTCGTTCTTAGAATCTCTGGTAATCTCGGCAATAGATCTCCAGCATGACTTCAACAGAAGGTTTTTTCCAAATGAGGTTTCAAATCTCGGCAGTAGATTTCCTGAAAGTAGAATTTTGTTCAAAGATTTCGAGTCATCTTAGGACCTGTAGACAGTTGTCGTCTGGCTTCCCTCGAGAGAAAATCTCTCGTATGGATTGTACTCCACTCATGTGCGTCTAATCCCCAATAGGGTCAACTTTTCTTCCCGGCAACGTTATAGCTTTTGTCTTGCATCTTCATATTGCATATCATATCATTTTCATCCGCATCTTCGGTCAAAATTCCCGGTATTCTGATATTTAATCACCTTCCACCTCGAATGTTCAAAAAACAAATCTTTTTTTATTCGTACATTCAGGTTCAGGATGATTAAATAGGGGCAGCTGTCATACCCTAAATTTTGACCAGAAATTTTCAATTTCGCATTCATCTGACGCATTTTGTGGTGGTATAGATTGTCAGTCATTTTCGCAGTTTTTAGTCCGGAAATCATTAACCGTTACTTTTTCTATTCATTTTATCATTTGGAATCATATAATTTATTTTTGTTTTATAATTATTTGTTTTGGTTTAGGAATACAAAATTAGATTAACATTAGAGGTTTTAAAATTAGTTTTATTTTGTTTCAAACTTAGACTTTGTTTAGATTTAAATCTAATTTCAATTTAAGTTTATTTTAGAAAAAATGTAATTTGGGTTGATCTTGAAAATAGTTATTTTAATTTAACTTTATCAATTGGTTCTAAGTAATTCATTTATTTCTTAATATTCCATTTAATTCATTTCCTAGATTGTTAGTTTATTTTATTAAGCCTAAAATTGTTAGTTATAGTTTTAATCTTATTTTATTTAGCTTATTTCCTTTTATTTGTTTTAAACTTTGTATTTAAAAATTTAGGTTTATTAATTTATTATAATCAGAATTGTCTTTATTTAATTTAAATAAACTAATTTTGTATGATTGTTAATTTACGATTTCTTTTTTCTTATTCAATTTGTTGTCCCAATACTGTCAAAGCCCTTGTGCTACCATCCAAAGCCTTTGTGCCACTGACCAAAGAATTTCACCAGAATAACTACCCTCCAAAACTAGCCTGCTGTCAATCTCTTTATACAAGCCTATTACCCTGCTGCAATTTCAAAGTAAAACACCAATTTAGAACTTTGAGCCTACAACTAAAAATGTTGTTCTGTTTCTTACACTAGAATAGAAGAGATCATTTCTCCACAGCAGACCTGCTATGCCAATTTCAGACCTGCTGCAGAACAGGTTTGCAGACTGTCTTCTTATCTCTCTATAAGCCCACAACAGAACATGGAAATAGGCTAAATAAAATAATCTCGTTTGAGAGAGAGTGTTGTTCCAAAAGGGAACTATGCAGCGGCTTTGTTGAGAAACCTAGGGTTTCTTTCCCTTTTCATTAAGCCGAAGCAGTTTCGGGTCAGGCCCGACCCACCCCCCTGGATCCAGCCCAGCGCCCTGTTGGGCTTTCCGCTGCATCTTTCTCCCTATTCCCTTATGTTTTTTTTCCTTTCTCACTTATTTCCTTTTATTTAATTTTCTTTTCATATATTTTTTTTTCTGATGAAATTCTTAGATTATATTTTGTTTTTAAGAAAAATAGAAAAAGCAATAAAGAATATCTTAGTTTTTAAAAAAAAAATAGTATTAGGTTCAATCCCAAACTAAAATTTTATACATATATTATTAATTAGTTTTGTCAAACATTTTTAACTTAGTTTAGTTAGTTGATTTATTCTAATACCAGTTGAGCGTTTTTATGCGATCGTTAAGTTTTACATTCCTTGCTAATTATTTAGTTGTGTGACGATGATGTATGACTTATATTTATTTTGTTTGTATTTTCTCATTTCGACCATAATTTGCTAAGTAAAAATATATAATAATAAATGTGATCATCATTAAATAAATCGTTTTAAAAAAAAATATATAATTAATAAATCTCTTGGTCCAAAGCCAAGTAGATTCATGCCTACACTGCACACACGTAAGTCGGTCTTGTGATCGCCGTCTGCACGTTTTCGCGCATCTTAATTAATTTACGGAAAAAAGGAACTCCGGAGTCTAGCATTCCGCACGTTCTGGATTGAATCGCAAATGGGCTAGCCCCACGCGTTGGTTCAATCACCGTTCGTATAAAAACAATTCGATTCATCTTAATTAATTTACGGAAAAAAGGAACTCCGGAGTCTAGCATTCCGCACGTTCTGGATTGAATCGCAAATGGGCTAGCCCCACGCGTTGGTTCAATTACCGTTCGTATAAAAACAATTCAATTCATCTTAACTAATTTACGAAAAAGGAACCCCGGAGTCTAGCACTCCGCACGTTCTGGATTGAATCGCAAATGGGCTAGCCTCACGCGTTGGTTCAATCACCATTCGTATTCAAAACAATTCAAAAATCTTAAAGGATCAGGCATGATTCATCTCCATAGGAAAGTTGTTCCTCCTATCCCCACAAACACAAACAAAAATCTTACAAAAACAATTACTTTCAAAGGAAGAACGTGGCATTGCTTGTCGATCTTATATCCAAGTTTAAAGCTTCTTCCGATTTTATTTATTCTCAAAGAAAGAATGTGGCATTGCTTGTCGATCTTATATCCAAGTTTAAAGCTTCTTTCGATTTCTCATCTCTCAAACGTTTGTGGTGGAATAGGTGAGATACTTCTCTTAAAGATGACGACTTGTCTCTCAAATACAAATTAAAACTTACCAACAAATTTAAATCATTTTTATAATTAATAGCGAGTAACTGAACTCCGGAGCCTCGCACTCCGCACGTTCTTGAATGCAACCACAACATGGGCTGGCCCCACGCGTGGTTCATTTGCCCTCTCGTTTAAAACACCTTTAACAAAGATCCAATATCTTTTCTCAAAACGAACATTGTTTAAATCTTTCTATCTCGCAAACAAGCTAGCGCTTCAGCCTCCTATCGCGAGCAGAAGAGCCAACGCTTAGCAGTAGAATGCATTTTCAAACAATCGTTCAATAAAAATCACAAATCGTAGTAGCACGAACTACGAAGCTCTGACTTTCCCATTGCACAGGGGAATACGTAGGCACGGGGATTTTAATCCTTCGCGAGCACAATAAATAAAAATTAATTATTTTCCCACCATAATAATAAAAAACTCAATCTTTTCTCTCCTGCACAATAAATAAAAATTAACTATCTCTCCGTCACGATAATAAAAAACTCAATATTTCCCCATAGCCAATAATAATTAAAACATTCCCTTAAAAGCAATCTTAATCAAAAAGAAGACAATAATAACAAGTTAACATTTTAAGCGCAAACTAGACTAAGAGGTTCCCGTTGAGTACAACGGACGTGAGGGGTGCCTAACACCTTCCCCTTGCGTAACTGACTCCCGAACTTAGATTAGTGGTTTAGTTGACCATTCTTATCCTTTATTTAGGTTGTGTCTATATCTCCCTTTTCTCTCGTAGAATAAATAGAATTAGGTGGCGACTCTGTTGTTTATTTTAGGATCGTATTTTTCGAGGTGCGACAACATCCACACAATAGACCGGTTGGACTTTCACAAGAATTACTGTTATCAACACTTTAACTCCTATCCATTTAGGGTTTTTCCAAATGAACAAAAAATTTGAGGAACGAAGTAGAAAAATACCTTCCACGTAGTTGAAGAAGAAGAAGAAGAACATAAGGAATACTAGAAATGAAATGAAGAAAACTTTAACCTAATTAGAAATCAAATGTGGCAGCCAACTCATACCTAGTCAGTAGTATCAACACGCGACATCACGTAATCTTGAACCCATGGGTGCATCAGGGTCTTTGAAAATGGAATCTGGAAAAGTTGAGGGGGGAATAAAAAAACTTCTTGGGGGGGGGGGGGGGGGGGTTAAACCAAAAGACGCCTATATGACAAGGGGTAAACACTATTTAACCCAAAAAAATAAATAATGTATTGACAATGTAAAAAAATATATTATCATCTAATGAAAATATATCACTCTATGTTTTATAAATAATTTAAATTTTTTAATCAGATTTGGTAGAATACATTTTTTTAATAAGCAATTGGATTTCAATAAAAGATAATACGCGGGGTGCTAAAAATCCGAAAACAAACGAGCAGGAATACTACATTCGCTTAATACAATCATGCATTGCATAATATCATTCATAAAACTCACACAATGGCTTAACATAACTAGAAAACAATCATCTCCAAGAAAGCAACTTAATAGAAAAAATCGTATCGGCAACTAATATCATTTTATCTTTAAAAACCAAAATATTCCTACCTATCCAAATACACCAAACCGCTGTAGCCCAAATCACAATATTGCTACCATTACCTGACAACTTCTTAGAAGAAGAGAAGAAAGAGGTGAAAGAAAACGTACATGAGTTCTGCATTTGCACATCAATACTAATCCACATAAAGACTCCCCTCCAAATCTTTTATGCATAAGAATAACCTAGGAACAAATGAGATCAAGTTTCCTTCGAACGATCGCAAAATAAACAAGACATCGAAACTCCAAGAGGAATGATGTTCCTTCTAAACAGTTGATCCTTCGTGGCTATTCTACCTCTTCAAAATTTCCAAATAAAGATCTGCAACTTCGACGACAAATTAACTTTCCAAAGAACTTCATAAGCCTTAATCAAGTTTGATGTAGTAGCTGCGTTACTGATACCAACTGAAAAAGAATCCTAGAAAACAACATTATAGCAACTAGAAACAGAAAAACCCAAAATTTGAATGAGAAATCCACCCCACAATGTCAGTTCCACTCCGGCTAAGACAAAAAGAATCCAACAAATCCCTCAAATCTTAAAATCCCTTCACCATAACATACCATGACGGATAAGGTTTAAAGGACAACTCCCAACTTCAAACGTTACCAGACCAAACTCCCGTAAAAAAGATCGAACGGTTAGGATGCAAAGCATACAAAAACAGATTCGGGAATAAAGTTTTAAAGGAGTAATCAACGGCTCATCTACAATTCCAAAAGGAGAGCTTTTTACCGTCACAAACGGAACAAACAAAATTGTCAACAAAGAAGTCACAATTTGAGACTTTATCGAAATAAATCGTCGATAAGCCCCTGCACCATATAGAATCAACCTTCCATGGTCGGTCTTGACTTTTTAGAGGCCCGGGAAAAATAATAAAAAATTGACTCTAATAAAAAACATCAATAATTAACTTTGATTTTTTTTAAGAGTTCATTTTTTCACTTTTGTTTCACATAGAGGAGAAGGTCATTGTGTCAGATTTAAAGAGAAAGTCAGTGGTTGTGATTATCATTAGAGGTAGCGTCGACTCGGTGTGATGATAATGCGATTATTGGTGTTGCCGCATGAAGAATGAAGGTTCGATGATGAAGATTTAAAAGATAAATTTGTATAACAAAACATTTTTACGACACTTTTTATTATCTATTGAATTGTGATAACTTATAAATAAAATACTAATTAATGCTCCTGATTTTAAATATATTTATATTTAAATGTATTTTATAAAATAATAAAATCAAAACTATAAAATTGAAATTCACCTACTACTTTGTAACATAATAAAAGCAAACCGTAAAAATACTACTGGGTCAAATCTATAATCAAAATAAAAATAATAAATTTTAAGAAATTATATAAATTAAATCATCTGTTATTTAAAATATAAAATAAAATTAATGAATTAATATTTTATAAAATTATGAAATCAAAATGTAAAATATATTAACTCAAGAATTCATAATGAATTGTTAAAAATTATATTAAAAAATTTGCCATTAAAAATATTGCATTTTGTAAAATTATAAAACCAAATTATAAAATTAATGTATATTATAAAATAATAAAATCAAACTAAAATATTTAATTCATGTTGTAAAATTAAATTACAAAACCAAATTATAAAATTGAAATTAAAACATTTTATAAAATAATAAAATCAAAGTACTGTTTGTATACTAGGAAGGGTAACCATTTTGTAAAAATTGCACATTCTAGCCGACAGCAAGGATCGAACCAACAAGGATTTACTTATTTAAATGTTGCTTTACCATGCGGGTAAATAACATTAGTTGAAACAACTTTACGAATAGTGTTTATAGTATTATTTATTATAATATTTTAATCTAAATTTCGATTTCGAGACCCCCGGTTTTTGAGGCCATGGGCCTGGTTGCCTTGGCCCAAGACCGGCCCTGCAACCTTTTTTCCACGAATATTGAACCTTGTACCACTACACTTGTCCTCCTACCCCTACATAATTTCCAATATTCCAATTTTGTCCTTTCAATATTTATTTAATTATTTTTAACTTTTACCGCGACGTTAGATTAAAAAAATATTATCTTTTTACGTTGGACGAGAAGAATCGGAAGTACCATGGGTAGGTTTTTCGGTGTAGAAATTTTCAAACTGGAAGTAGTCAAGATAGGTTATCCGGTTCACAAAAAATTTTCACCAGAAGTAACACGCTTATGTTATCCAGTTTAGGATTTTCTTCACCGGAAGTAGCTATCTTGGGTTTTCCGGTTCGTTTTTTTTATTTTATTTTAATTTTGACAATTTTTTTAGGTGACAAGAATCTGATTGTGAGGTATCAGACGGTCCTCTAGGGAATGGTGGATGCGGTGGAACATGAGGCGCAACAAGATTAGCAGTCTTAAGTGCCTCAAATTCCTGCTGATACAGATGAATCAGAACAGTCCTTCCATTGGACAATCGCCGATGAACATGTCCGTCGCAACCTCTGATTCGTGACACGGAAAAAAATACAAGAAAAAATTATACAAATAAACAAAACAAAAACATAAATTATAAAAAAATATATATAAATAAATAAAAGAAACACAACTGGATGTAGCAAGAAGGCTACATCCGATGTGTATCTTCCAAATACAGCTAATCAGATATAGCTAAAGTGCTAAATCCGGTGTTTAATAGCTTAATCGAAAGTAGCCTTCAACCTATTTTTGTTGCTAAATCTTGTACTCCTACATCGTCCAAAAATTTTATACATAAAAATAGGGGGACAATGTAAGAGTACAAGATTTAATTTTCTCTTTCCACCAGACTCGTCGTATCCCGAAATTGTCAAGCTGAACTCATCATTCACGTATATGTAATTCAATAGATCATATCAAATATCATCCTTCTCTTTCAAATACTTCTATTTCCACTTCAACAAAAGAGACTTATTATTACAGTATAAAATTATTTTATATTTTTACCTTTTCTCGAAATATAATGTCTAAATAGACTAATTGAAATATAATGTCTAAATATTTTAAGTAAAAGATAATTTATAAAAAAAAATAATGTTTTGCTTACTAAATGCTTATTGTTTGTTTTCTTATAAGAGAAAAGGAAAAGTAGGTAGGCGTTGGAAGGATAAAAATGTAAATGTGAGTGTATAACTTTTGATAGATACTAGTACAGAGCACGCGCCCCAAAAATTGAATGGTTTGGCATTAAATGCAAAGGATGTCATGGTTTCTGGATTTTCACCTTGGTGTGAGATCACAACATTAAAGCTACATCATTTTTTGCCTCTTAACCAAACCTCTTCTCAACCCTTGAAAGTGAGTGAACTTAGCCCGCAGTGAAAACATATATCTGCCCCCACTGTATGCAATCTTCATTCTAAAATACTTACCCTTATCACTCTATAACTCTCATTCACTTTATTTCCCTTGCCATATGCTAACAACTAGTAACAACTAAGCAAATCTTTATATCGTCAATCTTTTGTAAATTTTTTATGCAACTGTAACCATCCCTGTTGCATTCATTTTAATGTTATTTTGGTTCGAACCAATGCTTTTTAACTTCTCAAATTAAAATACTTTTATTATAAAGTAAATTTAAATCTCCAAAACCCACGCAATCTAAATCTCTCAATTCTTTTTACTTTATCATTCAACTTTTTTTTTCTTTTCAAAATCTTCCTCTTATTACATACAAACCCTTAAACAAAACCATAAGTTCATATGTCATATCTATTAAAGTGAAGTAGATCATATGATGGTCATGCCCTAATTGCATACTAGATCAAGACCTTCGTATCACGAGGATTATTAGATCCTTTCACATTTTTTTATATGGTAACTACTATCTCTGATTCTTAATATATATATATATATATATATATATATATATATATATATATATATATATATATATATATATAAATTTTCAATGAATTTTTTAAAAAATAATTCTTATATTAAAAATGAGTTAAGATCAATTTACTCTAAAAATATATTTTTTTTTAAGTTACTTCACAATCGTAGTCTTTAAATTAGATTCAATCATATTTATACTTATAATCATTATATTGAATCTAATTTAAAGACTACGATTATGAAGTAAGTTAAAAAGACTTACTCTTGAAGATAATATCTTCAAGAGTAATTTAAAAAGACTCTCTAACTCTGACCTAAAAATAAAGAGAATATCTTCAAAGAATAATTTAAAATTACATACCCTAACATCTAGTCAAGTTTTTTTTTTTTGAAAAAAACATGGGCCACAAACCCACCCTAAATCAAATTAGGGTTACCTCCCAGAACCATATCCTCAATACTCTGCTTAGTTATGGAAATCCTAACCACCACATGTGCTAGGCTGATTATCTCATTCCCAATATACTGAAAATCCACCAAAACAAAACCCTTCCCTATCTTTTCCATACTACGGCACACCAACCTTAACCCGTTACGAGACAAATTTGACTAGATATTAAAAGGATCTTTTATATATATATATATATATATATATATATATATATATATATATATATATATATATATATATATATATATATATATATATATATATATATATATATATATATATATATATATATTAACATTTGTTTCTCAATATATGTGTTCTTAAAGAAGTTTTTAGAGTCTGTAAATTTAAAATTTTGATTATTTAATATGTAGAATAATCGAGAATCTAATAATATTTTAAAGTTTTCAGATGCTAATTTTTTTTAAAGACATAAATTTCAAGGGACACATGTTTATATATATATATATATATATATATATATATATATATATATATATATATATATATATATATATATATATATATATATATATATATATTAAGGCTTGACTAGTATTATGTTAGGTATGTTATTTTAAGTTATTCTTTAAAGATAGTAGTTGTCATATAGGTAAGTTGTGAAAGGATGTAATAGTCGTCCTGATCCAAAGGTCTTCACTTATTATACAATTAGGGCATGAGCATCATATGATCGCTTTAATTGCAAAATAAATAAAACTAAAATTCCATACCCTAACAAATAAAAACAACCAACATCAAATAATAAAGAGAAAAGTACTCTATAAAAAAACCACAATTAAAACAACAAACAAAAAAAAAATAATAGAGAAAATTGTACCAACTCCACGACTGAAAAATAATATGCACCCGAAGCAAAATAATCTGGTGCTGAGTTCATTGAAAAATAATTACACGCCCTAATTATTAAGCAAAATAGAAACACATAAAAATGAACTTAATTAAGCTAAATTATCTTTCTTGAATTAAAAAACAAGTTTGTGTTTGTCTATAGTTTGTACACTAGGGGTTAGTACAAGTTATACATAAAAAGGAACCAATCAGGAAAACCAATATGGATGGAACTATTCAATCTTTCCTTTCTGAATTCATTCTGTTGTAACAGTCTCATTCATTCGTTCATCCATATATTATTATAATAATCTTCGATCCTTCTTCCTCTATCTACTACTACGTTTTTCAACTTTTCAGATTACACAATTTCTTTGATTTTGACACCTTCATCATCACATTTCCCTTTCCTTTTCATGCATTTACATACCTATATCCATAGGGTGTCTTTCTTTTTTTCTTTTTTCAATTTTTAGCAACCTAGGTTTCATTTTCTTTAGTCTTTTTCTTCATTTTGTTGTTGCCAAATAAAATATTATTTGCATGACGAGCATCAAGATTATGATCAAGCAAAAGAAGAAATTAGAGAGTATCAAAATTTCATATCAAACCTAAATATTTTAAAATTGTCTAAATTCAATCTAAAGAGAGAAAGAAAAAGTCTTACAATTTATTTTATTTTATTAATCCACTAACTTATTATTTTGAATGTCTTGTTGATTTATTTTAGTTTAGATAATTCAAAAACAACTACATCAAATCCATTTTCATTCACAGTCTATTGATCTCTCTCATCCAAAACCCTGAGATGCTTACCTCAGATATAAGTGAATAGGTAGCTAGAGAGAAGTGTCACACACATACAGCCGCAGTGGTACACTTCCTAGTCTTACGGGTAATCATCTTGTTGCACTAATTTTCCATCCCTCCGTATCTCTAAAGATATCATTCCATATCTCTCAATCTACCCTTCTACTTCTACTATACTGCTTTCTTTCCATCTTTTTGATCGATTGTCACTTTCTATAACCCTAACAAAGCAATATTTTAGACTTATATACAAAAGTTCTGTAGTATATACGAAATTAATAATATCATGCAAGCACATACATGCATGATTTCATAGACATGATTTTTTTAAATAAGGGATTATATTAAACAAGTACAAGCTACTTCAGCTGGATATAAAAAGAGGAGGTCGAGTATAAAATAAAAAGATATTATTAATCAAATTGCACTAAGATAAAAAGTACAAGAGTCCTTATCAAAATCGTACAAGTTGCAATTTGGATGAGTAATTTTCTCCATTAAAGAGCATCTCCAAATAGAAGTCTTAGGGTCTGTTTGATTTACTTTCTAAAACCTGTTTTTCTCTTTTCAAAAGTTTAAACATGCATAAATCCTATTGTTTTTAAATTTTTGAAAAGAGAAAAACAGTTTTTAGAAAGTAAATCAAACAGACCCTTAATCTTCCACAATATATCTAAAATGTTCCATTTCGAATTGCAAAATATGATGTTGTTCCTAACCAACCAAATGTTCAAACAAACCGCCAACCAAATAATGTCTTCCCTACCTTTCAAAACTTTCACGGATTTGCAAAAATCGAACCACGCCGAAAAACTCTCTTTAGTATCATTAGCGACATCCTCCTTAAAGCCAAACCAAGCCGAGATATCCTTCCAAACCAATATAACAACAAATCAATTCAACAAAAGATTATCAATATTCTCTAACTCCTCCATACAAAACGGACAAGCCAAATCACTTGTTACCGCGGATACGCCTCTACAAGACAAAACTACTTTTGTAGGTAGTTTATTCAAAGAACTTCGTCATTCGAACACTTTGATTTTGTGAGGAACCACCGCTTTCCATACCAAGTCGAAAACCGTATCAAACCAGTTTGGAGGGTCAAACGGAATATGTTGAAAATAAGCCAAACGATAATAAGATTTAACTGAGAATATTCCACCCCCCTTCCAAGATACTAAATCTTTCCCGTCAAATTGCGGCCGAAACGAAGCTAAAAACAACCGCATGTCTCATTTCTCAGCTGCCAACTCAGGAGCTGTAGCAGACCCTAAAACCGAACTAGTACTAGTTGCCACATCAGACTCTAGTAATATTGCATCTACATACTCCATATCAGAACCAGTTGTTTTAGTAATTTCTGCAGTATATATTGCAGCAACATAATCCATCATAGAACCAAGTGTTTATGCAATTTTCGTACTATGCCAAAGGGAAACTGAATCTAACTCCCTTGTATTTGTAGAATCCATTACTTATGTGCCTTCAACCAAAGAATATGCACTCGAAGCAGCCAGAGAGAGGTGCAATCTGCTGCCTGTAACTGTCTCTGTTAAACCCGAGACTCCCCCCTCGCAAAACTGGCCTGCAACATCAGCTTCTTGATGCACTCCAAAATCACCCCAAACCCAATGATCTCTCATTCAGCCCCCCATCACTGCAAAAGACACGTCTTGCAAAACAGAAGCCGTAAAAATATTAGGATAAAGACGCGAAAGAGGACCCCTGCCGGTCCAATCAGTCTTCCAAAAAGAGGAACCGAAATCGTTACCAATCACCATTCTACAATTATCCACCAAATAATCATCGACAATTGAATTTGATAAAGAAATTAAATCCAAAAACCAATTAGAGGGTGACACTCCTTTGTTGTTAAGAGCACTTCTACTCCACATCATTAATCGAACATCGCCATATTTCGCCTTTAAGACCCAAAACCAAAGATCATTCGACCCGACTATAATCGTCTATCTCCATTTGCTAAGGAGAGTCTCATTAAAAACATCTAATCTCTTCAAGTTCAAGCCACCAAGAGAATACGGAAAACAAAGGACTTTCCAATTTATCCAATGAATCCTTTTCTTCAAATCCGAACTCCCCCAAAAGAAAATTAAATTGAATCTGCATCATCTCTAACCAAACTTTAACCGGAGCTTTGAAAAAGGAAATATGAAAAATGGTCAAACTACTAAGCACCGATTTAATCAAAGTGATTTTACCACCCAATGACTAAAATCGACCTTGCCAAGACGAGAGCTTTTTCCGAAATTTAAGAATCAAAGAAGACCAAGATGTAATCTTCCTAGGATTTGAACTAATAGGAATTCCGAGAAAACTAAATTGATGAGATTCCGTTTTGCACACAAGAAAAGTAGCCGCCGCCTCCATAAAACTATCCAAAACATTGATATCAATGATTTTGCTTTTGTGAAAGTTGATGTCGAGGCCCGAAACTAGTTCAAAGGCTCTAAGCACCGCCTTTATAGCCCACACATGTCTCCATTCACCATCTCCCACCAAAACGTATCGTCCTCATATTGTAACACACCAATACGACATCTTCGATTAATGGTGAAACCGGAAAAATCTCACGTGCCAACAGAGTTCCGAATCAGCCTTGATAATCCCTCCATAACTAAAACAAATAAAAACAGGGATAACATATCTCCTTGCCTTAAACCCCTTTCCACAACAAATTCCTTAGACGTCGACCCATTTACTAGAACAGACATCTTACTAGAAAACACCAAACTTTCCATCCAACCCATCCACATCTCACCAAACCCCACCCTCCTCAACATATATCTAAGAAAATTCCAAGAGACCTTGTCGTAAGCCTTTTCGAAATCTACTTTGAAAATAATACATTGTCTCATAGACATGATTATGAATAGACTTCAACATAATATGTTTTAGTATTTTCTTTAATTCTCTAAAAGTTTTTTATTGGTAAAAAAAGTATATTAATGATAATTTTATCAGCAAGAGACATTAAACTCGAAGTCGGATTGTAAATAAATTTTGTATATCATTTTCTTTTGTGCACATTGAGCTCTTTATATAGTATTTTTGATACATTTCGTATTCAAGATACTAGCCACATTCATTTTTGCTTGTGATCTTATGTGGGATCGTTTAAGATTGATAACCATACAAGATCACAGGCAAAAATGAATGTGGCTAGTATCTTGGTTAAAAAAACAATATCAAAACGTCTTAATGAAGTCATTCATGTTATGATTAACTGTATATCCTTCACTTCCAAAGTTCTATAAGACACTTAGGCCCCCTACGTCTAGAAATGACTGATGATATTAGTTTGGATTTTTCATCAAGCGAAGATTTAGAGGAATTTTCTGATGACATTGTAAGTGAGTGGAAGGGGGTTGCAGAAGGTCAAAGTGTGGAGGTTCCAGTTGGAAAAAGTCCCGATATTTTTCTCTTTAGTAGCAATATAGAGGATGCGGGACATCAAGATTCTCATAGGTCAAATCAAGAGTTTGTGCTTTTTAAAGAAAATCTTGAAAATCCTAGGATCCCAATTTTCCAAGGACTTGAGGGGGACATGTTGAAAATTTTGAAAAGGTCAAATACAATTGTGTTAAGTCGCTCTAACAAGCATCAAGAAAATTGTAGGTGTGGTATTTTGGATCGAACTCTAGTCTCGATGGGGATATCTTCATGGTTCGATAAAGGTTTAGCATGTAGTTGAAGTTTGCTTACATGTTGATCTGGTAAGTTGTAGTCGAAGTATGCTCAAGCATGTAGTAGGCGAAAAGCTATGATTGTTAGCATGTCGAATTAGGCCTTACTTGTAAGCTCAATTATTAAGTTAGCTTGTAGCCTAAGTTAGCTTAGTAGTTTATAAATAGAATAGTTCTCGTACGTTCTTGAGAGCAGTTAATTGTTACTTTGAACCTTTATTGAGTAAGTTTATAGTAAAGCATTTTTAACCGATTCCAGTTCTTATTCCTTCTCTTTCCATTACTCTCTCTCTCTCTCTCTCTCTCTCTCTCTCTCTCGTAAAACCTAATAAGTTTTCTTGTGTTTGTTCAAGAAACACAATCTTTATCATATTTTGATTTGTTCCTGACGATATAGATTCACAACAAATTGATGCAATGAGCATCGAGTTGATGATGTCATCAACAAAGTGTGAGATTGAGAAATTCACTGATTTCAGTTTGTGGCACTTGAAGATACAAACCCTACTAGTTCAACAAGGTTTGTTAAAAGCGTTGAAAGGTTCAGAGAAGATGGATGTTGCCCTAATGATGAAGGAGAGGTCTGTGATGATTGAGAAAGCCCACATCGTCATTATAGAAAGCCCAACTCTTGTTCTCTGACAGGTCTCTAAGGAGAAGACGACAACGAATGTATGGACAAAACTCGAAGGTTTGTACATGATGAAATCGTTGGTCAATCGTCTCTACCTAAATTCAGCTTTGTATCCGTTCAAGATGAGTGAAGACAAAGTCTTGGTTGAGTAGTTGGATATGTTCAACAAGTTGATTCCTTATCTTGAAAATATCAAGGTCAAGATTGACGATGAAGATCAAGCATTATTGTTGTTGTGTTCTTTACCTAAGTCTTATTCTCACTTCAAAGAAACTTTCTTGTATGGAAGAGATTTGTTGACCTATGAAGAAGTTCAACCAGCCTTGTACTTTAAGGACCTTAATGAAAGAAAATACTAAAACCATCTTTTGTTGGTGAAGGTTTGTTCGTTAAGGAAAATTATTGAATAAATATGGTAGGTTTGAAAAGAAAAGGGTAAAGTTCTACATATTTCTTATGGTGGTAATACTCCTGAAATCATGTCGTATCATTGTAAGAATGAGGGTCATACAAGAAATGTGTGCCCTGGTCGACGAAATAATCATGGTGGAAAGGATAGTGGTAATGCATCCATTGTGCAAGATGGTTATGAATAATCTAATGTCCTGGTGGTTTCAACCAGTGAATCTAGCAAGAAGTGGATTATGGATTCAGGGTGTACTTGACACATGACTCCAAACAAGGATGTGTTTGAGGAATTATGTGTCCAAGATGGTGCATTATTGTTGCTGGGAAACAAAAAAGCCTTCAAAAATTGCAGATATTATATACATGATATTCAAGCTCCATGATGTGTCAATAAAGTTATTAATTGATGTCAGGTATGTAGCTGATCTTAAGAGGAATTTTAATTCTCTTGGTGAATTCAACAAGAAATGATATGTTTTCAAAGGATACCAAATTATCAAAATGGTAATGAAGGGGTTGAAGTAAGTCTTGAGAGGCATGAAGAAATAATGCTTATATACCCTTGAAGTTGAGGTTGTAAGTGGTTCAGCATATGTGGCATCCACAAAACTTGTGTCGAAGACTGAGTTGTGGCAAAAGAGACTTGGCCATGTCAGTGAAGAAGTGTACTCAAATTGTCGAAACAAAATATATTATGTGATGATAAGGTCGAAAAATTGGAGTTTTGTGAACCTTCTATATTTGGTAAATCCTACAAGGTGAAGTTTAACAAAGGCAAATAAAGAATACATGGATCCCTTTATTATATCCATGTTAATATTTGGGGGTATACAAGGAATCCTTCACACTCACGTGTAACATATTTTCTATCCCTAGTTGAAGATTATTCTAGAAAGTTATGGGTATTCATCCAGAAGACTAAGGATGAAACTTTTGAAAATTTCAAAAGTTAGAAGACCCTGGTCGAAAACTAAATTGGCAAGAAGGACGAGAGGTTGAGGACCGATAATGGTCTTTGATTTTACAATGAGGAGTTCGACAACTATTGTGTTGCATATGGTATTGCAAGGCACAAAATTACTGCAGGTACTCCCTAAAAAATTGGTTTAGCTTAAAGGTTTAATTAAACCATTCTAGAAAGGTTTAGATGCAGGTTGGTTAGTGCAAGGTTGAAGAAGGTGTTTTGGCGTAAGCTCTTGTGACTACAACATACCTGATAAATAGGTGTCCTTTGATTACCTTGAGGATGAAAACACCTGAAGAAATCTGGTCAAAACATCCACCTAATCGCAATAGATTTAGAGTATTTAGTTGTTTAGCCTATGTTCACATTAAGTAAGACAAGGTCGAACCTAGAGCTCTGAGATGCATGTACCTTGTATACCCTGAAGGAGTCAAAGCTTATAGGTTGTGGTGCCTAGATCCAGGTCACATAAGGTATAAAACAAGTTGATATTTATTTTTCAATGAATATGAGATGGCTTTCAAGAAAACTGATGATGATGGTCGAAGTTAAAAGATCTCTGAAGAAGAGTTCGAACATGAGGAGAATCTAATTGATGTGGAGCATAGTGATGATGGATTACATAACCCATATGAAGTAAGAGAAGAAGCATAAGTTGATGATGAAAATAAGGAGACCGATAATGACTATCTGCTGGAAAGATACAAGTCGAGAAAAATCCATCTAGCCACCTCAGATACGTGGTTATGTATATCTCATAACTTATGCCTTAATCTCTGCAAGTGAGGTTTTGGATGAAGAACATATAGATCTCATATCTTATGGAATTAATGTAGTTTATGCCTTAACCTCAGAAACTTGGACCAAACTCTAGTCTTGACGGGGATAACTTCATATGGTTCGACAAAGGTTTATCATGTAGTTGAAGTTTGTTCACATGTTGATCTTATATATGTAAGAACAAGAGTTGTCCCTGTATTTTATCTTTATGCTTTGATGATAACAATGGGGTATATATTTATAAAAGAACCATTTTATGTTCTGATGTTTATTAAAGTTTAAATCAAGAATATTTTATATATTAAGATCAAACAAAAATTATGAATGAGTATGCAAATGCTAATATGCGAAGTTACTATGTGTAACATTAGTCGCAAGTGTGCTTCTGAATCTTAACAGAATCAGAAAGATCCAAGGATGTGGATGTTGTCTTGGTAATGCTCATGTGGATTTCGTTTTGAACGTGGTTCTGATCAGATAGGAAAGTGAAGCTTCTAAATTAAGATTCTGAAGAACTAGGTTCTAAAGACTCTGGAGACAGTGTTCTATGTGAACAAAATTCTGAAGACTCTAAGACTTAAAGTTTTGAAGAATGGTTCTGAAGAACCAAGTGCTGAAGACTCTAAAGACAACTTTCTATGTGAACAAAGTTCTGAAGACTCTAAGATTTAAAGTTCTGAAGACCATGTGTTTCAAGCCAAGTGTTGAAGTCTTGAAGAACGTAGTTATATGTGAACAAGTTCTGAAGACTAAAGACTTAGGTTCTTTGAATACCCAAGTATCATCGTCTCTAACTCATGCTTCATACATTGATTTATTATCCGAAGCCTCTGAATTTTAGATGATAATGTTACCATTGGCAAGGATAGTGCACAGTACGATAATGATTTATCCCATTACCTCACCACTATCTTTAAATTGTGGAAAAGGACAATATGTGGTTGTACTATTTGATTCCTTGTGTAACAGATTCTTCAGTAGTTGAATTGGGTTGTAATGACTCTTTTATGTTTGGCTATAAAAGGAAAACATCACATGCTTTGTGATGTTGTTGGTTCGTATAGAATCATTGTTGGTTTCTAATGGAAGCTCAACCACATGCATTGATGTTGTTGATTCCTATTTGGTTCAAATGAACAACCACACTCTTTAGTGTTGTTGATTTTGAATAGGAACTCAACCTGGTTGTTGATCCTTAAACTGAAATTCTTCTATGAGAAGTAACTACAGATACAACCATTGATTTAAATGTTGATACCTCAGTTGTTGCACATCCATGATCATAACAACAATACAACAATCTAAGAGTCTGAGTTTGGGTTGCTACATCAAGATCATCATCTACAACAACAAAGATTAGACATTGATGAACTGAAGCTGAAGAAAAATAAATCAACAAGTCATCAATCAACATCAACTAAATCATCTTGGAGCTCATTAAAGATCATAAGCAAGGAGTCGTTGCTTGTAGCTTGCTCATCAATGAAAATGAAGAATTCTGAAGATGCAATTTAAATTTTAATATTATGAACATCTAAGAATCATGTAGTTTGCAAGGAAATGATTGCTCATCTTGCTGTAACTCTGAAGAGTTACTTTAGACTTAAATAGAGGAGTATATGCTTGCAAAGAAGCACCTCAATTAGCTCTGGTATGTCAATTCTACCTAATGAATTAATTCTCCTCAAGTGGATGCTATATCCAGTAGGATCCTTAAACGGTCCAGCTATGAGTTGTGAATCCTCAGGTAGAAGTTATATCCGGTAGGATCCCTGAACGGTCTAGTTGTGAGTTGAAATGAAATCCCGGCAGAGGTTTTGCTTGGTCAGTGAACGTTATATCCAGTTGGACCCCCGAATGGTTCATTGTGGAAGTCGCAGAGGTTCTGTGCAGTTATTCACAGCAGGTTGTCGCATAGGTTTCTTCTCAAGTAGATGTTATATCCTTATGGGATCCCTGAACGGTCTAGTTGTGAGTTGAGATGAAATCCTGGTAGAGGTTTTGTTGAGTCAATGGAATTTATATCTGGAAGGATCCCTGAATAGTTCATTGAGTTAATCATGTAACTTGTAAGTGAGCCAAAGAGGGGGGGGTGAATTAGGTTGTCAAAAATTTCTTTGAAGTTTTTCCGATTCTTAATATTATTTCTGAAGTTGTTAAGGACTTGAAAAATAAAGTGCGGAAAGAAAAGTGACACAAGAGAATTATCCTGGTTCCTCTCACAATATGAGAGTACGTCCAGTCCCCTTTCAACTGAAAGAAATTTCACTATTGTCAGAGAATTGTATAGCTTATTCACACTACGGTGATGCTTACTTATCTAACATATAGGTATTTCAAGTGCTAGAAGAACGATCCTCTTCAAAGAACACACTTACTTTCAACAACCCTGAAAGCAAGGTAATCTCACTAATTTATCCCTAACAAACCTAAGGATAAATAGTAATAATGATACAAAGAAATAAGTTGTTCTTGAATAGATGAAAATGATGAAGTCTTGAACTTTCTATCAATACAAATATTGATTTTCTCCTTTGATGAATATTTTCACTCACAATAACATATATAAGTGTTCACTAATGTATGTAATGAAACTTTAAAAATGATATGAAATTTTTAATGTAAAGTTTCACTTTTGAAGATTTTGAATGAGTGTACTAAATTTTTTTATGAAAATATAGAATAAGTGAGTAAGAAAATAATCATGAAATTTTTAGGAGGTAAAGGAAACAATTCTGATCATAATGAGTATTTATAAGTGTTAAGACACCCCTTTAAAAAGATGTAAAAAATTATGAAGGGATTCTTTGATTAGAACAAAAAATAGAAAGACACACTTTTATTGAAAAGTTACAATTTTTCACTTTTGTACAGTGGTAACCGGTTACTACCCATGGGGTAACCGGTTACGCGTTGTAACCGTAACAAAAAAAATTTGAAAACTGGGTTGAAGTAACCGGTTACTTCCTATAAGGTAACCGATTATTTGAGGAAAAATATGAAAAATTCCCTTAGAAACTAGTACAACAATTTAGTGAAAAAGTAATATTTTTCTTCTAAAGTTAAAACACAAATGCACCCTATAAATGAACATTTATCAATATTATTTCTTCATGAAAAAATAATTGTATATCTTTCGATCAAAATACTTGAGTCCTTATGAAAATGATTTCTTTGATCATTCTTTGAACAATCCTTTTTGAGCTATCAAAACTTGATGTTGAGTTGTTATCATCAAAACAATCTTTGAGAAGCCTTGCTTTTACAAGCCACAGTGCGGTTGTATGATTGTAATCATGGATCTTTGTTATAGTGAATTAAGTCTTTATTTAAGGTGAAATCACATTGGCGAGTGGACTGGACTAACTTGAGAAGTTCTCAAGTGAACCAGGATATATCGTGTGTTCTTTACTCTTGATTTATGCTTTAATTTTTTTATGCTTTTGCAACGCATTTATAGCATAGCTTGGCGCAACTCATCAAAGTGTGAAAAGTAGCCAAGAGTGAAAACCACAATTCAATCCCCCATTTTCTTGTGTTTTTCTCACACCTTCAATATGTTGTAGTCAAAGTATGCTTAATCATGCAGTTGGCGAAATGGTAGGATTGTTAGCATGTCGAATTTGGATAATTGTTTAGAGAGGATAATTGTTGTTATTCAATATTAATCTTTTAACCCTTATTGAGTAAGTGAATAGTAAAAAAGTTTTAACCAATGTCGGTTCTTTTTCTTCCCTCTCTCTCACACACATACACACACACACACTCTCTCTCTCTCTCTCTCTCTCTCTCTCTTAAAAATTAATACGGTTTCTTGTGTTTGTTCAATAAACTCAATATTTATCATATTTTTCTTTGTTCTTAACGACATCGATTCACAATACCACGAGTTGTAAATGAATGTTTTATCCTTCAACATTAGAGGAAGTGGAAATCTTACTAAGAGGAAAGTTGTTAGTAATTTAACCTCTTCTATAAAAGTCGATTTTTATTTAATTCAAGAAACAAAGCAGGAAGTAATGAATGATTCATTGGTTCACTCCCTTGGGGGAAACAATTAGGTGTTATGAACTGCTAAAATATCTATAGGACATTCTGAAGGCATGCTTTTGATATGGAAAGCAAATCAATGGGATCCCTTAGTTTTAAACTCTTCGTCGACACCCATTATCGGAGCTAGCTTAAAGAGGGGTTTCTGTAGGTTCTAAGGATTTGGTTTAAAGTCCTAATTCTAGAATTAGGGACCTTCCTCCCATGCATATGTTGACCTCTTTTTTGCTAAGTGTTTGGTTCTTAGTGGTGTCTTGGTATTTATAATCTTCTTTCGTCTGGGTGTTTAAGTTTCCACTGGGTTTTTTTCAAACTGGGAGATATCGTTGTTCCTGTAAATTGTTTCAGTTTGCTTGAACGGATTAGTTTCCTTTGAGGGGGTTGGGTATTGGTGTTTTTGCATTTTGAGGTCTCTTTTGAACTGTTAGTTCTATTTTTGAGGTGGTTTTTGCTCAGGCTAATGGCTGCTGCAACATATAGGCGCGATAATTGGGGAGGCTGTTAGGAGAGCTAATGTAGCTTCGGAACATCCTGCTCGTTTCTCAATTTGGAGGAATGCGGGAGGCAAAGGTACTGAACTTGATATTCAAAAGGTTTCCACTTTCGTTTTTATGGCTTTTCCAGAAGCATTTGAAGCTAAAAAAATGTACGAGGTATTTAAAAGTTATGGTTTGGTTCTGGAAGTCTTCATACCAGCAAGGAAAGATAAAAAAGGAAAAAGATTCGGTTTCGTTAGATTTTGTAAGGTCGACGACGAAAATCTATTAGCCATTAAACTTGATAACATTGTTATTAATGGCTACAAGATCTTCATCAATGCACCAAGATATCAAAGGGGAGCTAGGACAAATCCTAATTTTGGTGTAGGCAATGGAGTCGGTTTGTTCACTCGTGGTAGGAATCAGGCGATGAGATTCAAAAACATACAGAAAGTGGGGAAGGCGCAATTTGTTGAAGCTGCCTCATATGTTGATATTACAAAAAATAGAGTTGGTCATAATGGTAGGAAGAATCATTTTTCTAAACAGGTTATGCTTGGGGATTAACCGAATTTTGCACATCTTATGTTCAATGTTAGTAATGAGGAACTTGAAAGGTTTGAACAAGCTTTTGTAGGTGTCTTAGAGGTCCCCAGATCGACTTTTGAGGTTAATGAGGCGTTGCAAAGATAAGGATATTTTAACATCAAAGCTACCTCGTTGGGGGCTAATTTATGCCTTTTAGAGGAAGACGAACCAGGGAGCATTAAGTTATTGATAGAAGAGGACAAAGAGTCGATTGCGAAATGGTTTTCAGAAGTACATTTGTGGTCTCCATAGGACGTGGATAAGGAACAATTAACTTGGATTAAATGTTTTGGTTTACCATGTCATGTTTGGGGTAAAAAAAATTCAAATTTCTATTCGCTAGATTGGGGAATTTTGTCAGGATGGACGAAGATACTTAGAAGCAATCGATATTGGACATTTTGCGCGTGTTGGTTCGTACTAAATTCGTAATGAATTTAAATGAAGTTTGTAATATTGAGGTGAAATCAAAAATCTATATTGTCAAGTTGGTTGAAGATTCATTTGGGTCTTATCAAAGGGTACCATGTAAAGCGGAAGTATGTTGGTTTTTCAGAGCATAGTTCGGAGGTGGTATCGTCTGATTCCGATAGTGATGATAGTAGCTTGTGAGAAGAAACTCACGACAAGGATTGTTCGAAGTCTCATCAAATTTCAGCGGGTTTGTAGGATGAGGGTTTGGAGAAAGAAAATTTTGGTATTGAGCAGAATAGAATAACTCACGATGATCATTAGAAGGGTGACCTTGGTAGACATTCTAAGGCAAGGAATAAACCAGTATTCCATCTTATTGAGAACGGCGAGGCAGTTCCTAGGGCTGACGTTCAGGATGTATGTGCGAAAAAGCAGGATTTTACTTCAAGTAATGCGGATAATTTATTATTAGCAGCAAGCAATGTTGATCATGCTGAAAACGTTGCAAATAACTATGGGCAAGAGGGTATTGAGGCAGAAATGGCTTCGTCCGGTGGCAGGGTTGTAGCTGATACGAATGATATTGCATTGGTTCATGAAGATGGCTTATATGAAGACAATTTCTCTTGTGTTCGGGATACCTTTTCATCATTGGCTAAAGGGGGGACGATGGGATTTTAGACGGGTCTGATACGGAGTTAAGTTCTTCTTCAGATACACATAATGAACCGAATTCAGATAGGGTATTAGAATCTATTCCAGTCAAAAAGAAGAAACTTTTGGATGATATCTATCAAATGATCAAAATAACTTTCGCTCCTTCCTACTATGCAACCCTATTACAAGCTGATTGTGATAATCTGGATTGTTCTGGTCAAATGCGTTACAGGGATTCTAGAGCCAATCCTGTGGTGGCTGCTCCTGAATTGAGTATAAAAGATAATTCTCTTTCGGTAGGTGCCTTAATAGGTGACTATGGGGTAGCCCATAATAATTCCAGGATAAAAAAAGGCTAGAAAATTTGTCGGCTAAAGTTTGGGAACCAATCAAATTATTAGAAGTTGTGGTTGACGAAGAGGATGAAGTGTTTGAGTCTATAATCCATAATTTGGAAGTGGTAGATAGAAAGAAGAAAAAGGTTTTGAAGGAGGTGGCTATTAGGGATACATGAACTTTATAACTTATAATATCAGAGGGAGTGGTAGCATTGTAAAGAGGAAAAGGATTAGAGCTAATCTTTGTAAAGGAGGTGTTGATCTGGTTTTTTTTCAAGAGACTAAATGTATTAAGATGACTGATGCTTTGGTACATATCATGTGGGGTGATAACAAGTGTCAATGGTCGGCTTCCAACTTTATTGGTTTGTCGGGGGGATTACTTATAATTTTGAAGGAAGGGTTGTTTACACCGATTTGTAGCTATATTGGCAGAAGGTATTTGGTTTTAAAAGTTAAATGGAGAGAGAAAAATGTTTACTTTTTCAATATTTATTCGTCATGTGTTAATTCTGAAAAAAGAGATTTGTGGAGCAAGATTCTTAGTTTAGAGGACATTCTAGAAGTTGGAGAATGGATCATAGGTGGGGACTTCAATGCTATTAAGGATTTCAGAGAGAGAATCGGCGGGGAAATTCATAGTAGGAGTTTAATGGTGGATTTTGCAGATTTCATTAACATGTCGGGGTGTTTAGATCTTCCGGTCTCAGGCAGTAAGTTCACGTGGTTCAATGTTAGTGGAAAATCCTGTAGTAGGTTTGATAGGTTTTTAGTTTCTCCGAGTTTATTAAATGATTGGAATATGGTTTGTCAAATTATGAGGGAGAGAGATATTTTCGATCATAGACTGGTTTGGATTTCCATTAAGACTATCAACTGGGGCCCAAAAACATTAAAGGTTCTATCTTGCTGGTTTGAACATCTGGGTTTTATGGAGTTTGTGAAGGATTTGTGAGACTTTTATGCGGTCGTGGGAAAGGCATCCTACATTTTATCTAAAAAACTTCAAGATATGAGGGAGAAGTTGAAATGGTGGAATGCTAATATGTTTGGTTGGATAGATACAAACATTGTATAAGATGTTGGTATTATTATTGCGGTGGAGGATGTGATTGGGGAGTCTAATGGACCTCTTAATTTGCAATATTTGAATGCTAGAAGAGTGGCGGAGGATGAGTTGTGGAAGAATCTTATAATTAAAGAGAGCTTACTAAGGAAAAAATCTAGAACGAAGTGGATTGTGGAAGGTGACTATAATATAAAGTTTTTTCATGTTGCTATCAAGACTCGGTATAACTTAAATATCATCTCGTCAGTTCTTGTTGAAGATAATATGGTGGAGGATGTCACGGGTGTTAAAGAAACTATAAAGAACCATTTTTAAAAGAGGTTTAGCAGAATTTATAGAGTATTTCCGGATATAGGTAACCAAGGTTTCAAGCGTTTATCGGAGGTAGATAGGGAGGGATTAGAAGTTCGGATAGAGGTATAAGAGATAAAGAATGTGGTGTTCGAGTGTGCGTCGGATTGTAGTCCTGGACCGGATGGATTCAGTTGTGATTTCTTCAAGTTTTGTTGGTCGGTGGTAGGAGCAGATTTCATTAAATGTATACAGGAATTCTTTGATGGCGGAAAATTACCTAAAGTTTTTGCCTCCTCCTTCTTGGTTCTCAATCCAAAATCCAAAGTACCTAAGGATCTCGATGATTACAGGCCTATTTTGTTGATAGGTTCGGTGTATAAAGTGATTTCCAAAATCCTCGCTAATAGACTCAAACCGGTTATAGGTAGTATTATTTCTAGTTCTCAAACGACTTTTATCGAAGGGAGAAATTTGCTTGACGGAGTTTTGGCGCTACATGAAATTATTGATTTTGCAAAAAGAAGTAAGAGGCAATGGGTTATTCTTAAGGTAGATTTTACCAAAGCTTATGACTGTGTTGATTGGAATTATCTCCATAAAATTTTGGATTTTATGGGTTTCAAGGCTAAATGGAAGAAGTGGATGGAAATCGGAGTGTTGAATAGTTTTATGTCGGTTCTTGTTAATGGAAGTCCTACGAAGGATTTTGTGGTTTCGCGAGGTCTTAGACAAGGCGATCCACTTTCTTCTTTACTTTTTGCTATAGCGGCGGAGGGTCTTGAGGTGTTGACAAATAGAGAGGTCGAGGGTGGTTTTTTCTCGGGATTCAAGATTAGGGATCACACTTCTTTTCATCTTCTTCAGTACGCCAATGATTCGGTGTTGATCAGAGATGGCTCTTGGAGAAATTTATGGGCTATGAAAGCAATTTTGAAAGGTTTCCATCTTGTGTCCGACCTTGATATAAATTTCAACAAAAGCTCTCTTTTTGGCCTTGGAGTAGATCATTCATTTCTTTTGGCGGTGGAAAACTTCCTAGCTTGCAAAATTGCACATTGTCCTTTCAAGTTTCTTGGTATTCATATTGGAGGTAATCATAGATTAATTTCATTTTGGAAGCCTTTACTTGATATGGTTTGGTCGAGATTATCGTCGTGGAAAGGGAGGTTCTTATCCATGGGAGGTAGAGTTACTCTTATTAAATCGGTGTTATCGAGCTTTCCAATTCATATGTCGTTTTACAAACTTCCTTTTAGAGTGATTTGTTTGCTTACGACTATTCAAAGACGTTTTCTTTGGAATGGGTTGATAAGTAAGAAAGGTATTTCTTGGATAAATTGGAAGGTTGTTTGTAGGTCAAAGGAAGAAGGAGAGTTTGGAATTCTTGATATTAAGTTATTTAATAGGGCTTTATTGGCTAAGTGGGAGTGGAAAATTTTATCCGGGAAAAATTTCATTTGGAGTAGCATTATAGGAACCGGTATCCAAATAATGTGCTTTCTTTTCATATTGGCGAGACTCTGAAGTACCATGTTCCTTCATCCATGTGGTGGAGAGATTTGTTTAAAATTTCGGTGGTTTTGGTAGTAATGCTATTACGGGACTGATTCATCACAAAATTGGTAATGGAAAAAAACTTTCTTTTGGCTTTCTCGTTGGTGCGGTAATGTTCCTTTTGCCGTGCTTTTTCCTGATTTAATGCAAGTGGTGGTGGATCAACACATCTTAATGGTGGATAAAGGAGTCTTCGAAGATGTCTTGTGGCGCTGGAGGTGTGAGTTTCGGGCATGCCTGTTTGGTGTGGATGTTGCAGGCGCGAATCTGGACCTGCCTGCTGGATCTAGTGCAGTTCTGATTCCGGATGGTTTGGGGACTGCTGGAGGAATGCTGGTACTTGAGGCACAACATAATCACTTGGATGAACTATTAAATCCAGGGAAGGTAGAAGTTGATATTGAACCAGACCTCTCTTGGTCTCCTTCTAGCAGTGGAGAATTTTCTGTTAGCTCCGCATATTCTCTGTTACTGCAGCTCTTGGTAGAGGAGCAGATTCCAACCGGTGTGGATAATAATCTGAGGGAGGTTTTCTGTCATTTTTGGAAAGCTATCATTCCTCCTAAGGTATTGGTATTTGGGTGGAGATTATTCCATAACAGAATTTCGACGCAGGATTAACTTTGTAAGCGGGGAATTATAACAAATTCGCATGAAATGGCTTGTCCATTTTGTTTATGTTTGATGAATCGGTTGAACACTTGTTATTTCATTGTTCCAAATCGGTTGTGATTTGGAATTTTGTTTGTAAGTGGGTGGGTATTGGAGAAATATATATTGGGAATATTCTTGGGCATCTTAGGAATTGGATCGATAAGTTGGGGGCGGAGAAAATAGAGGTTAAAAAGGGGTGGATTTATGGTTGATTATTTGTTGGGTTTTGTGGACTTCCAGGAACAAGATTATGTTCAATGAATAAGTTTGGGACTTCGATACGATCACGCACAGAATTATCATTTTTCCATGGTGGTGGCTAGGCAAGAAACATAAGAATGCAAATATTTGTAACTATTTTGAGTGGTCAAATATTTCTTGCGAATTTTTGTAGATCCCTTTATTTTTGAGTCGGAGGTCAATTTTGTATATGGGTTCGGATACCCCATTTATATCCGTAATTAATATATTTTGCTTATTGAAAAAAGAAGATGAAATCAAAAGAAAGCGTTCAAAAAATGAAAAATAAAAATGGTTTATCCATTAAATTAATCATCTCAAACTCTTGGAAAGAATTTCAAAAATAATTATTTAACTAATAAATCTCTTAGATGCTTAAATTTTAGTTAGCAACCTAAAACAATTGGAACTTTAAACTCAAAGAATTCTTCTTCTAGTTATTTGGCTAATTTGTTTGGTAAAGTGTAGGAACATAAGTTTAGACTAAAAACATGAAGAAGGAGAAAATAAAAAGAAAGGATTTCTCATGAAAGAATATACCAAAGAAAGTGACGTTGAAGGTGTTGACATTCTTGATGAAGATAAAAAATCTTATATTATATGGGATGAGCGACATGGATTCGTCTTATGAGTCTGATAAAGAGGAAGTAAACAACATGTGTCCCATGGAAAACCAAGAATAAAATGTGGTAAGCAACTTCGAAACTAGAATTACTATAATGATGTTTTTCTATCTCCATAGTGTTATATAATGAATAAAGTAACTTAAGAAATATTTTTTCAATCTCTAAAAGTCTATTGTCACTCATAAAACTAGAAATAAAAATCTAATCAAGAAAAAGTAAAAACTCTTGTTCTACTATTTCTAAGAAGTTTAAAGAAAAAATTATCTAGTGTGAAGAATGAAAAATCTTAAAAAATTAATTGAAGAATTGCATAACACTCTTTGTAAATTTACCAGAGGGAGAGAAAACTTGAGCATCATCTTACGAAATAAAAAGGGGACTTGCAATAAAGTTGCCTTGATCTATGAACCTAAAATAAATGCTATCTTTTAGAAAATATTCATTCTCAAATAGGACTCCTAATAATATTGCACCTAAATGTTTTTTTATTGTGGTAAATATGGTCATACTTCTTATTCTTGTAATACAAGAAAAAATCATGAAACAAATGTTTCAAGAAAATGGATTTCAAAAGGCAACACGACTTACACTAACACTTAAGGACCTAAAATGATTGAGTACCAAAGTTCAATACATAAAAATGTGATATAGGCGTGCTTTATAGTCTCGAACTAAATATTCTATCTCGACAATATTTGTTTAAATCACATGATTGAAGACAAAAACACGAGGATTTTAAAAATGTTTTGCAATGAAAATTGCATAGAGAACACTTTTCTAATTCACAAACTCCGTCGCAAATGGAGTTGTGGAAAGGAAAGATAGATCTCATGAAGAACTAGCAAGAACGATGCTAAATCAAAGTAACCAACCTAAATATTTATGGGTTGACACATTAAGCACTACAGACTATGTTATAAATAAAGTCTTGATCAAGCATATTCTAAAATTCATGCCTAAAGATTTATAAATGAAGGAAGCCAAATACCACTGAAAAATAGTTTTTAAACTTGCATAATTGATTATGAACATCTGTATAATCAATAATGAAAATATGAAAAAAGAGAACTAGGTCACCTCTGGATGAGCCATCTATATCCGCCCCTTATAATTATTCGATCGTATCAATGTTGACAATGATGAGGTGGAAGGGGAGGGAGAGAGATGCAATTTGGTGTCTTCTAAGAAATTAAAAAAAAAGGTGTCTACCTAATGCAATTAAGAGCATCTTCTTTTGAAATTTATTAGGGAATAACCATTGATGTCATCAATTTTAGAAAGATTTTTCATTAGGTCTCTAACATGGTTCCTTCGAATATCCAAGAGTTGTGTTATCTAGGGTCTGTTATTAATGTTGGTAGCATGGTTAATCTGTGTCCCTTAGAGCATCAAGTTGCAATAGAGGATGCATTTCATATCTCATTCATTTTGTGGCCCTTAATTGTGTTACGTTGACCTTTAAGGGGGAACTAAGTGTTAATGAAGAACGACTTTAAAATAATATTTCTTAGGATAAAGAAGACACGTATGTCACTATAAACTAAGTGAAGATATTGCAAGCTAACTTGGCCGAAAGGGAAAACATATTGTGTTAGTGTCGTGAGCATTTGAAAGCAACAAATGAAACTTACAAGGCTTGTAAGAGGAAAATAGAGGACCTACAAGGGGTGAAAGATGAAGTCTTTATTCTTGGCGAAGATAAACATAGATATTACTCCTTGTTAACTATGTTATTAAAGCAAAATAAAATTGTTGAAGGTCAACTAATTTTGGCTGTAGAAAAGATCACCCTTCTGACTGCATAAAATCCAAAACTTAGGAAGCTTGATTATGAAGGTTACCTTCTAGAGACCAAAAATAACATCGAACTTATAACTACGGAGAATGTTAAGTTGAAGGAACTATGTGTTGAGGTAAAAGTGAATATTTTTGTAACCAGTCTTTGATGTTTTGAGAATGCCATTGCTCAAATCTTGATTTTGAATCTTGGGATGCGTCTTGAAACCATATGTATAAAGATCTATATTAACTTCAAGTATGACATGATTAAGTAGATAATGGAATTTTAGGGCATTGGTTTCTCTTATTGATCCTCATTATCCTTTTTATGTTATTTTTAGGAGGGTTCGTGGTGCGTGTACATGACCTTCTATTTTGTAATTTCATCTGAATCTGAATCTTAAGGGTCATGGTAAATGCACATGATCTTCTATTTTGTACTACGAATTACCCCATTTCATGTGAGAATGGTTTTTAATGCATTTTTTCTTTGATTTTTATAGCTTTTATATATATATATATATATATATATATATATATATATATATATATATATATATATATATATATATATATATATATATATATATATATATATATATATTACCATCATTTATAGTTTTGATCTTTTCACATGTTTCTTAGATAAGAGCTCCCCAAACAAATGGGTATTCTTTATTTTTCCCTCGTTATTAAGTATGGCCTTATAATAAGCATCAATTGCTTTGGGGAACTCTTCATATTGATAATGACTAATTGATAAGAGAGGTTTCATTGTCATCATATGTATCTTATTTATGGGCTTTGTATGTCCATTGCGAGAGGAATGATGCCTCCTTTTAGTTGGTCCTCTTCAGGACCATTCTATTTCTATGTCTTTAAATGACTATGCATCAAAGGGCTATATCCTTGAATAACATGTATTTATTTATTCCTTGAGCAAAAGGCTTGGATGTGCGTAAATGACTTATTTTGATTCGAAAGTTGGTCCACTATTGATTTCGGCCATCTTGGGCATGTTATTACTATATAACCACCACTACAAATAATATATTTCATGACAAGCTTTCACATCACCCAACAAAAAATTGAGGTATACTGCCAAGGTGCGCCATTTTTTGTTTCTTTTTACTAAATACTACATATTCTCTCGGTTCCTAAATATAACCGAGGGAAAAAATAATTCAGGACATGCTTCGAATCCTAACAACAACAATTTATGATTTTATTTCTTTAAGAGTTGTGCCTTTCTTTTTCTTTCTTTTTTTAAATTAATGATTTATCCCTTCCATTATCTTTAACAATAGAGGGATTAGATAATTAAGTTCTACTATAAAAACACTTGTTACTCAATTTTGTAACATAAACCTAACTTATATGTAGTCGTTCTAAACTTATACGCATCATACTCTAGGATGGATTGCAAGACAGAAAAAATCTTCAATGTTATTCTATATTGAACAAAACATTTTTCTGCTATTGTTATCCATTCTAACATAATGATGTTGATGTTGTTGTTGTATTTTTGAAATAACCTTCATATGTAATCAATCAAAGAAAACACTTTATAATTTATTGTTTTCCTCGGTTGACAACATTGAGAAATTTATTTTTAAACAAGTTGTAAATTGCAAGCACGCATATCTTGTTATCATTTTTGTGAAAGCATTTTCCATGAAAATATTTTCTCATGATAATGAAATATTTGAAGAGGTCTCTAGGATGGATTGCAAGTGCAGAAAAAAATTCAATGGTAGGAACATATAACTTGAAGAAATAACGCATGCAATCCAATGAACTTGAAAAGAATGCACACAGAGGGTACACACCAAAATTTGGAAAACAATAACAATTTGTTGTTCTCGAAGAATAACTTGGAAATATTTGTTGTTCTCCAAGAGTTCATTGTCAAATTCTGAATTTTTTTGAACATTTTATTTTGATATTATGTGTAAACAATGTAATTTTTAAATAAATAAAAAGTTTACTCCCCCTGTTTTTATTTTACAATAAAATGAGAGGTATTTGACATTTGGGATGGAACATATTTTAGTGTATTTTTTATTTAAAAAGAAACATATTTTACCTCAGTTTTGAGTAATAATTGAGAAAATATAAGCATGTTTATTGATTTTTTCACTGTCCTTAAACAAATATTTTTCGTCAATTTAAAGAGTATCAACGCTCAAGACACTGTAATTATAGTAGACAATTCTATGCATGTTTTAGTAATGACAATGAACTTTACCTTTGTAGTAGACAATGATACAAACTTTTTCAACTTTACCAAATCATAAGTGTGATTATCATGCAAAGATTTCATCTCATCCTTCATTGCATCCAATCACTTTTAATTTTTGTTCACTTTCCTTGGCCTTTCGAGAACATACAGTTTCCCCATCATCATTCAAAGTTACATAAATAAAACATTGCATCCAACATTTGATATTCCCCAAGATCAATGAAACGAGGATCCACAATATTTGTTCTTCCCCAAAATATCCAATATTTTTTCTTCACCGACAACGATGACGATAAATCAGATTCAAAATTTGTTATATATTCTTACTTTAATATTTTGTATAAATAATATTGTTTGTAAACAAATTAATTGTTTTTTAATATTTTATAAACAAACTACATTGATAATTGGGTTGGAAAATACATATCTTTATATGCAGCCCATTCATGGCTTCTTTTGTACTTCAAAAAATGTTGATAAGTAAATAATTCTAGTATTTGAAAGATTCCTAGCTTCCATTCGAAATGATGGGAAAGTTCTCCCACTTAGAGAATTCATTTCAAAGTTGGAGTAAGCCACAAAAACTCTTTTTATTTCTCATCTTAAAAAGGTTTCTCATCCCCGGTGACCCTCACAATCTTGACCCTCATATTCAAGGGAGTCTTGTCTTTATATGTCTTCTTTTTCCTTGCAATATATTGGACCGTAAACCTTGACAATTTTCCTTGTTGAGTTATGCTTTCAATGACATCCTTCATGTAGATACAACGTTATGTGTTATGGTATTTACTTTTGTGGAAATGACAATATCTTGATTTGTGTATGCCCAAGTATTCCTGAATCTTCTTTGGGAACTCCACCTCATTTTCACGAAACTCTACATTGACACCTCATGTAGAATACACATTATTGAGGTGTTCAAATGTGTGTAGCTATAATATTTAAATGGAGACGGGCCTTTATTCTTTTGAGGGTACCAAATCCTTCTCATCACCCCCTTTCATATTTTTAGTTATCTCAGGTTTATTTGGTCTCCTTATGTAATATCTTCGCTTTCTTCCAATCTTTCCTTATACTAGATGTACTTATTTTCTCTTGTGACAATGTTGTGAGACTTTTTGGCTCTTATATATCCAGACTCTTAGCGAACTTTAACCATTTTTAAAGTCCTAGGCTCATGAAATATTTCTTCATCTTGATGCTAACGTCATTCACCTAGTCACTGTTGGATATCTAAATGTAGAACATCAACGATTCATCATTCTTTTGTTTGATGGATCATAAGCTTTCCACCAACCTCAATTATTTCCTAGATGTGTTAAAATCGGTCATGAAGCGTTTGCGCACGTCACTCTAGGAATTGATAGATTTGGCCTTAAAGCCTTTAAATCAAGCCATCTCCTCTTTTTAAAGTGAGGACAAACAATTTGCATTTCTCCGACCTACTTGCATCCTAGAAGTTGAGGAGGACATCCACGAGTTCAAAATGGTCATCAAAATCTGCAGTTCTATTTTACCCTCAGACGTCTCAAAGAATGATGTTTGCGTCCAGTCTCTATGACGTATATCGTGTCGACAATACTGACAATGGAGTTCAGAGGGAGAAGGCTTTTACAGTGTTGTGGATTTGGGTATATTTTGTATGTGGATTCGGGATCTATGACAACGTGGAGAAGTCGGCCAATCTTTTGCTTGTGATTTGAAAAATATTATTTATCACAATATTTTTTAACGAAGACTTTGATATCCTTGAATTTACTTAGATATTATCTAATACCTTCCTCCAATAAAATAATGATATTCAATGTCACGTCACATTTATATATATATATATATATATATATATATATATATATATATATATATATATATATATATATATATATATATATATATATATATATATATATATATATATATATATATATATATATATATATATATATATATATATATATATATATATTAAAATAAATTAAAATTTTAAATTTATTTATACTAAAAATTGTAGTATCTAACCAAAACTCATATGTATTAAAAAAAAAACATATTTTGGTGAACACTCTCTCGTATCCTTCTAAATACAATTTCTCATTTAATATAAAGAATAAAGATTAAGGATAGCTATGTGTACGAGGAATGTATATTACTTATTTTTATCATGTGGTCTATATTATTAAATTCTGATATATTTGTTTATATAGATAAATAAATTAAACATAGTTTCCATTATTATTATATTAGATAAAAACATTTTTCCATTGTATGATGATAACAAAAACTTTGCTTCATTTGTGGATCCCAAATCTTTCTTGTTTTCTGGTTGGGTTTGTGTTACTTTAAGCAGAATTGACAGGGGGAGATATAACATATCAGAGGATGAAATAAAGTTGATTACATTTCAAATGTGTAATTGATGCTTTGACCATGGAAAATAAAGCAATTACTGTTGAACTTTTATTTTATTAAAAAAAATTAAATACATTTTTTCCTTTAAAAATATAACATACATTAAATATAAAAAAGAAAATTATATTCACATTCATCAAACCTTTTAATATATGTCTTAAGTGATCAGTTTACTCTAAAAATAACTTTAGAGTAAATTTTGCATTATATGAATTGTGGATAAATTTTGCATGTATCATATATATGTATAATTATGCCTTGTTTATTTTTCTTGACCAAATATGAATAGTGTATGAACTGAGAACTAAAGAATGAGTAAGGGATGGCTGCCAGCCAGCAATATTTTAGTTTCATTTTTCAATTAAATATTTTATTCTTTTATAGGTTTAATTTTGTTTTTCATATAACACCTTTATGTCTGCAGATTCATTTTCAGATTGATGAAAACATTGAAAAGTCTAGTCACTTTTCAGTTTCACACATTTTATCAAGGTGAAACTTGCATTGCTACACTGCACCCGAGACATCCTTGGTTGCATCGCATAATAATAATAATAATAATAATAATAATAATATGAGGTGGTAGGTACAACATATGGGGTGGTAGGAAGATTCCTTGTTGGTTCGTAGGTCTTAGTTCATATACCCAGCTCTACTTATATTCATTCTATTCTAGAATTTTTGTATATACATAATTCTTAATATTTTTTAATCTATCGTTGCATTATAATAATAAAAAATTAATTGTCTTATTTTTTAACTGAAAAACAAATAACTTCTAATACCCTTTCTCCTCGTGAGTGAGATGATGAAATGAGTTTTTTCATTTCTTTTTTTACTACTGGTTGATTTTCTCCTTGTTTGTTCTTTATGTTCAAACCCCAGAATGACCAACCCCATTTAATATAACATTTAATATAAGTGAGACAATATTGCCTAAAATAATTCTCTATCACAAATATATAGAAGTAATCACTAAACTGACGATATTACAAGTTTCAAAGTTTACCTTAGTAGTGTTGTAATAATTAAATCAGAACCATAATTATCCGTATAAAATTTAATTAACTTCATCAACTTATCAACTAAAACATCGCATATCAGTGATATCTCACATCAATGTGATTCAATCTCCTATGAAAATTTGGATTTTTACATAGATGAATAACACTTTGACTATCAATAAATAGTAGATATTTGTTTTGGAACAAATCAACCTCCTACAAGAATTCCTTCAACCATAACAACTCTATGCATGTTTTAGTAACGACAATGAACTTTACCTTTATAGTAGACAATGATACAAACTTTTGCAACTTTACCAAATCATAAGCATAATTATCATGCAAAGATTTCATCTCACCCTTCATTGCATCCAACCATTTTTAATTTTTGTTCACTTTCCATGGCCTTTCCAGAACATACAGTTTCCCCATCATCATTCAAAGTTACATAGTCATTAGAATTATATCTTGTAGAAGGTTTTCTCGACTGATTCATCTTCCTAAGTTAGTATTGGGATGATTTAAAAGCATCACTAGGATGTTCATCCTTTGAACCTCTAAGCTACAACGTTAATTGTCATCAACATGCAGTCTTATCGGCTGCATATTGTGGAAAAACTTACAACTTGGCAATATCGTGGTGATCATATCAAGCTATCATCAACATTGTCATTAGTTGAAACCTTTGGCAATTGACCTTCGCCATGCTCAATTATCTCTCTGATAAAATGCAGCCTCACATCGATGTGTTTGGTTCGCTCATAATAGGCTGAATTCTTCGACAGATGTACGTCACTTTGACTATCACATTTAACAGTTATAACTTGACCTTGAAGTTTTAGCTCCTTAGAAAAACCTTCAAGCCACAATTCCTCTTTCACAACTTCAGTGATGGCAATATATTCTGCTTCAGTGGTTAATAAGGCAACAACCTTATGAAGTGTTACTTTCCAATTGATTGTCGTGTCAAACATAGTGAACACATATCCATAAATAGATTTTTAGAATCCATACAATCTGCATAATCAAAGTCGACAAATCCTTTAATTTCGATTTTTTTTATCATCACCACAAGCTCCGCTATTACTACAATAAATAACGTTTTTCATGACGAAGCTTTCACCGTGAACAATAGAAAACCGAGGTATAAACTCAAGGCGCTCTTTTTTTTATTCTTTAAATAAATAAAAAGTCATACATTCCCTCATTTTTTCATAACACCAAGGTGAAAAAACAACTCAGTACAAGCTTCAATTCCCAGCTATCGCAGTTTATGATTTTATTTGTTTATAAGTGTAAACAAAATATTCTAACCCTTCGGTTTTATATTTAACTGATGCATAAAATAATAAGATTTTACTATAAAAGCACTCATTAAACATATTTTACTCTAATCCTTACCTATATGAATCTGCCCAAAACTCGTTGGCATCATTCTTTGGGATGAATTGCAAGTCAGAAAAAATCTTCACTGTTTTTCTATCTTGAACAACATATTTTTTCTGTCCTTGCAATCCATCTCACATAATGGTGTTGATGTTGTCGTTGTTGTATTTTTAGAATAACCCTCGGTTAAAGAAGGGAGCTCAACCTTTGAAGAGTACTCAATTGGTATATTCAAGTGCAAAAAATCATTCTTGTTTCAAAAAAATTGTTTTAAGGGTATGCAACAAAATTTGGATACCACCGGAAAAAAATTATCTTGATTGGAACAAATAACTTCTTAGAAATATGAAAACAATGTAAATATATACAAAATTTCCCTTATTTGGAAAAAATAATTCCTTTGGGTTGTTCTCCAAGAATCCAATATCAAACCCTTGATTTGTTTAAGTAATTTATTTTAATATTTTATGTAAACAATGTGAATATAAAAAAAAAGGTTTTTCCCCTTGGTTTTAAACAGAAATCGAGAGGTGTGTGGTTTGAGATGGAACATATTTTATTTTAGTTTTATTTAAAAAGAAACACAATTTACCTCGGTTTTGAGTGATAATCAAGGTAAAATATAAGCGTGTTTTTTCAGTTTCCTCACCATCCTTAAGCAAATATTCACCGTCCATTTAATGACTATCAACGCTCAAGACACTGCCATTAGTGATCATCGTGAAACCTAAAAACCTAATTATAAAAGCATTATGAATATTAAAATTTGATAGAAGTGGATCCACAAGAAACCCAAACGTTGTTGTGAAACTCTATATGTTTAATTAGAGCGCCATGAGATTTTACAAAGTAAAAGTATCATCGTGATAGATTGCAAGAGCATAAAAAAATAGGTTTATTTGATATGTGGTTAGTGAGAGTGTATTTACTTTGCAAAAGATTTATGTGATGAATTGTAAGTGCAGAAAATTATCATGGATTCAAAGGTTTGTGTTGTTAAATAATCATATAACTGAATATTTATTTTATTTAGCTAACCTTTTTTTTTGTTAATATCAGAAACAAATGAATGAAAAATATATATAGAATATATTGCATTCAATATTTGAACTTCCTTAAGATCGATGAAACGAGGATTCCCAACATTTGATCTTCTCCAAGATATCCAGTATATATTTTTCACTGACAACTATGACAATGAAGAACAACATTTTTACTTTAATATTTTGTGCAAACAATGTAATTTGTAAAAAAAATTAACTTATTAATATTTTGTGTAAATAATGAAATAATTTTTATTTATAAAAAAACAAATTATCTAGCCCCTCGGTTTTTAAATAAACCGAGAGGTATGAGACGTTTTTGTAAATGATTAAAATATAGATGTTGGGGTTCGAACCCATGATCATATAACTTTACCCCTCGATTTTTCTTTAATCGAGGTATTAAGTGACAAATTTTCATACCACCCTTTGTTGCATCGCCTTGGTATGCGAAGTTACATCTCTTTCGTGTGCGACGTTATAAGGGTTATTTGTAGTCGTGCATAAATCAGGAATCTGCTCAAAGATCCATTTATGTACCTTAGGATCCACTTTAATTCTTGCCAGTGTGTCTTCTCATAATTGCCCATATACCTTCTTACAAGGCTATGTCCCATACGATATGTCTAGAATAGTACATACTATAGCATACATCAAAGAACCTATTATACTAGCATATGGAATGATGTTTATATAATCTCTTTTGACTTTAATATAGGGACTTTGAGTCAAAATCAGTTTGAAATAACGATTAGTCGGTGTTTTAATATGTTTTGAATTCAACATACCAAAGTTGTCGAGAATCTTCAATAGATATGTCTCTTAAGATAAGCATAATCTCGAATGCTTTCTATCTCTTCGGATGTCAATCCCAAGAATGCTAAAGGCAACTCCCATATCCTCCATGTCGAACTCCTTATTGAGTTCAACCTTCACCTTCATAACATCTTCGACATTGTTTCTTGATATGAGGATGTCATCCATATATAACAAAAAATACAAAGTGAACCTCTAGTTTGAAATTTGAAGTAAATACAATGGTCAAACTGACTCTTAGTGAAAACCTATGTGTGCCATGAACTTGTTGAATCGCCTATTCCATTGTCGAGGAAATTGCTTTAGGCCTTATAAAGACCTCGTTCTTTACATGTGCATTATTTTGCTAACACTTTCAGGGGCTAATGGTAAGTCAAGTGTGTGGATATGCATCCACATACAACCTCTTCTCATCTCTTTTAAGCTTCCAATTTGTGTTTGTGAAAAGCATAGTGATGCTTCTTTGAAAAGTAACCTCTTTCCATCCTTTTAGGTTCATAACTCATCTTCAACCGTTGAAGTGAGTTATGTTACCTCTTTCGCTCTTCTTCTCTCTTATTTTAGGATTATAATACCACACCTAACCCTTAGGATCTCCAAGCATGGTAACATTAGGGTGAGTCTTAGTTTTCCCATTTAGTTTTACCTTTGTTTCCTTGAGTCATCTCATCTCATCTCAAAATAAAAGCTAAAAACACCTAATAAAGGTTGATACCTCTTCATGTGCCAAGAGCCTTATATAATGGGGTGCTTGCATTCATCCCATCTCGGGATGAGTTTTAAGTCATCTAGCATGTCGAATAAATCTTTAGCATTAATTTGTATCGCAAATAAAACCTAAAACATTTATTCATTCTAAAACAAACAAAAAAAACTTAATAAAAGAGGTAGGTCAGTGTGCTTAAGCCTTGAACATTGGAAATAAGTTTGAGGATCTCCCTCATATTTAGTGTGCTTCATTTTCATTCCATCTCGGGGTGATATATGAAGTACACACTCCATTATAAGAGACTTTGGTATGATTTCATACTCAAAACACTTCAAATAAAAACTCTTAAAAGACAACAAATAGACAACACATCTTCTCTCTTGTCACCTCAGGCTCTTTTGCAGACGCATTGACTTGTCACTTCACTTTAATAACAAGATGGTAATGCACTCGATTCAGCGAGTCTGCAACACCTGAGTAAGAACTTTGGCAACGTCGTCATAAAAAACACAAAATAAACCAACTTCATCCCTAGTTAGTCGAACTACATTAACTCTGATTCTCATTCCCGATGAGATGCGTAGTCAGTGGGGTAGGGCCCATTCGATTATAATTATTTGTTTTCCCTACATTGTTATGTTCCTTCTCCAGTTCCAGTTTAACATCAGATGAAGCAGATCACACCACCCTCTGAGAGGTGCAAGCAAACGTGAATCCCGTCGAGTACGATGGACGTGAATGGGTGTTAATACGTTCCATTCACGTAACTGATTGTCATGGAATGATGTAAGTCAGTAGCATATGACCACGATGACATTATGAAAGTGCAATTAGGTTCATATCAAATGCACGTGTGAAAGGTATCAAGGCAATCCAAACAAATAAAGGATGCCTCATAAGGAGAGGATATTTCATACTTAAGATGCAAGGAAAAGATACAAGATGACATACAAAGATGGATGCATAAGGCCAGTAGCATACATGATTTGAAATGCACATGATATGAAGAAATGAACATACTTAATGCACACAAACAAACATATGAAGCATAAGAGGAGAAGACATGAGAAAATTAGCAAAAGGAAAACACAAACCACAAAGGACCTATAATTGTTCAAGGAAGACCTATAAATGTCTAAACATGACTTAAAATAACACACAGAGGATTCTCACACAATGACATAAATGCCTTCAAATGGATTAGGGTTAAAGGATAAAGATAAGGATCACAAAAGATGACTTCAAACTCAAGCTACCAGGAAAAACACCAAACATCATTAAAAAAATATGAAAAATGTACCTCAAGTGACCTAGGTCAGAGGCTAAAAACTTGTAAAATATCACACACAAATTCAAAAGCAAACCACTTCAAACAAGTGTTGAAAGTTGAATAGGATCAAAGAAGAATGCATAAGATGATGACAAAATGCACTATGCAATTATTTAAAAAAATGTGAAAAATATGTTTTGAGACACTTCAATATGTTGATAAAACAATGTAAAATGATTGGATGAAAAAGGTTGTATATGCTATGCAAAAGAAATTTTCAAAGTTGAGATGTCAAAGAAGAAACAATTCTAAAAGAAAATATCAAAATATGATTAAAAAAATACCAAAGTCAGAAATAAAAAAAATATATATCAAAAATTAGTTAAATGTAAAAAGATGCTTCATAATGTTTTTTGGATGATTTTTGGATGATTAAAAGTAAGTTTAGAAAATTAAAATTGAAACTATGTAAAAAAATGAAATAAAATGAGAACAATGGTCCAGGGGTGCAAAGGAAGTAAAAAACACGTTGAAAACAAGCATGGACCTAGGGATGGGGGTTCACATATCAATCAAAGCACAATCAACTTTTGTGCAAGTCAAAGTAGTCTATGGTACTCCTAGTCAACATATCTGACTACAATCAAAGCCATTATCAATCAAACGCGTGCAAACATAGTCAACCAAGCAAAAGTAAAACCAAATAAGGGGTCAATATGCACGCGCACACAATAACTAGCCTAGGGAACCACATACGAAGCCAGTCAGATTTAAAATTATAACAAGAAACACGTGCAAGACCACAAGTAATTTTAATGTGTTGGCACATTAAGAGCCATCAGATCTGAAACATATATGGTGACAATTTCATCTTCTTCATCACAACTTCCAGTCACCTGAAAACATACCAGGTGTCGGAGCCCTAACTCTGGTCACCTTCTCCGATGACTTCATCTACAATATTTTCCAGAAATGAAAACAAAGACCACAGTTATACACAAAATTGCATGTTTATCATGAATAACTCCTCAATTTTCTCAAACAATGCATGAATAAGCCAGATCGAAGCAAAACAACATTAACTAACAATTTTCAGATCCACAATACATCCATAATATACGTCCAAACTTCAAACAAAATACATTAGCATGATCACTAGAGTATAAGGAACACTAAGCACACATTAAAATCAAGAAGTATGAGGATAAATTTGGACATACCTGAAAACTTGAACAAGCTTAAATACTCATAGAAAACCATCAGAAAGCTGCATATCTACTCCTTGTGACCTATAATTGCAAAATAAATGCAATTAGAGCTTGGAATCGTGCTAGATCTTGAGGTTTGAACTTGAAATTTCTTGAACTGAACTCAATGAAAACCTTGTTATAAGCTTCAATCAATGGTGGATTTGTGATTTATGAAGCTTCTGGATCAAGAATATGCAAATAGATTTCAATGAAACCTTATGGAGAGAGAGTTTCAAAGAGAAGAATGTTGAGAGAAAAATTTCAAAATCTAGAAAAATGAATGAACTCTAGCCTTAACCAGAGGAGTTAGGAGCTTATATGTGATTCATTTTGGGCCTGACCATGGTTAATTATCCAATGGAAGCTTGGTTAAGGAGTTGTGAGTGATTTTGTATTTTTTCAATTTGAAGTGTATGAAGTAGTTTGCACGTGCATGAGCTTGATCGTGTGCATGAATTGCTTGCTTTTTGTATGCTGATCACAAGTGGATTGGAATTGAGCCTTGGATGTGCATGATTTGTGTGTTTGAAATGGTTTTGCAAATTTGCACTTTGTGAAATGCATGAGAATTAAGGCATGAAAACAAGTGTTTCAAAGGCAAATTTTGTGCCAAATGGTAAGTATTTTGATGTTGTGACCTGACTTTGACAATTAGAATCACATACACACCCTTTTGTGACTTTTTTACAAAAGGTGTAAAAATGGTATGCATGAGAAAACCCTAAAAACAACTTTGAGTCTTTTGGCCATAACTTTTGAACCACACATACTATGAAGATGATCTTGTACTTTTTGGTAAGGGAAAATAATGATCTTCAACTTTTATATTTGAGAAAAGTTCATTTGAAGCATTTTTGATGATGAAAAGTCAAGTTGAATGTGACTTATAAAGCTTCCAAAAATAGAAACTTTCAATTACAAGTCATTTCAATTTTTGGTAACTTTTTCCCTAAGCCTTGATTCTTGATGAATGATGAAATTATTGATATTTCATGACCAAATGAAGGTTCATGAACTTGAGGAGCATGATTTAGGTCCTACAAATCCATATTTGAATTTTCTTCTCACCTGTTGACTTTTACTTGTATCACAAGTAACTGACTGACTGAAAACCCTCCACAAGGAATCAATGCACAAAATTTCATTCATCAACACTTGATATCATATAAAAGACCCTGAGAACAAGTTAGAACCAAAATCTTGATGATTGCAAGCCTTGGACCAAAACCCTAATTTGGGCCCATTGTGTAGGAAATGGAACCTTGAGCCAACTTCCTGATGAATTCGCCTCTTCTAGTGACTTGAGGCACCAAATGAGATTGTGTAGGATACGAGAAAACCTTGAAGCTTGTTTGGAGGCACTTGGATCTTGATCCTTGGCTTTGGATGATCACAATTTTGCAAATCACTGATCACATGCCTTATGCCTTAACCAATAAATGTATGTTTCATTTTTCTATGCTATGAATGTAATGCAATGTATGAGAATGATATGCTAGATGACATGAAAATGAGAGGGAAATTTTTTGGGTGTTACAATTACCAAATAACATTAAAACAAAATCATATTCTTTGTTGTTTATCCTCTCATGTTACGCCTCCTGTGCAATTTTCAACGGTTGAATTAACCCAACGACTGAAAGACCAAACGGCTAAAAACACACTGAGAGGGGAGAGGAATGTTTGTCTACGTCATCTTCTTCACTTTCATTGGAATTTCTTGAAAAAAAATTCCTTGTTTTCTTTTCTCTTCTTCATTGTTAGTACACCATCATTTTTCTTACAATAAAAAAATTGATATCCTTTCTCAGTCTTCCATTACAACATGATATTCATCTCTCCATCATTTATGTATAATTCAAATATATCTTTGCTGCAATCGCTAATTAGGAAAATCTATTTGTCTTCGTTGCCGCCATTAATTACGAAAATGTGTTGGACAATAACACCGATGAATCATTACTAAAACTTTATGAAATACTGGAATGTTCATCGATCATGAAGAAGATGAGGGATGTCAACATGGTCACTTATTGACTTATATATACTTTGCTGTAAAATGAAATTTGAAAGACGATGAATAAACCTTAAAATGTTTTTTTTGGAAAATTTAGCTTAATTTTTGTGAAGTCTCTCGAAGTTTAAGAGAAAAAAACAAGATTATTTGTCTCATGAAAAAAATTGCATCAAATACCTGAATGTGTAACAAGTAATACAATTCAGTTAAATATTTACATGTTTTCTTCTCCCTCTTAAATGTTTTCTTAATTTTTTTTGAGCCGTTAGATTAAACATGAGAGGTGGCTGAACATAACTAGGCATGAGGGAATCCTATTCTCATTAAAACTCATCATATATAAACAAACTTCTTATTCAATTTACAAAAATCAATTTAAACAAAAGTGAAAATAATAATAGTATAAAACAATATTAAAAACATTATAATAAACATAAAAAAATAGAGCAGAATGAAGATTAGAGAAGATGAAAAAGAAAAAACAGAAGAGATGTGCGATTAGAAAATAAAGGTGCGATAAAAACATAATTAGGAGAGAGAAATAGTTATATAAAAATGAGAAGATGAAAAAGAAAGAACATTTGAGATGAAAAATTATTGTACAAGTGGTGAGACGTACATGACAATGAATAGGAGAAGAATGTGCAATACTATTATGAGAGGTTTGAAAATGTTGAAACTAAAAACTTAAGCGTGAGTAAGAGAAAATATTTCATAATTATAAGGTTACACCATAATAGATTTGAGTTTTAATTTGGATGTGAGATAAGTGAAATTTGAGTTGTAATATAATGCAATTTGATTTGATTTAGTTCGGTTTGCAAAATATAAACCGCAAATCAAACCGAATCGAACGGCTTTGTTAAAAGATGACCCGAACAAATCCGAATCAAATGCGATTTTTTTGCAATTTTGATTTGGTTTGATTTAGTTTAAGATTTTTTATTGGATTAGTTCGATTTTGAAAAAGAGAGTGAAAGATTTGGTGTTAAAGGTATACTATATAAATATGGTGGAACTTTTCATTTCAAGGTTGGAATTTCTTTTTTTCTACACAATAAACCACTTATTTATTTTCTGCATGACATAATTTGCCTACCTTACATAACACTTTTTCTTAAGAAATCAAAGTAAACATAGAAAAACCTACGAAAAGCATTATCTTCTTTGCATTGTATACTCAGTACAAAACCCTAAACCCCAATCCTCTAATTTCTCTGTTTCTCAATCAAACAAATGTCTCAATCTCAAACATTACCACTCAAGAGACAACAAGGTGAAAACCCCTCAGATGATGCTTCCACTGCTATTAAACCTTCTCGCCTCAAAATTTCATTACCCTCTGAAGATAGCGACAAAAAGGTTACACCTTTATATATGTTTTCAGCTTTGATCACTGAAAATAATTCAACCCTAATTTTGCCCTCTTTTTCATTTGCTTTATTATTTTGCATTTTTGATATGTAATAAAGATTGTATATTTGGTTCAGAATCTCAACAAGAGAGTTAAAGATGTTGAAATTTGTGTCCCTATAGTTTATGGGACTATTGCATTTTATCTGGGTAGAAAGGCTAGTGAGTAAGTTTATGATTTTTATGCTGTTCTTATTTTATTTTTCTGATTTTATTTTTTGTTGCAATTTTTTATCTAATCAATTTTTTGTTACTAGGGCTCAATCTCATAGATGGACAGTTTATGTACGTGGAGCTTCTAACGAAGATCTTAGTGCAGTGATTAAGAGGGTCGTGTTTCAGTTGCATCCTAGTTTCAATAATCCTACTAGAGTTGTTGAATCACCCCCCTTTGAAGTAACAGAATGTGGTTGGGGTGAATTTGAAATAGCTATCACCCTCTTTTTCCATAGTGATGCTTGTGAAAAACAGTTGGATTTGTGAGCTTCGTTTGCTTGCTTTGCCGCATTCGTTTTTTTGCTCGTTATTACTTGGAGATTGCATTTTTTAATAACTTTTTTGTTTGTTCCCGTAGGTATCATCATTTGAAATTATATCCTGAAGATGAGTCTGGTCCGCAGACTACCAAGAAACCTGTTGTTATTGAATCTTATAACGAGGTTGTTTTTCCTGAACCTTTGGAGGGTTTTCTTGCACGCATTCAGAATCATCCTGCTGTTGTTGTTCCTAGGCTACCGTCTGGTTTGAATTTACCGAACCCAGGTACATTCCTTTCAATAATCTACCGATTGTTATTTGTTATTACGACTATTACATTACTCCTTTCAAAAGCTTCCTTAATAATCTGTTGTGCTGGTTTCCGCAGTACCAAATGATCATATGAATGACAAGCAGAGAGGTGACACCAAAGATCATCCACTGAGCCAGTGGTTTTTGAACTTCTCGGAGGCTGATGAGCTCTTAAAACTAGCTGGAGCCCGTGAACAGGTTCTGGTTGCTTTCTATTTGAATACATCTTTTCATGGCTAGAGAATTGTGTTAGTGTCTTTTATTTCTTTTGGCATTAGATTTTGTCTCTTTTCTTCCTTGAAGTAAACATTATTATATGCAGCAGCTATGGGGACTATATTCTAGTGTTCTCAAATAGAAGTTATAGCGGTGATACAACACTATATAGCATAGCAGAATTTTGATAAAATTAATATTATTCCACAATATGCTTTTTAGTACAAACTTATTGTAATATAGATGTGTAAAGTGGAATTTCAACAGACCTTTAATTTCCATGAGCCGCAATTGACAATGCTGATCAATTCCCTTACTCATTCCTAATGTGCAATCACTCGAGATCGCCTTTTCTCAAACAAGATGCATATTGTATTTGTCTTCATTCTTCTTGTTTGTATTTAGGAGGTTTTTATTGGATGGTGAAACTTAATGCAGTAGTTTTTTTTTTTTTTTTTTGGTAGTTGTCTACATTCTCATTGTTTCGAGTCTAGGAGGCTGTTATTGGATGGTGAAACTTAATAGGGTAGTTTGTTTGTTTTTGTATTTGTCTGCATTCTTCTTGTTCTAGTCTAGGAGGCTTTTATCGAATGGTGAAACTTAATGGAGTAGTTCGTTTTTTTTCCCGCCCAATGTTGTAGTTAGGGACGTACTCGTCCTATATTTAGGGACAGTAAATTCTTAAAGTCTTTTTTAAACATATTGTGGATTTATGTGCTGACTATGTTTGGAATGTGTTAGGTGCAAGCTCACATTAATAAGCTACGAAAGCAACTGAATTCATTGGAAGGACAGTCAAAACAGCCTTCTGGTTACGAATGTACATGATCTCTTTATCTTTAAAATATTCTTTTGGGAGGATTTCCCTGTAGGGTTACACTTGGAAGATTAGTCACGATTCACGAATAGTTACATATATTATATACATGTGTATCATCGTCGTTGTAGATTGTTTTGAGTATATTTCTATCTGAAGAACAAACCAACAGTTTGGAATTTTAGAAGAAGAGACATGGTACTTGGCATTTATGCTGAAACTTTTATATCATCAATGAATGATAGATATTTGTATTAACTGTATATTCATTAAGGAACTAGGAGTCACAAATATGCAAAATCCGAGACCTTGTTTCACTATCAAAACAAGAACATAGCTAGGAAAACAGAGAAAAGTAACCAGAGAATTATTTATCATAACATGCATGTTGGTAGACACATTTTATGAATGATGATATCTTAACCTTTTGGAGAGTGATCAGCTTCATAACCTGCCTTCTTTTTTGAGAAAAGCCATCCTATCAAAGGCATCAATGTTTGCTTCTTCTTACCTTTCTTAATAGAATTAGGTCTCCCAAGTAACTCTTCTTTATTAGGAATAACTTGAGCTAATACATGAGGACTAGCAAATTTCACATATCTTCTCTTCTGAACTGTTTCCTCATTATCATCGACGTCGGTTTGTGTCTTGATTTCCACATTGGTTGCATTTGCGATAAACTTAATCTCTTCATTTGTCTCTGGATCATCGCATCTTTGAAGCAACTTCATCTCTCTTGCTTTCGTCTCTTCCAATTCTTTCTTTGTTTGCTCAAGTTCCTTCTTGAGGGACTTTACGCATTGAGATAAGAAGCTACCTTCTTCTTTCGCTCCCTCGAGTTTTCGTTTTGTTTCTTCTAGCTCAGCCGCTAATGCTCCAGCTTTGGGTTGTACATTTCCAGTCTCACTTACTTCATTTTGCATCTTCATCGTTTCACATGCATACCACAAGAAAATGAATCAAACTATATACAAAAACATGAATAAATGCATGAATACAAAAAGTTAAAAGTAGAAAGAACCTCTTTGAGCTTGTTAGCATAAATTTCTCCAACTAAGACTCTTTCTCCAAACAAAAGAACAGCTTCTTTAACAGACTTAAATGGAGCACCAGTATCAATCTCTGCACGTCCCATGATCAATGTTCCACCTTCTTCTCTGTCCATGTAAAGCTAAATAGTTTCCAACTAAGATAGTATTAATGGCAAGACGTGAATGAGTGAATATTTGAATACAAAGTGACCAGAAAAAGAGCTCCATTTAATACAAGTAACAAACATGTGAACTATTTAGTATTAAAGCTCTTAGTAATGGATATTGGTAGTGTAATAATTTGTTAACTTTTTTTTCTTTGCGTCCACTTCACTAGTATTTTGTTAATTGAAGTTGACATGTTGGTTAGAGTGTCTTGTTGATAATTTAGTTAGTTCAATCTATATCAAATTGAGATTTTTGAAACCACCCTTTTGCAACATTGATTATGACTTGTCTCCTTTCAATGTATAACAGATTCTATATAGTAATTTATCAATTATGGTTCTGTTTTTGGGCATGTAAAGTTTTGGAAAAATATTTAAAATAGGGATTGTATTGTATTTATGGAGAAATTCTTTTTGTATCCGGTTCTTTGTCTAATTTGATAATTAAATAAGGTGGTCATTGGCCAACTCCCTCTAGTTAGACCTACTTGTAATGTTTATCATATCATATTTAATTCATTTTTTTCCTCTCTTTTTAACTTACAAAATATAAGATTATTTTAGATATTAATTATTATTTATTGATAAAAATAATTCACATGGATGCAATCGACTTACATCATAATATCTTTTTGTCATGTTAGTTTCTAAAATAAAATGGGTGTTGTTCATTACCACATCTAGTGATCACACCCTATAGAAAAATCCCCCAAATTCAGACTTGTCTATTTTACACAAAAATCACTTCATCACTGCAACACATCCATTTATGTCAAAAATTTAATCTCTGAACAACCTCCGAATTCCAAGCAGGAAAACAAATTTGAGTATCACATTGCATGCATATGACTCTTCATGCTCTTCACGATCATAACTGCATGCATATGACTCTTCATGCTCTTCACGATCATAACGTCTTTTTTTGAAAAATCTACAAAAATCTCCTTTCATTCTCATTCAAGATTTTTACTTTAAAACAATATTCCTTCGGTATTTTTTCATCAAAAAGAGCAAAAAAATTTCATCAAAAAGAGCAAAAGAAGTTGAAATTTTAGAAAAGGTACATATATTACATTGATTATTGCTTTAGATCACCTATTTTGTTTTGTTGAAATATGTATGTTGAGTTCAGATTTTGAAATTCAAATTTTGTCACATTATGTCTAAGAATTGAAATACTGATTGTTCTTGATATTGAATTCAAATTGTCTCATGATATGTTGTAGTTATGGTGCACATTGATGTTAAACAAGACTTGTATCTATGGATGTTAAATAAGGTGATCTCCATATAGACGTTGGAAATCAATTTACAAATAAAAGAAGTTTGTGAACATATACATTAATGAGTTCACATAGAAGCCACCAAATTAAGGTTCAACATTAAAATTAGGAGGTCAAATTGATAAAAGACAAACATTTGTGACGACGAGGTGTGATCAGTCACCATTTGTGCTAAGTATTTCATTATTTGATCGTAAATAAGTCAGATAAATTGTGTGAATTTGAGTGTTTTAGTAGTAATTAGGTATGTTTTGATTATGCTAAGTGTGTAATTAATTATGAGTTTCTCTAGGATATTTTACGCTTTTGATATGTCAGCAGGTCGATTGCAGGTTTGGAAGCTCAGAGGATCGAGAACTGGATGCAAAACCAAGTCGGAGCGAGAAAGCGAAAGAAAAATTATAGCAGAGGGTTGTTATGAGCCTAGTTGTTATGTATTTCTCTATACGCGTAACACATTGGTCCATATAGCCTAGCTGTTATGCATATGGACCAATGTGTTACGCGTCCCTTACGTGAATGAGCAGAGGGCTGAAAAACAAGTGAAAAACAAAGCTTTTGTTGTTACGCGTAATGGATTGGTCATTAGCATAACAACTTGCGTGGTGGCTGACCTAGGATGCAATACGCATAGAGGCAAAAGTCCTTTAGTCTGGTTTGTATTGGCCTACTTTATTCAAGGAGACTCATCATTTAGTCCGAGAATGTGACAAGTGCCAAAGAATAGGTAATATTTAAAGAAGGAACCAGATGCCTCAAAACTCTATGTTAGAGGTGGAACTGTTTGATGTATGGGGTATTAATTTTATGGGAGTGTTTCCACCATCTTTTGGAAAGAATTATATACTTGTTGTTGTAGATTATGTGTCAAAGTAGGTAGAAGCTATAACATTACCAAATAATGATGCTAGAGTGGTGGTGAATTTTCTGAAGCATAACATATTTTCTAGGTTTGGGGTATCAATGGCTTTAATCAGTGATGAAGATACTCATTTTTTGAATAAGTTAATAGAGAATTTGCTGAGGAAATATAATGTCAAGCACAATATTGCTACTCCGTATCACCCTCAGACGAGTGGGCCGGTGGAAGTATCTAACAGGCAAATAAAACAGATTTTAGAAAAGACTGTTAGTGCTTCTCGAAAGGATTGGTTCATGAAGCTGGATGATGCACTGTGGGCTTACAGAACAACATTCAAAACACCAATAGGTATGTCTCTTTATCAACTTGTTTATGGTAAAGCGTGTCATTTACCCCTCGAACTCGAGCACAAAGCTTTTTGGGCTTCCAAATTCCTTAATTGTGATCTTCTGAAAGCTGGTGATTCTCGAACTCTCCAACTCCATGAGTTGGAAGAGTTTAGGAATCAAGCATATGAGAATGCCAAAAAATTTAAGCAAACTAAAAAATGGCATGATCAGAAGATCCAGAGAAAGGAATTCTGGGAGGGACAGTTGGTGGTGTTGTTTAATTCCAGGTTGAAGCTATTTCTTGGAAAATTGAAGTCAAGATGGTCTGGATCGTTCAACGTTGATAAAGTGTTTCCTAATTGTGCAATAAAGCTAAAGAACGAGAAAAATGGTGATACCTTTTAGATTAATGGCCAAAGACTTAAGCCTTATTACAAGGTTCAAGGAGGTGGCCCAGTGGAAGAGGTTCGTCTTGTTTGAGTATGAGGTAACACGTCGAGCCATGTGACATTAAACGAAGCGCTTCTTTGGAGGAAATCCAATAGAGTTTTTAATTATTATTTTGAGTATATTTATTTATTATTTTGAGTTCGTATTTTGCTGGTTTTTTAGTTTGGTACAGCAGAGGAACCTCGAGAGACAGTTTTTAACTTAGAAAATATATTGGAAAAGTCGGAATTTTTGAAAAATACATTTCTCTGTCATTACGCGTAATAGGGATATGTTACGTGTAATGCCTAGTGAACGTGGGGCTCCTCTACTCGTTCACGTATGATACGCGTATTGGGTGTTGTTACGAGATCTGAATTACGAGTAACGCACTTGATACACATATGATATGCGTAAATCACTCTGTTACGAGATCTATTAAGCAAAACACATTTTTACACTATAAATGGTTACGTAACATACACGTAATGGGCCCTATTACACGTAAGGCATGCGTATTATACACGTAACAGTTTCAACTTAGTTTTAAAAAAAAATTCGTATAGACGAGTCATTTTTTCTGATTTTCCATTACGCGACTCAATACTATCACCCTGCATCTTTGTTTTCTTGCTTGTTTTTCTTAGTTTTCCAGAGGAATCATCATGTCTAACTCCTCAGAAAAGATCCAGATTTTTCGTACTCCGGCCCATCAAGAGCATTGATATGCAATGAGCTCACGTTTTGTGGTGGAAGAGAAACAGTGGGTTTATCAGGATGAAACATTTCCAGAAGTCACAGAGATTCTGCAAAAGCAGAAGCTGGCCTATTTCAACAACCAGATAAAGACAATATCCAAGGATTTGATGTTGGAATTCTATGCCAACGCTTATAGAGCACAAGGGGTTGGTGATACATATATGAATCCTAAATTTGTTTCTTTTATGCGCGGAGTGGAAATCAAATATGATTAGAAAACTCTTAACAGAGTTCTGAAGTGTAGTTTCAAGGATTCGTTCTGTCTGTTCTTCGATTGAAAGATGTCTGATAAAAAAAGTGGCCTTACACAGAAATTAAGGAGTTGATTGCGAGACCAGGAAGAGGTTGGTTCCTTACTTCGAAGACATTTCATGCAAATATTTTGGTAGTTGACTTAGCACTCATACCAAAGGCATTGGCATATTTCATTCATCACAACCTCAGTACTAACAGGAGCAGTTCAGATCTGATCACCGAGCGAGCCCTGGGTTTGTACTTTCTGCTTAAGAAGAAGAGGATGAACATTAGAAAGATTATATCAGTCGACATGGATGTGATAGCTCAATTACAGACAAAATATTTAGCCCATGCCACTGTTATTCACCTTCTGTGTAAGAAGGTCGGTGTTACCGATTTGGGTGGGAATGTTCTGTTGAGGCCAACAGCCTCACTAGATGCCCATTGGATGAGAGACCGAGCTAGCTATGTTGTTGAGCCCCCACCCCTCTGACGATCACATGACCATAAGGTGGATGCCAACACTCAGCATCAGGAGGAACAATGGACAATACTAGAGGCACCTCACCCACATCCTCTTGCTGGTGAGGATTCAATAGAGCACAAGATGTGGATGTTCCAGTTTTGTATGATGTAAGACTTCTGTTACCAGTATGGGCTGTTGGGGCGATATTTTACGCATCAGGATGACCTGTGGGCTGATGCTCAGTGCTTCAAAGACAGATTCTTTGTAGACCCGCCTGCACCCCACTATAGGCAGTTCGCTTTTCCATGGTGGACACACCTAGTCTAGATATGCAGGTAGATTCCTCAGCAACCTCATCATCCTCCGCAACACCAAACACCCCTTCAACACCATCCATCGAGTCCTTATGTTCCTCAACAGCAGCAGACACAGTCATGGGCACTTTGAGGATGTGACTCCTCTCACGACTCTCACGCGTGGGAGGATTGAGCTTGATCCAGCTGCCGAGATCAGCTTTGAAATTGATATGCAGGACGGAGGTCTGGTAGAATGAGAGTTATTTTGAGCTTATTTTAGCATATTTGCATGGATGTAATTTTTATATTTCCTGATGTAGTTTTATTTCCTTGTTAGCTTTTTATTGTTATTTTATTTTTCCATGTGTTTGTAATTACCCGCTTCTGGGTTTTGCAAAGTAATGAATTTTGTTCTTTCATCCAGTTTCTTAATTTATTTTATTAAATATGTGATGTTTACTGGGTATAATGGATGATCCTAATTCCTGCCTGTAACACGGTGGGAGAACTGACTTTTAGTCATGTTGCGGATAGCAAGAGTCGCCACTGACTTTTATTTTATCCATAAGGAAGGGACATAAAAGAACATGAAAGATCGTTTTGAAAAGACTTGGGTTCGGGGGGTAGGTTATATAAAGGGAAGGTGTTAGCACCCTTTATATCCATGGTTATCCATGGGCTCTTAGTTACTTAGCTCACTTAAATTGTTTTTGAAGAGTGTAGTGTGTGATTAGAAATTTTCTAAGTACTTTGTAATGATCCTCGTATGGATGTATACAAAACCTTGTTTGAAAATATTGTGAGGTGTGAAAAGTATTTTTGAAGAGTGAGCAAGTAACTATGAGGTACCTACCCTAGACTAAGTCATTCATGTTCTTATATGTCCTTTCGAGGGTAAGACTATCCCTATTATTAAGGAATAAGTAGTCATTACCTTGGATTTATTAAGGGACGGACGTAGGATCATCGTATGGTCAACGAAGGCAACTTAAGGGGTATCTTTAGTAGTTCGTAGGGATTATCATCATTTATTCGAAGGGACAAGGTCATTATATCGTAGGGAACCTCGTAAGGACTTGACCTTTTAAACTGGAAGGGACTTGATGATTTTCTGTTTAAGGGACATTGCTTTTTAGATACCCCTACTTTCGAGGGACTTGACCATATTAAAGGTAACCAAGAGGAATACCCTAGGAAGTGCAGATGGCGATCAAAGATCGACTTACGTGTGTGAATGTTTATTTTTAAATATTTATCTTTTTAAAGTTAATTATCTAAATTAATTTTAATTACAAGTAGGTTTTCACCCCCTATTTAATAACCACGCAGTAAATATTTACAAAGAAAATAATGACGGAAAATAAACCTACAAATTATTACATGGCTTTGGCAGATACATAATAATCGGATAAAAAGAATTATAGAGCAATAGAAAAATAATAAATAAACAATAGTAATAAAGCAATAATAAAAATAAAGTCATAATGAAAAGAAATTAAGATTGGAATTTGAAAAGAAATTATTTTAACTTAGACAAATTAGATTTTTAGAAATTATTAGAAAAATATAAGTTTAAATAATTTAGTAATAATAATAATAAAAGAATAATATATTAAAAATTTATTAATGTACAAATTATAAAATAAAAAAGAGTTATTATAAAAAAAATAAGTATTTATTTAGGGTTAGAGAAAATTAGGGTTTATTAGAGTTAGTCAAAAAAAATTAGGATTTTGAAAGAATTAGTTAAACTTAATAAATTAGTTTTATTTACAAAATTATTATTAAATAAAAAAACACATTAAAATAAAGTTATTATTAAAAATAAAAATGTTTCTCTTTTTTTTTAAAGAAATAATAAAATTTTAATCAAGAAAGAACTATTTTTATTATAAGTTTTAGGTTTAATAAATTAATTAATTATTAAAATAAAGTTAATAATAAAAGAAAATAAGAAAATATAAAAAAAAAAGTGAGAAATTGCTCAAAAAGATAGGACCTGGGAATTGAACCCAGGTCCTATACCTCAATAACATAGCAAAAAACCAACAGGGCCAGCGTGCGCTGGTGTTAATGCAATGGGACAAAATTATTATATTTTCAACCTGCAAAATAAATGGATTAAAAGCAAAAACGCCCCAGCCAAGGATCGAACACAAGTCTTATGCCTTAACATGCGTACGCACAACCAGCTGAGCTAAGCAGCGTCTCTGAAACATAAATACAAACAAAACATAATAAAATAAGTTAATAATTCAAAAAAAGAGTTTCTCGCGCCTTTGGTCGTCTTCAACCTCAGAATTCGCAGATTTACATGCGAATTTTCTTACACGGTTTCCTGCGATTTTACCTGCACTTACAAACCTGCGAAAACAAGAACTATATCAATCGCGTATGATTTCATCCAATTGACCTCATAAACATGATACATACAGTTCAATTAATCAATTTATAGTCTTAGAACGGATTTATATGCATTAAATTGAAAAACCCCAATTCAAAGGGATGAACCCTAACTATGGTGGTAGGCGGATTACACCATGAAACTTCAAGTTTCTTGCCCAGAAATCTTACATGCATCCTTACAAACACTAATACATCATCAAACACGATTAAAAACAAGGCTACATATGAAATCGGAAAAAATTATGAACATGAACAAACATGATTCGGTTTTGACATTTAAACATGATTCAAACGTTTATGAGGGTTGGGATAGATTCAATGATGGTCATAAAAGGTATTACTACCTTTAGAATGTCTGGAGATTGCCTTCAAATCCAAAACCGAATTCCACTTTTGAAGCTTTTTTTTGAACTTAGAACAATGTGTTTGGCCTCTAGAAAATTCGTCCTCTTGTATCCATTAGGTTTGTGTATATATGAGGGACCAAAATAGGTTAAAATTTGGGCTTGGTTTTTGTGAAACTTGATTGCTTGATATTGAAGAAGTCTTATTTCCAATTTGGTCAAAAATCAAATATTTTCCTTCCAATCAAGCTTTGTCCGAATTTGGATCATCTCCAATCACTTTAAATGCAATATATTTGCTTCTAGAACAAATATTTGATCTAAAAATTGACTTTTTATATTTTATTTTTATTTAAATTAAATTTTAACAAATAAAATCCAAATAAATAAAAAATAAATTATAAAAATCAGATGGATTGATTATTGGGCCGTGTTTGATGTCATCATGAAGATTGGGTTGCAAAATGATAGGCCCATTTGGAAAAAAATGGATTTAAGCCCTTATTTTCTTCATACACCCCTTGAAAATCTCCCAACTTTGACAAAGCATAAATCCTTCAATTTGAAGCATAAATTCTTCATGTACATATATTTCACCATTTTCAAATTATGCTCTTTGAAAAAAGTTGACTTTTTGTTGACTTTTGAAATGACCTGTAATGTTTTAGCTCATACCTTCCAAATGAAGCATTTTTAGGCTTGGCTTGTGAGACACAAAGTTGTAGAGAATTCAGTTTCCTTAAAAATGAACTTTGGATGGGAAATTTTTTATGAAGCATGTGAAAGTTATGGCCGGTCAAAGTTCAGTTGACTTTTATTAAGAAAACCCTAATTTAAAAACTCCTGATTCTTGATGATCTGAAACTTTCTTGATGAATCATGGTCAAAACTTGATCTAATGATGAATTTTACTTCATAAATTTGATGTTGGCAAAAAATCTTGAAGTTTGACTTTAATTTGACCACAGTTGACCTCAGTTTGACTTTTTAACTGCTTTGACTGATTTTTGCATATCTGATCATCTGACTGGACAAACTCTTTGGGACAACTTTGAAACTTGACATAGGGATTCTTGAGGTCATATGGGATGCCATTAAGCTCACTTGAAGTATTGAAAGTCATTTTAACTTTAGGAAACTCAAAACCCTAGTTTTGGACATTTTGCTTAGGAAGAGGCATTGTCTGGGGAAACTTCCACACTTCTTGACCAATTGGGAATCTTAAGAACCTTATGATCATTCAGAAGTCTTGAGAGATATTGTATTGATTGTGGGAGGGAAATTTTGGGGTACAACACTTCCACAACATGCTTGAATGTTCTTTGTTTAAGTCACCCCAACTGTTTGATCCTTTTGTGTATGATTGGACGCACTAGTTAACTATAATTATCAAAACCATAAGCAAAAAAGCCTTGAACAAAGAGACATTACGGAAGATGTCAGTTTTACGAAAATTGAACCCTGTACCCCTACACTTGTCCCCTCACCCCTACATAATTTCCAATATTCCAATTTTGTCCTTTCAATATTTATTTAATTATTTTTAATTTTTACCGCGAAATCAAATTAAAAAAATATTATTTTTTTACATTGGACGAGAAGAACCGAAAGTATCATGGGTAGGTTTTCCGGTGTAGAAATTTTCAAACCATAAGTAGCCAGGATAGGTTATCCTGTTCACAAAAATCCTTCACTGGAAGTAACACATGTTATCCGGTTTAGGATTTTCTTAACCAAAAGTAGCTATCTTGGGTTTTCCGATTCGTATTTTTTTTGCCACATCCTCATTCACTAACATACACATAAGCTCAATCAATCCACGTCATCAACATTTTAAGTGAAATTCTGACTTTTCTAACTGCGAGGACAAACATGGACCATTTTAATAACGTAAGGGACCAATTTTGAATTTTTAAAAGAAAGAGGACCAAATTGGACTCAAGCCTATAGTTAAAGGACTAAAAAGCGTGGACCATTTTAATAACGTAAGGGACCAATTTTGAATTTTTAAAAGAAAGAGGACCAAATTGGACTCAAGCCTATAGTTAAAGGACTAAAAAGGGTATTAAATTTTTTTCCTTTTTATATCTCACCTTAACCTAAGTCCCGTTACAACGCACTCAAAAAGTGTGTGTATTGTGCATGTTGATAGGATTAGAGAATTTATTCAAACCATTGATCTGATATTGCTTACGGTGATTTAAGCGTTATAACACTTTAACCCCGAGAGACTTGGTGAAAGTGTGATATAAGTTGACAGAGTGACATGTGAAGTAGTGTCTCCGAGTGAAAGTGTTTGTGGCTTGATGACTATGAAGGACAAAGATAAAACCCAAGGTAATATCAAAGGGTCCAGTGCGAAAAGTTTCAGAAGTATTGTGGTAAGAACTGTTTTTACAGTAAGTTTGGGGTGACGTGGTCGATTTTCTATAGAATGTTACTTGAGGACAAGCAACAAGCTAAGTTTGGGGTTGTGATCAGATACCATTTATGTTATGTATTTCATTATTTAATCGTAAAAAAGTCAGGTAAACTATGTGAATTGAGTGTGTTTTAGTAGTAATTAGGTGTGTTTTGATTATGCTAAGTGTGTCATTAATTATGAGTTTCTCGAGGATATTTTACGCTTTTGGTATGTAAACAGGTCGATTGCAGGTTTGGAAGCTCATGTGACCGAGAATTGGATGCAAAACCAAGTCGGAGCGTGAAAGCAGAAGAAAAATTCTAGAATTGACAAGGTTGTTGCCCATACGTGAAACACCCTTGATGTTACGCATATGGACCAATGTGTTACGCGTCCCTTACGTGAATGAGCAGAGGGCTGAAAAACAAGTGAAAAAGCAAAGTTTAGGTTGTTACCCGTAATGGGTTGGTCATTACGCGTAACAATGTGTGTGGTGGCTACTATAAGAAAATTGACAAGTTATGACGGTTAATTTTGGCAAGTTACGACAGTTCCAACTGTCGTAAATTGCTAGTCGCGACGGTTTTGGTTCGGTCACAAAAACGTGTGTCGTCAGCCTATACTGTGACGGTTGCAAAATTTTAATTGCTAATTTTGAATATAATTTATGCATATTGGGACGGTTTCAATTGTCGTAAATTTATTAAATAATTCTAAATATAATATAGGGTGGTTGCAACTGTTACGACCGTCGTAATTTTACCTATAGAATTTTTTTATAATATATTTTATTTAAATTATTATCATCTCAATTTTTTTATTTAAATTATTATTATCTTAACTTGAATAACCAGTTGTATAATCCAAAAAGTAAACAAGTGATTTTTATTACTTTATTATATTTAAAAAACCATAAACACATAACCACATTCAAAACATGCCAAAGTTTTTGTCACACGTTGGACTCACTCACATGTTGCTATCATATATCTGGCTACGAGTCTACAATAAGTAATTCCCAACTAACAAAACAGGCCCCTCTGAAGGAATTCCAGCTAGGCCCTCCTCGAAAGGAATTCGAGCAAGGCCATTTACAATCTTTCTATCCTCCAAAGTTGAAAGCATTACAGAGCTAGTGATGAAGTTAAACAAACTGAAGCATTATAATTGAAAGGTGTTAAATGCTATTAGTTGATTACAGATCAATTCAATTAACAAGAATAAACAAATATGAATTGACACACATACAATGTCATCAAGACGTCAATATCAAATAACTCATCATGGTAGCTGTAGGTTAAGTTTTACCTGTATGAGTCTATTATTTTATTGACCTCATCCCGTGTAGATGGTATGGAATATGAAGCATAGTAAATCCAGAGGAAAGCATCTAGAAGTTCCAGAAATAATGTTAGTTAGAAGCACATATATGTTCAGGATAACAAATAATTTGTCATAATATAATCATGTGTCTACGACTTATTATTAATTTTAAAAGAAACAACATAACCACAAGAGAGAGTGGGTTTTAGACTCATCAAAATATATATTTCACATAGCACATATCATAAATTACTACCAAGTGATACAATTATCCAATAAATAATAGATAATAAATTTGTAAAGTTATGGACACAAATTGAATACCTTCACATGTCTCATTACATGTTATAAGAAATGTTATTTGTGTCCATATGGATCCTTGATAAAAAAAACTATAACAAATGCAACTGGTAAACAAGTAATTCAACCTAAGCATTAAGAAGAATGATGAAATAATAGAAAAATAACTAAAACATATTCAGGGAGAAAGAGAGAAAATATATTATGGTAGAAAAACTAAGCCACTAACCATATAATGAAATGCACAATTGAAGAACCAACAAAAAACTCTTAATTATCATATATATTAAACCTAACACAATTCCTTAAGCCACATATTTCGTCAACTAATAATGAACAATATCCATGAAGTAATCAACAACCACGAGGTGTATAACAAATAGAAATTAACATACAATTTGTAGTTAGGGAGTTAAAGATTCCAAAAGATCAAACGCAAGCTAAAACATGAATAAAAAAGCCATAATTGTCATTAAAAGTTAGAAGATACATGAAATTAACTAATTGACATGAATAGAAAGCAAACCATATTGATGTGTACCTGTGAAGAGATAGATACCATGGTGCAATGAGTTTAGATCTACAAACAAAAATAAAAATTAGAAAATAATTTAGAAAAGGATAATTTATTAAAACAAACTAGAAGTCAAGTGCACTAAAAGCAATGTTATAAACATACATTTTCAAACCATTGAGTGAGTTTCAGATTAGAAGGATTAATGCTGGAATATATAAGATTTGAACGATGGATGTTGAATGGTTTGAGCAATTTGAATGAACTACAATGGTTGAGGTTCAAACGATTCAGGCTAAAACATTTGCGGTAAAATAGTTGAGAATCGTACAATTAATTAATGCTGAATAGTTTCAGTGATAAGAGTGATTCTAACAATTTAGGCTGAAACAATAGAGATTAAAAACAACGGATTGATATCATTTAAAGTTTCAAACGTTGATCTGACACTAGGGAATGAAATAATCGAGCCTTCCAATCATACAATCAAATCGAATTACTGAGTTATGGAAAAACTTTAAATTTTCGTACTTGCACAAAACCCCCCATTAAAAATAAATCACAAAAAAAATTAAAATTTCCGAAAACCCTCAATTCACAAACTGAGATTTTGACTTTTTAGGAGGCTTGAATGATTCGTCAACTGATTTATTAGACTTACACGAAGAAGTCGATACAATTTTATTTCCAGCGATTTTCCCCCTTAACGAAAGGGCACTCCACTGTTGTAAGTATTCTGCAACAACTTCTCCATTGTCTTTGAGCTCAGTTCTTCCACGAAATCTTTGAATAGGGATTTTGAGCTTCAAAATTAAGAAGCTTAGAAGTTGTGACCAAAAACAGTGTTTTGAATTCAATTAAGAAATGAACAATGGAATAGATCTTTCGATTTCAATCGAGGTGTTATGGATATGATATATGTAGAGCTTTTAGCATTCAATTTCATAGAGTGATTGGAAAACGATTTATGAGAGAGGGAAACCTTGAGGGTCGAAGAATAAAAATGGAGAAACTAAAGAAGAATGACAGATTAAGAGACAAAGTATGTAATGAAGAAAGGAATTTTTGACAAAAATTAGTGAATATATTTTTCTTTAAAAAAACAAAGAAATAGGATTAACTTTGGAGAAATTCATGTGGGATATGGCTAACCTTTTTTTAGGGTGCTTAAAGATTCAAATGTAACTGATGCTTGTGTTTAAAAAATTTCATTCCTTAAAAAATTTAGAGATGGTTGGAAAAAACTGTCATGGAAATGTCACAATATATAGATGAGGACGGTTTTAATAGAACTGTTGCAACTCATGTGTCGCAAAACATCATTTTTTCTTGTAGTCCCAGGATGCAATATGCATAGAGGCAAGAGCCTACCAGCAGGGCATTACGTGTAATAACATGGGTGTAACACCCTTTTTACCCCATCACAAAATAGACAATTTGAATCATATATCAGAGTACAACTCATTAAAAGGGCATCACAATACTTCTTAAATCAAAAATCATAACATCACATAGAGTCATGTCCCGTAACACGAGTTCGTAAAATCATAAGAAAAACACTAGAAATCCTTTCTCAATAAATATGCAGCGGAAAAACCAATAAATCATAAATTCCTCTTTTATAAAACAAAACTCATAATTTATCTCAAACTTCATTTTTATCAAAATACTTAAACAAAATTCAGCATCTTAATCCAAATAAAAAATAAACACTCAAGTGAAACTCATCCCGATGTTGCTGGACACAGAGCATGACTCCACTTCTAACTAACTTGACGACTCACTATCTCCGAGTTAAGCACGCACCGAGATAACCTTGATTATCTGCAGGATGGCATAATATACCATCATCAGAAGGCATGCAGGGTGAGTAAATTCACATTCAATAAAATAATATAGAAACGAGAATTTAAAACATAACAACAACATCAATCCATCATCTCTAACTCAAATTACATTAATCATCATTTTCATCACATCATTGTAACATTTACCATACTCCTTTATACACATCATCAAATACACCTCATAATTATATAAAGCAATGCAACTCGTGTTATGTCAATTAGAATGATATGCAACCTCTTAATAATGCATGTGGTACCGAAACATCCTCATGGATGGACACTGGGCCATCAACCCTCCCCTAAGGGAGCACATCATAACGTCATATCACTCCAATACACACAATAGGATTGAAGCTACCAATGGACCGAAGTCCCCTCATAATTCAATGCCATGAATGCAAGACGCAAATATACACATCATCCTCAAAACATCATAAACATTGCATCCGCATTCATTTTTTTTACATCATCATTCCTCACACTCACTCACGTCATCATACATCATACAAGCATACCTCATACTCAAAGGAAATTAATTTAATTCTTCATACTCCAATTAATTGCTAATTCTATTCATACCTCACAACTCATAAAAATCAAGATAATCGTCATACATCATATAAATATTATTTCTATTCATCTTAGTCCTTAAAACATATTATACGGTAACTCTACAACATCATAGCATCCTAGAACATACCACCTCAAAACAGTTTTCGAAAGAAAGACATTTTTCAAGGTTTCCCAAGGCTCGCTAAGTGAGACATCCTGCTCACTAAGCGCCCAACTCACTGACTTTTCTCGCTAAGTGAGCTTCACAATTTTCTGCATAATTTTTCTGCAATTTCTAGCCTTCTCCTTCTACGATAAAACCCTTCCAAAACACATAAGTTGGCAGCATTACATCAAAAAACATCATTAACACTAACATCCCTCACAATAACATCAACTACATCACATACATCATTATATTTATCAAAATCATCATGAAATCGTCATCAAAATTCAGTTCATCACAAAACCCCATACCCTAAAACCTATACCTCAAAACCCCCAATTCCATTCTCACATTATAATATTGAAAGGAAATACTCCCCATACCTTAATTTTCGTAAGCTTTTCGATAAACTCTTCGTAAATCTTTTCAACCTTCAAGCCCTAGCTTTTCCTCTTCTCCAGAGCTCTTTTCCCAAAAGTGCGATCGTTCCAAATGATCGTACTCTCCAACTCTCCCCTCTTTTGTCCCTCTTGCCCCTAGGACCTCTTTTAGTCTTCCCCATAAAACCCTCACTAATTCTTCACCAAAATACCATAATTCCCTTATCATCTAATTCCTTTTATTTTATTCAATTTTTATCTCAAATAATAAAATAAACCATTAAACATAATATTTCTAATATTACTAATATATTAAGTTACCCCCAAACTCCACAAAACATCAATACACATCATAATTCACAAGAAAACACATAAATTAATTAAAAATCGACTTTGGGGTGTTACAACTCTCCCCCATTTAAGAATTTTCGTCCTCGAAAATGTAGCTAAAGCAAACAGCATCGGATACGACTTTTTCATTTAATCCTCTCATTCCCAAGTCCAACTATCACCAGCTAGTCCACCCCATAATACTTTCACTAAGGAAATCTCCTTACCTCTTAACCGTTTCATTTCTCTTCCATTTATACGTACTAGTGAAACCTCCACAGTCAAATTATCTCTTACTCGAACATAATCCATCTGAATCACATGCGACGGATCTGCAATGTACTTCCTCAACTTGGACACATGAAACACATCATGCAAATTTGCAAGTGACGGTGGTAATGCAATCCGGTATGCCACCTCTCTGACCCTTTGCAAAATCTGATATGGTCCAATGAAACGCGAAGTGAGCTTCTTGGACTTTAAAGCTCTTCTGAAACCAGTCACTGGGGTAACCCTCAAGAAAACATGATCTCCCTCTTGAAATTAGAGTGCTTTCCTTCACTTATCATGATAACTCTTATGACGACTTTGTGAAGTCTTCATTCTCTCTCGAATCATTTTAATCTTCTCAGTCGTCTACTACATAATCTCAGGTCCGAGTACAACACTCTCGCCTGATTCATACCAACACAACGGAGTTCTACACCGCCTCCTATACAATGATTCATACGGATCCATACCAATGCTCGCATAAAAACTATTGATATAAGTAAACTCAATCAACGACAAATGACTATCCCACACACCTTCATGATCCAACACACAAGCTCTCAGCAAATCTTCTAAGGATTGGATAGTCCGTTCTGTCTGACCATTCATTTGTGGATGATAAGCAAAACGCATCCTCAACCTGGTTCCCAAAGCATCTTGCAAACTCTCCCAAAATCTCGATGTAAACTGCAGAACTCTATCCGACACAATACTCGACGGTATTCCATGAAACCTCACGATCTCGTCAATATACATCTCTGCTAGCTTCAACATGGAATGATTAATCTTCATCGGCAAGAAATGTGTCGACTTAGTTAATCGGTCAACAATCACCCAAATGGAATCATTCCCCTTCATAGTCTTCGGCAAACCTGCCACAAAATTCATAGAAATGTTATTCCATTTCCATTTTGGAATACTCAACGGTCGCATCATACCTAAAGGCTTTTAATGTTCAACCTTCAATTTATGGCAAATCAAACACGCATACACAAACTCTACAACATCTCTCTTCATGCCCGACCCCCAAAGCAGTTTCTGCAAGTCATTATATATTTTAGTAGCACCAGGATGAATACTTAACCGACTTCAGTGTCCTTCTTCAAGAATACTTTTCTTCAATTCTGGAATATCAGGAACACACACGCGATCTCAAAACCTCATCATCCCATTCTCATCAATTCGGAACTCTCCTTTGTTACCTTGGTTAATCTAAGTCATCTGATCAACCAACTTCAAATTTGTCTGTTATCCTATGCGGATCTCTTCCATAATATCAAGGTGTTAGCGCCCCTTACGTCCATTGTACCCAACGGGAATCTGTTAGTTTGATTTGTGACTGAATTTCTACGAATGTAATTTATCTTCTTCGAATAAAAGCAGAAAGTAAATGCGATACGATTCTAAACTAGGATTAGTATTAAAGGGGAAATTGGTGGTTATGTTCCTAGGGTGCTCGGCAAGGAGTAAGATTTGTGTGCCTATGTATTCCCTCGTGCAATGGGAAAGTCAGAGCCTTTTAATTTGTGGTTCTATGGTTGGTTAGTTTGTTGATTTTATTAGGTGTCAATTGCTCACACCCGAAGCAGATGCCTCGCACCCAGGAAATCAAGGAAAAGCGTCGGAGATCCAACGTTTGTCTTCTTCACCTTGTTTCGATAGTTGTTAGGTGTTTTATTAATCTAAGACCACTTGATATTGGATCAACGGTTTGGATCTAAAAAGTAACATTTTGGTTTTTTGGGTTAGTCGATGCAAATGGAGTTTTATTGCTAAGTTGGTTGGGTAGATTTGATTCTCATTCCCTAGGGGTGCTCCTAGTAATACGAAACCATAACCGAATGAAATGTGAGAGTGTGCGAGCGAAACCGCTTGGTGTTGGACCAAGGGTTTACGAGTGAATAAAAAGCGATAAATGCGGAAAAATAAAATGTGTACAAGGTAATCGGGCAAGGGGTACCATTAAGTTACACGGGATTGCACGAAATAAAAGGGTTCATTGCATTTTACCCAAGAGGAAGCGTGTGTGCAGTATCCTAAACTATTCGTAGGCGTTGAACCTTAAAATGATCGAAAGCGTCGAAATGTAGCTCTTTAACTACCTTAGAACCGATTCAATGTTAGAATCGTTCTATGAGGCGTCGAGCGTCGATTTGTATAAAAGTGTGAAAATAAAAATAAAGTAAACTAAATAAAATAAAATAAAATGGTCACATCATAATCGAGATTTCAAGTCGACTTGCGACGAATCTCAAGATATTTGAATGTTCATCGACCATAAAAATAAAATAACCGATTAAATAAAATAAACTAAATTAATTTAACAAAATAGAGAATAATCTGAAATAAAATGATAAATAAAAATAAACCTAACTGCTTTGGCCTCATATTGACCGATTCTTGCCGATTTAATGAAATCAGACCAAAATCAATCTTTTGTTATATCATCGACCCTAAATAAAGTATTAAATAACAATGATTTTAAACTTAAATACTTCTAATAAAAGGAAATGGTCAAAGAAAACTATGAAAATAAATAACAAACAAAATTAAAAATCTAATAGAACAGGGGTGCAATGTTTAACATAGGTGTATGTGGTGAGTAAATTCGGACAAAAAAAAACATTGTAAAACCCAACAGTTTCTTTAAAAAAACAAATAATTGTAAAAATAAAATAAAAAATATAAACAGGGGAAAAAACAGAACACAGTTTTCTTTAACAAAACAAACACGATATGAAAAAGGTACCAAACCCACCCTCTTTACAGAAAAACACCGACAAAGAAAACAATTTCTCGCGATTCACAAAACGGAAACTCGCCCTTTCGTGGTTCCTCTCTCTCGTTCACGGATTGCTCGTGGTGGTTCGCTCGGTAGAGGTGGTGATGGGTTTCAGCGGTTTAAGCGTGTTTGTGGGTTTGCGGTTTGTGGTTCAGTGTGAAAGGTGTCGTCGGTTTTGTGTGTTTTGGGCGGTGTTCCACGGTGGTTCGTGATTCTGTTTGATTTTTGAAGGTGATTGAATAACAGTTGGAGGTGGTGTTTGTGCGGGCTTCGATTTCCACTCAGTTCTACAATTTCAGTGATGTTTTGGTCCTGTTTTCGGGGTGAGGTTTCGGAAAAAAATGGTGGTTTTTTTGGCGGTTTTGAAGTGGTAGTTTGAAGGTTTATGGAGAAGGATATGAAGGTATGTGTGAAAGTGTTTCTGTGTTTTTTTAGTTTTTTTCTTGTTCTGTTTTCAGCGTTGTTTTGATTTTCTGATATTTTGGATCTGCTTTTTTATTGATAAAGGTGATGGTGAAATTTTCGGTTGAAGTGAGTTTGGGTGATGGTGATGAAATTTTTTTGTTTTATGGTTTTTTTTCTTCTGAAAATGAATAGGTGGTGATATAGGTTTATTGGTGCAGATTATGAAGGTGGTGATGAAAAGATGGGGCAGATGGGTTGTTATTTGTTCTTGGTAAAGGTTTGTGAGGTTCTAAACGAAATGGAGGTGGAGTGATTATTTTTTCTGATTTTCTTTTGAAGTTTGAAGTATGTATTTTTGCAGAGATTTTATGGTTTTTCAAACTTGATTATGGAGTGAAGATTGGGTTGTTTTATAGAAGAATTTTGAGAGGGAGAGAATTGGAATTTGAAGGGAAAAATTTGAAGATAAGGATGAACTGAAGTTGTGAGCTGGCTGAAATTTTCAATGTCGTGTAGTGGAGTGCGTGAATATTATGTTGCGGATTTGTGAGGAAAAAAAAAGATCTGGTGTTTGTGTTGGTGGTGAGTGGAATTTGTAGTGGTGGGGCCTTTTGGAAGGGAATTGAGAGAGAATCACGTGGGGTCAAGTGGTGTATGAAGTCATTTGTTGATTATGGTAACGAGAAAAAAATGGATATGTAAATGGTAAAAGTGAGGTCTGCAGGTGTTTTTGTGTATCACGGTTTATACTAAGAAAATGAGAAAAAGAAGATTGGTAGGTCATGGTATGATGTATCATGGCTAAATAATAATAATAATAATATAATAATAATAATAATAATAATAATAAATAATAAGAAGAAGAAGAAGAATAATAAGAATAGTAATAAAAGTAGAAATAGTAACAGTAGTAAAAATAAAAAATAATAGTAATGATAAAAATAGAATCAGTAATAAAAAATAAAAGGAGTAATAAAAATAATGAGATGAAAAAAAAAGGATGGAAATGAATTTAAAATGATCAAAAAAATGGATAATGAAAATGATGAAATGAATAATGAACTTCCACCGACTTTACCACCGCACACATAACATTGAACCCTGAAACACTGCGCACACACTCTGTTTGATAACCTCAAATGAACCCCCGACTCAAGCCCAAATAAACTCATATTTTTTGGATTTTTCGAATGTAGGTGAAAATAATATACATGTGGGACAAATTTGGGGTATGACACTAGGTACGAGGAGAATATCAGGCAAAAAATGACAATCTCATCGAGTACCTGACCCTAGTGAAAGAAAAAATGGAGAAGTTTGACTCATGGGAAGTCCAACACGTTCCCCGCGAACACAATACACAAGCAGACATCCTGTCTAAACTGGCGAGCACACGAAAGAAAGGCGGGAACAAATCTGTGATCCAGGAGATCCTCCCACGATCGAGTATCGAGAAACCTTCACCTCCATTCAAAGTGAACGCCATCGGCGATGCCCATTGCTGGATGAATCCCACCCACAACTACCTCACAAAGGACGAACTTCCAATAGACCCCAAAGAGGCATCTGCTACTAAATGAAGGGCGCGTTCTTACGTCCTCCTCGAAGACAAACTCTACCGGCGAGGATTCTCCGTCCCACTACTTAAATGCGTCGAAGAGGAAAAAATCCTCGACATCTTAGGAGAGATACACAGGGGAATTAACGCCCAACATCTCGGCGGGCGATCATTGGCACGCAAAGCATTACGAGTAAGATATTACTGACCGACTATGCAACACGACATAAAGGAACACGTCAATGTGACAAGTGTCAAAGACACGCGGACATGCACCTGGCCCCCCTAACGAGCTAAAAACGATATCCTCTCCATGGTCTTTCGCCTGGTGGGGAACGAACATCCTCGGTCCATTCGTGACTGGCTCTTACTAGAAGAAATACCTTATCGTCGGTGTTGACTATTTTACGAAATGGATTGAGACTGACGCCATTGCCAAGATCACTGCACATAATGTATTACGTTTCTTCAAGAGAAATATCATCGTCCGCTTCGGCATACCCCAGGTCCTCATAACCAAAAATGGGACGCAATTCACAGACATGAGGTTCAAAGACTCCGTCGCCAACCTAGGCAATAAGCATCATTTTACGTCTATCGAGCACCCTCAGACCAACGGTCAAGCAGAGGCGGCCAACAGGGTAATCTTAATAGGACTAAAGCACAGACTGGGCGAAGCAAAGAAAGCGTGGGTCGAGGAGCTACACAGCGTACTCTGGGCATACCGCACGACCCCACACTCCACGACCGGGGAAACCCCATTCCGACTAATGTACGGGACTGAGGCAGTCATCCCGGTGGAAATACGGGAACCCTCCAGACGAACAGAAGTGCCCCTCGACGAAGAGCTAAACGATGAATCATTAAGAATAGAGTTAGACCTCGTCGAGGAAATTCGTTCTGAGGTGGCCCTACGTAAAGCTTCACTAAAACAAAAGGTAGCTCTGCGCCATGACACAAACGTCATAAAACGAGAATTTCAAGTGGACAGCCTCGTCCTCCAACGAAACCAGGAGAATCCGAACGAGGGCAAGTTGGCCGCGAATTGTGAATGCCTGTATCGTGTCCAGGACAAAACAAATAATGGGGCCAACTACCTCGAGAACCTACAAGGAGAAGAACTTACTCGACCATGGAATGCTGAAAAATTCAAGCAATACTACAACTAGTCAACTTGCGAAGGCATGGAAGGTACGACCAAGGCACTTCGTCACTAATTGAAAGGAAGGTCGCCAACCCCGGGAGACAGTCACGACCTCCCTCGATGTAGGACATTTCAAAACAAACTCCAGCATCGCAGTACCATGTCGGCAGGGCACCCAACTCGCGATGGGAAGGCCCAAGTCTTAGGATCAGGGCCACGACTGCGACCCTCAACCCAATTTATAACGGACGTAAAACCCGCACCTCGATGGTTCCCTAAACTGACGAGTCTAAAACAATCGAGCAAACGAATTCATAATATCATTAAACAAATTACCTCGTCGGTTCCCTAAACCGATGAGTTTAAACAGTCGAACACACAAAAATCACGATATAATCAACATTAAACACTTAACAAAAAGTAAAACATTGTATTACGAATCCGGCCAAAACAACTGGTCTAGTACATGCATGGCATAACCATAAATACAAAGATAATTAAATGGCACGCAAGCTGAAAAGAACAAAGGCATGCAAGCCAGACCTACTCATTACCCTCCTCGTCGTCCTCTTCTTCCCCCGAACCAGCTTCAGGGCAAGTGATCTCCCCGTCAACCACTCCATAGTTGAAGGCAGTCCCTTCAGTGACTAGTCTGGGGTTGACGATCTTGAGTTGATCGGTAGCATTGTCAAAGCCCTATTTGAAGACCCCGACAATATACCTCTCAAGCTCCCTGATTCGGCCAATCTGGTCACCCCGATTCTTCAGAGTCAGCTCCCCCTCGCACTCATCTTCCCCAGGAAGAGCCATCTTCTCCAGCATTTCAACCCTTGAACGGAGATGCCCATTCTCCGCCACGACCTCAGTAAAGTCTGTCTCTTTCTCTTTCAACTTTTTATTCTCCTCGACCATGGTTTCACGCTCGCGTTTCACCTCGTCCAGCTCCGATTTCAGTCCCTCCTGGAGTTTGTACTCCTCTTTGTAATTAACCAAGTTATGGGAGAGCTGATTTTTCTCAGATAGTGAGCAAGTATTGTCAGATAGGACCAGGGTCGTCTCCATGACCATGATCACCGCAGAAAAATCCTGAGATAGGCTGGCACGCCTCCTCGCCGCCTCTTGGTTGACGATGGCCTTGGTCTCAGTGGACATCACCGCGAAGGAGCCTTCCGAACTGAAAGTTTCTCGCTCTGCATAACATGGGGAAGAAGGTAGGCCCTTGGTCTTCAGATGGACCTTTGGGCGCAACATCTGATCGACCCAACGGACCGTCTGGACGAGGATGTTTGGTGCAGGGAGAATCTTCAAGAAAAATAGTGTTGTTCGACATGAGAGTTACGGGCGAAGACTCCGGGCGGGAAGAATGTGGAGTGGGACTAGCGCTCCTAGAACCACCGTTCACATGATCGATGACCAACTGCTGGATGCGGCCCTTGCTCTTCCTCTTTTTGGTCGGGGATCCAACCTGGTTGGACAGCTTCAATGCTCCCTCCCTGAGTATGGGCATTTCGCCTGCAAAATGAACAAGTCAGTAAGGTAGATCAAATAAACAAAAAGAAAAGAGACAGTCGGGGATAAGCTACCTAGAAGTCGGAGGGCTTCCACGTCCGACTTACATTCGAGCTCGACCCCAGTGTTAATCGACCTTTGTTTCCCGACCGTTGTATGTGGAAGACTCTAAAAAAGAGGGATAGAGTGCAACCATTCCCAAGGTGTTGGCATACCAATTCAAACGCCCGAATGAATGATATGGCGTTGGGATGGAGTTGCGAGGGCGCTAGTCTAAGCTACCTGAAAACCCCATATGGAAATCGTTGAAGGGGAGTCACATTCCCGCTTCCCGGAAAGTGAACTCATACACTGGAAATCATTTTCCCCAGAAACACGGGCAGATTTGCTGCTCAGCGAAGGGTGCGTAACACTGCCAATTCGGAGGTTCGTCGGGCTCTACGTCCCCGACTATCATATGTGCAGTGGTGTGGTCATCTATGAAGAAGGACTCTATCTCCAGTGGCTCATCGGCAACCCACGAGAGATCTTCACTCTCAGACGAAGATGGCACGCTCCCCTCCACGGGACGTCCCTGGTCCGTGTTACCTGAAAAGCAGAAGGAACAAGTGAATTAGACGTCGCATCAAATCCACCCTTCCACCGCAGTTCAAGTGAAAGGGCGAGGGGATCAATATCTGACACACGTGATTGCCCGAGACATTTAAAGAATACTCATGAACCCCAAAAGACCTATGAAGGTTTCGCCCGGGACATTCAAACGATGTTCGGCATATTCAAAGATCTCGTAAAGATTATGCCCGGGACACTCAAAAGATGCCTGAAACATTTACCTAAATCTCCTATTTTCTGCCCGGCGTATGCATGTCACACCCGGGACATTCATCCAAAATCCTAAAAAAAAACACCTAAAATACATGCATTCTACCTACGGCTACAGGAAATTCACTAACATAACTAACTAAGCAAACCCAAAATTGCCAGAAAAAGGGAGTCAAAACGTTACCTGTCATGATTCTGATGGTATGGTATCTGCGGTAGACGACGGTGACGGTGGCAGTTGAACTAACGAGAGAGAATGTGGATATCCAGTAAGACGGCTGAGGAGAGAAAAGGGAAAAAGGAAATGGTCCCCTCACTCCTCCTTTTATATACGTTGTATGAAAGAGCGTGCCCTAGGCAATCATTACCTAGATTCCCTAGGACGGTCTGCATTTAATGCATGGAAGACGAAGTGACACACATTAAAAGCAGAGGACACGTCACCCTATGGAATTCCAAAGGGAGGCGAGCATACGTTACGCCCTCGACATCAAAAGAGTACGAGCATCATAATGTCCTAATCGACCATGACAGACGCCCTCAGATCCCCGACACTAGAACGCATCTCAAACTTTCCTTATTCACACTCTTCGACCTTCATCGTCAGACTCAACAAAGGAAGAACTTTGACTTCCTCGACGAGGTAGCCTAAAATCACCAGGCACATTCCACTCCTTCGTCCGCCGGAGCTCGTAGCTATCCCTGACATCAAGAGCCTTACCCGACAAGCCCTTCTTAAGTCCTCACTCTATCCTAAAGTTTCGACTTGGGGAGTTCCTGTTCTGGACTAGGCCTCTAAGTTTGCATCAGGCAGAGGCCTAATCAGTCGGGTAGAGGCCCAACCCGACAAGCAAAAAGTCCACATCGTCAGATACACACGCACAACCCACTAGCTGATAGTAGGGGATACCATGTCTCCCAATATATGATATGTCACCCAACTGTCCACTATTATCTCCTAGAATATAGGGGCAGTTGGACCAAGGGAAAAACCATGTGCTAGGTCTTATACGCTTCTACGCGTTCCTTGGCAGTTCTTCCTTGGGCCTAGCTGATCCAGCCCAAGGAAGAACCTTGGCCCAGCGTTGGGGGCACACTATAAATACCCTCACTCATTAGAGGGTCAGGTATTCTAAACCTATTATGTTATTCTATTTATGTACCCATACTCACTTAAGCATCGGAGTGCCTTGTAGGTACACCCCCACCTTCTTTCAATCAACTGCCACGTTCGTTGCTCAACTCCTGGAAGGCCCTTCTGATCAGGTAAGATCAACTTGTAATACAATTCTCAAATGCCCTTCATGTTCTTCTTCTGACTTTGAATAGATTAGGATATCATCGATAAAAACCACCACGAACTTATCTAAATACTCGTGAAAGGTTCGATTCATATATTCCATGAATACACCAGGTGCATTAGATACACCAAAAGGCATCATAATATATTCATAGTGACCATATCTCGTCCAGAAGGTTATCTTCAGAATATCATCTACTTTAACTTGAATCTGATGATAACCCGACCTCAAATCAATCTTGCTAAAAACGCAAGCTCCCACAAAATGATCCATCAAATCATCAATCCTCGAAAGTGGATATTTATTCTTGATAGTTACTTTATTCAACTGTCGATAATCGACGCACAACCTCATGCTACCATCCTTCTTCTTAACCAACAACACAGGAGCACCCCGCGGAGAAACACTTGGATGGACAAATTTATTCTCAAGGAGTTCTTCCAGTTGTTTCTTCAACTCACTCAGCTCTGAAGCTGGCATCCGATAAGGAGCCATCGACACTAGACTAGTACCCGATAATAAATCCACAACAAACTTTACTTCACGTTTCAGTGGTAAATCACATAATTATCTATGGACATGGTAATTAGGTTATATGACCGAAGATCTTTTCTCTAAGAACTTAGGATTAGATGCCCTAAAGAACCGGTAATAAACAATTGGGATTCTGTTATTGCATTGGTACATTGAAATTGTCACAGGACGATTCATTCACCGAACCTTAGCAATCTACTATTCTTTGTTCATCGTTTAACTAGTTTACTTGCTTTCTTTTATTGCATTTTTAGACATAATCATATCAAAACCAAAAAACCCAAAGCTTTTTATCTGATTGAAATTAATCCAGAACTTTGTATCATCAAGCAGTCCTTGAGATTCGATACTTGGGATTTTCCCTTTATTACTACAATAGACATAATAATGCACTTGCTATTTTTCCTATCAAGGTGCAAAAGAATTGGCAAGTATAGAGAACCTATCCAAAATTTTAAATGTGATGAATCTAGATCGAGGACATGTGAGTGTCCTTTTAAGTTGCGCATATACCTCCAAGCAAATAATACATGGACATTTAATGTGATTTGTGGTATAAATAACCATGTTTTGTGTCACAAGTTAGTCAGTCATCCGATTATATGTCATGTGAATTCTAAGGAGAAGAAATTTGTCTCTTGACATGCCATTGAACATGGTTTAGCCTATAAAAAATACTATGAACTTTGAAAAGGAAAAAACTCAAAAGTGTCATAAATATTATGCAAGTGAACAATGTTCGCACTCGAAACAACAAGACAATAAGAGGTCCAAGATCTGAAATGCAACAATTGAAGCTTTTGGATGATGATAATTATGCATCTAGGAATATAGTGTGTATGGATGGAAAAACGTTCAAGATATATTTTGGACTCATCTTGATTCCATCAAGTTGTTCAACATATTTCTCATTATACCCATAATTGATTCAACATATAAGAATAACAAGTAGAGGCTACCACTTTGGAAAATTGTTGGTGTTACTTATACAAATATGAATTATTCAATTGTATTTTTATTTTTGGAATGTGTAAAAGAAGACTATGTTACATGGTCTTTGGAAGTGTGTCAGACTATGTTGAGATACCAAGAAAATATGTCACATAATCATTGTCACAAATCACAATATTTCACTAATGAATTAGGTTGCAAAGGTGTTTCCAATATTATATGATTTATCATGTAGGTATCATATAAAAAATTGAGAGGTAGACTTAAGCCCGCGGTAGAAATAAACAAATCAAGGATGGAGACGGGAAAAATGGTCAAACCTAGTGTGATATTGGAAAGCATAATGCATGCCTGAAATGTTATAATAAATTCTTATACATAAGAGTTATATGTTGAATCTATCATATTATTCATAAGGGAATATTGTTTGTGCTTGGATTGATCAAGTTAGACACTTTGGAAATACTACAATTAATAGAGTTGAATCTCCTAATGCCACGATGAAGGACTAATTGAGAAATATTAAAGGAGTTTTGTATACGCGTTAGGAATCAGTGAATAAAATGATTCAAAATCATCATAATGAGATTCAAACATCATTTGGGCGAAACATCATAGTACTAGAGCATACATTTAGAGATAAAAATCTTTATTTATAATGGGTCAAAAAAATATCTCGAGCAGGATTGAACTTTATTTCACTACTAAAAAAATTGAAATTAGAGAGGGTAATAATCTGTCACAAAACTCTAAAATTTTGTCACAAAATCTTTTAGTGACGAATTTTACGACGTACCATTATTTGTACCGAATTTCAATGTCGCAAAATATTTGTGAGGGATTTTAAATTATGTCACAAATAGTTACGAAACAAATCCCTCACTAAATTCAAATTTTCGTCACTAATCATTAAAAATAAATCCTTCAGTAATTTGTGAGGAATTTGTAAATACCTCACTAATTAAACTTTAATGACGGTTATATTCCGTCACTAATTATTGAATATTAATGTTCTAATACATTTTTTATGAGGGATATTTTTCGTCACTAAATTAAATGATCATGATTAGTGACATTTATATTCCGTCACTAATAAATGATAACCAGCATAAAAATATTAAAATTGTAAATTTTGTCCAAATTTAATATATCATCATAATTTAATATATTATTAATTAAATGATCATGATTATTGAAATTGAATTTACTATATCATCATAATTAAAATAAATCAATCATAAGTTGAAACACTAGAAATTGTTTTTGTGAATATCATAAATATGTTCTTAAAACTAAATATTAAAACCGTAGTATTTTTTTGTTGATACTAGATATTACAACTAAAATAGTTCAAACAAAGTTTTTAAAATCAAAATATTACAACAAAAATAATACTATCGTTGTTCTTGAAACTAAGAGATGACAAACAAAAGTGCGTTCACTACAATTTAGTACTATTTTTCAAGAAGTGGGTGAAGGCGGATTTTGATCCAAATGTGGAGATTGATGACCTGTAGAAAAACTTTCTATAAATCGAATAATTGTTCTCTAAGCAAACGTGAGTCTTCCTGCGATGCACAAATCAAATCCTCATGAAGTTTCTCTTTAAGGGTCTTATTTTCAACGGACAAATCAGAAATAACAGTCTTCATTTGTTCATATTCAGATGATGAGATACCGCCAGATGTGAAAGATTTAGATGGCTTATACTTTGCTGCTTCTGGTCCCAAACCATATATACGACCCTTCTTGTCCACTCCACCTACAGCATCTAAGAAGATGATGTTGTCAGATTGATGACTAGAAACATCATCTCCCGGTGCCTCTTGTGAGTCCCTCTCAATAATCATTTTCTCATACTCATTCTGTAAATAACAATTAAGTAGAGAGAAATAATATAATCAACCCAAACACAAAATAACATAATATTAATTGTTCATAAGAACTCACACAATCTTGAATTTAAAAGCTAAAATAATCCTAAATTTTAAAGTGCAATGCAACAATTCTTAATTTGTTTAGTATAGATCAATAATATATTAAGAAAGTGGATGATCATTTTGATTTCTAATAATCCATGAAAGTTAATGATCATTTCATGTATGCTAGATATATATGTGTTACGTGACATATTGTTGCTAGAACAAAGCTAACACATGCATCTTGCCTTAGTTTATATTAGTATTCTTTTTACTATGCATCATATTCATTTTATGTTAGAGCCCATAAAAGCATAAACATATATTGATATTTCAATATATTCCAGTTATCAAAATAAATAAATAATAATATGCATGTGTTCCAGTAGGATAATAACATACAACATCAATGATTGTTGTGTCTCCTACTATATAATCATATGTGCACAATCATGATTTTAAAACTTTCAATGTATTGAATTGTGTTCTTTTAAAATAAAATTCTAAAAAGTTTATGAAATTGTAACTTACAGTAACCATCTCTGATTTTGAAGACACCCATTTGTTTGGGTTACCTTTTACTCGGTATGTCTTTTGAAATAACTCCCAACAAGTTGGATTCGTATCTGAGGATTTTTTCTATAAAGAAAAAAATGTAAATCAATGATAATTAAAATAAAAGTATTTAACATAAAAAAAGAAATTAAATTTCTTACTAATCTCTTATAGTGCTCAGTTGTGGGAATTGATCCTCCAGTGTGCAATGGACCATCCGAAAATTGAGTGTTAATTTCTGACTTTCTTTTCCATTTATCATCATTCCATTTTTCTTCTAATATCTTGCGCATTTCAATTGGAATCCAATCACCTGGATCAATCTTCTTTCTCACTCTATACATTTTGTTTGAGTATGCATCAGAGGCTTTATGATCAAATATCTTCTTAATTTCTTTCTCATGTTCAAGTAGCCACTTGTACTTCTCTACAATATAGATAATATAAGTTAATAGAAAAAATATGATATTAGACTTCAAATGGATTCTTTCATTTTAGAATGATTTGGACTACAAACATACACTCCATAAGAAATCTTTTGAATATGGTGCATTCAAAAATAACTTCTTTCGAAAAAAGAAGACATATTTGAAGTGTAAAAAAAATACACGAGATAAACTTAGAAATTCTAAAATAAATAAATGAATTAAAAGTTAAATAAAAATTCATCCATATCATAAGAGAGACCAAAACACTTTTTAATCCTATATCCAATATCCAACATATGTTGCCCAGAGCCGTCATTCTTAAAATCTAACGCCCCCATGTTTGGTTTCTATCTCCTATATAAACTGAACCACAAAAGCTTAAAAAACACAACTCGAAACATTAGAATTTAGAATCATAATTAGAAAAAGAGTTTGAAAGAAGAAAAATGGCCAAGTCTACTAACATCAGCTTATCTTTGATTTTAATTTTCACTTATTCTCATTATGATGTTTATTGTTGAAACTCAAACAACACCAACAGGTAAATTTGAAACCGAATTTCTAAGCATAGCTAGAGATAATGCATACTTTGAAAAAATAATATAATAAATCATCTTTGTAACAACAAACTACTACTACTACTACTATGATGTTACTATCTAACTTCAATATACATATTGCAATTGCAGTTCCAACATGTGCCATATTCAGCAGAGTAATAATATATATGCTTATATTTATTTGTAGCAACATAAAATAGTATAACAATACATGCAAAAGGGAGTAGATATCAATAGAGTAATATATATATATATATATATATATATATATATATATATATATATATATATATATATATATATATATATATATATATATATATATATATATATATATATATATATATATATATATATATATATATATATATATATATATATATATATATATATGAAGCAAAAAAGTGAATTACATTAAATATATTATGTTTAACTCATCCCTATACTTTCATACCTCAAACTCTCAAAGCCACAATTCGTTCACAGCTTTATATTCTTCCTTTCCCTTCATCTCTCCATAGTTTGCCCAAGACACCACAAACTTACGTTTGATGATTTTTGCAATCTCACTCATAGGCTGAATTGGAGGGTCAAATCTACAAAAAAAAATTAAAGAAATTATAAGATAAAATCATGATTTATTTATAAGTTAAAGAAAGTTATTAAAACTTACGTTTTTTCTAGACCTGGACGAATCTAAACCTGTCTATCAGTGGGGTCCTTACTTCCAATTTATGGAGGTGAATCAACATGGGATGATGAAACATGTGGATCATCACCGGATGCATCAGCTGATGGAACATGTGGCAAGCTAGGCGTATAAGAAATAGGTGGACTAACCAAGGAGGAAATATGAGGACTAGGAGTGGAGTGTTGAAATTGAGAATGCGTGGCTCTATGAAATGTGGAAGAATTTGTAGGTTGGCCATTAATAAATGGCGATAAAGTAGTGGCACCCCTACCTCTTTCAGATGAAACATGAGGGATAGGAGTAGAAGTGGGAAGTTGGGTATTTGTAACTTTATGAGATGTGGAGTGATTTGTAGGTTTCCTAATAATAGTTTGTGACAAAGGAGTGGTACCCCTAACTCTCTCAGGTGAAAGATTAGGGACCAAAGTGGAATGGGGAAGTTGAGTATTTGTAAGCTGACCAATCGTAGATTTTGATAAAGTAGCGGTAGCCCTACCTCTCTTACCTCTACCAATATGATAACGAGGAATCATATCGCATATTTATAGTATTTTTTAGTCAGTTTTAATACGATTAACATCCGTTTCTTCTGAGTTTTCACATTTATTGCAGGTATATTGTTTGTCGAGCCAAATATGTGCAAAGTGAAGGCATAAAGCTATAAACAAGAGAAAAAATCAAAGAGCAAGCAAAAGCACAAAATTCTGCATAATTTGTTGCAGTGACGACCATCATGGAGCTGTTACGATCGTCATGCACAATTCAGCGTGTGACGACCGTCATGGAGTTGTTATAATCGTCATGCACAATTCATAGTGTGACGACTGTCGTGGATGTGTTACGACCGTCACACACCCAGAATCCTTATATTACGCTCGTCAAGGCCCATTACCAGTAAATATCCAAAACAGAAGTGGTGGAAACCAAGCTGAAGCAGTTCATGTTACGTTCCTCATTTTTCTCAGTCAAAGCACACGAAGTCCTATAATTTCTCATGAAATGGGTTGTTTGAAGCCCAATTAATTTTCCAAATCTCGTATCCCTCTTTCTATATAAATAGAGGAATCCAACAGTCCAACAGGGGGAGAGTTTCATTTGCTTAATTTTACGGAAGCTCTGCCATTTTCATTCCAAAATATTTTGCACATTATTTCTTTAATTCCTGCATTGTTCCTTTATTTCCCTTTTTGAATTCAACCTATTGTAAGTGATAGTTTCCAATACCAGGAAACTATTATATTAGATTTAGGTTTATTTGTTTCTAGCCTTAGAGTTTGTATTGAATTTCCGAGAGTCCAATCTTGCCGACATATGCTTGTGGAAGAGGGATCTACGAGGAAAACTACTTTGTACCAGGTTTTTAATTATTGAATTTTAAATGTTATTGTTTAATTTTATTAATTAATTATGGTTATGTTTTGTTTAATTAAATTTATTAGTTTTTCCGTTTTAATTAATATGTCTAGCTAAATTAATAGCGTTGGTATGTAATGAACGTAACCAAAACGGATCAAATTAATGCTAAGTTAAAAGTCTAAATCAACTTAATTTCTGGCCGGGACTTTTTATTTATAAAACCATACTTTTTCTTACAAGAGTAAAAAAAGTAGAAAAAAGGTTAGATCAAGACCACGAGAGTGTGGGTTTTTTTAACCAGATAGCTAAAGTTAGACATACAATTTAAATACAGCGAGAGCGCTTTGAACTGGATTATATTTTATTAAGTTTCCAAAGAATATTGTTAAACACTTATGGGCTAGCGAGAGCAGACATAGGGTTTTAGGGATATAATCTAATACAAGACCACGAGAGTGTGAGTTGCAGTTTTTAAACTGATGATTTCTACAGAATAATTAAGTAAAATAATTTCTTGTGCATAGTGTTAGTTCAATCCGTAGAGGTCTACTAAGTTACATCCCGACCGCCTTATCTTATAATTCAAACTTTAATTAATTTTTCCCTTTAGTTAATTTAGTAACCAATTTCGTGACAACTTTCCGCCTTAGTTATTATAGCCATCCTTTATAGCACTAGAGTGATTACAAAATCCTTGTGGGTTTGCCATCTTTTTATTACTACACGATAGGATGTGCACTTGCAGTTATAGATACCATTTGACGTTAGGTAAATCGCGACATCACAATACTTCTACCAATACTTATTCCTCCACCATTCGCTTTTTCATTATCCTCCATCTATAGACAAAAATAAAAAATCAAATTGATTAATGTACATAAAGAAATAAAATTTAATAAAAACATACACATAAACAAACAATAATTTCCATAAATATGCACAAGAATAACACATATATTAAAGTATTTTATTCTTAAACAAGAAAAAATAATGTTTTCCATGAATCAATAATGTATAATACCATCATAATCATAATTGTCGTCCTCATCCCATTCATCTTCCTCCTCCTCTTCCACCTCCCCATCTTCCTCTTCCTCTTGTTCATCCTCCTCATCTTCCTCCTCCCCGTCCTCGTCTTTCTCCCTCCTTTCTACTTCTTTTGATTCAAGTTGTTTCAACAAAGAGATTGGCACCTCTTCTCCAATACCATTAATGTCAGCATGGCACTGATGAAAATCATCATTTGAAACAACTATAGGTATTTGATACACATCATCATATTGATATGCATCAATTGTTTGATGTTTATTTTTTTCCATAGATTGAATGGTACTACATGCCTTAATTTTTATGACACCTAGCCAACCTTGTTGCCCTTCAGGAAAGGATGTAAAGTAAACTTGATCAGCTTGTTGGGATAAAATAAAAGGATTATAATTTTGATATCTCCTTGATTTTTTTATCTCAACATTTCCATAGTTATCCATCTTTGTCCCTTGAAACTAGGATCAAACCAATCACATTGAAATAAAACAACCTTATTTGTCGGGTGACTGGTGTATTCTAGTTCGACAATGTCAATCAAAACTCCATAGTAATCATTTTCCAAAGAATCAAATTGCCCTCCTCGAACACAAACATTATGATTGGTTGTACTCATCCCTTCATTTCTAGATTTAGTCATAAACTTGTACCCACTAATAACATAACCATACCACTTAACAACTTCTCTAATAGGGCCCCGTGCTAAACTCTTTAAAAGAACAACATCTATCTTGTTCCTTGAATCAAGCACCTACATTAGACAATATTATTAATTAAACCCAAAAAATTTGATACTCTAATCTTAAACTATAAATATTCATGTACATATGTTTTAAACCATGTTAGAAATGATGCTGAAATTTGCTTGTCCAAATCTAGTTCATTCAACTCAGGATCTAACTCTCGTAACAAATCAGAGTGCATACTACACAAATATGATACCCGTTAAACTCGACTTCATAAAAAATACATGTGTGAAACTTTCAACTTGGAAATACTTACTTTAGGTGAGGTACCACTTCATGACAATTTAAGAGAATATACAAGTGTGCAACTTTCATTTCCCTATCATCCAAGGTAGAAGTGGTACATTTTCCATATGGAGGTCCGATAATTAAAGATTGACATTGGAGGACTCATTGAAAAATACTTTCCCCCATCATCATTTCTTGGCACTATTGTTCTCCTTTATGGAACATTAGGTGGATAATAATAGGAAGCAAATGTGGACATCTCCTCTAATAAATATGCTTTACAAATCGAACCTTCCACATGAGCCGAATTTGTTACCTTTTGTTTTAAAGTTCGAATGAACCTATTGATCAAATCCATATTATACTTAGAGATATGAAGAAAAATAAGGAAATTAACCAAGAAATTATAATAATGTTGAATAATTAACCTTTCAAATGGATACATCCATCTATATTGCACATGACTTCAAACTCTTGCTTCATAAGCTAAATGAATAGGAAGATGCTCCATTGAGTCAAAAAAACTTGGAGGAAATATTTGTTCTAATTTGCACATTATGATTGGAATGTTTTCCTCCAAATTACGCAATTTATCCTCTCCCAACAAAGATGACATGATTTCTCGGAAAAATTGGTTGAATTCAGTCAGTGTATTCAAAATAGGTTTGGGTAAGGCTTTGAAGGCTAATGGTAGCAAACGTTGCATGAATACATGGCAATCATGACTCTTCATGCCAAACAACTTTGCTTCCTTCAAGTCAATACATATACTTAAATTAGAAACATAACCATCTAGAAGCTTAAGGTTTTTAACCCATTCACATACAACTACTCATGGTTGTTTGGTTAATGTATATTGTGCCTTTGGTTTTACAAAGTTACCATTCCTTACAGGTTGAAGCTCAAGTCCCCTACACTTGCAATGTTTTTTCAAATCCCTCCTTGAGTTGATAGTATCTTTTGTCTTACCTTTGGTGTCCTTTACAGTGAATAAAATATTAAGAAAGACATTTCTCTTAATGTGCATTACATCAAGATTGCGTGGGAGAAGATGAGTTTTCCAATATGGAAGTTCCCAAAATATACTTCGTTTTGTGCAATGATGATCTACCCCATAGCCTGGTGGTTTATGTTTTTCAGATTCTTCCACACTAAATAATTTTCTAACTTTTTCCCATACCTCAGGACCACTAAACCTTTGCGGAGGAATTGACATCTCAACTATACCTTTTGTAAATGTTGTCTTATTCCTTCTATATGGGTGATTTAATGGTAAGAATTGTCGATGACAATCAAACCATGAGGTTTTCTTACTAGATTCAAGGGTGAATGCCTTAGAATTATTCATGCAAATTAGGCAAGCTAATTTTCCCATTGTCATCCAACCACCTAACATCCCATAAGTTGGAAAGTCGTTAATAGTCTACATTACTACGGCTTTCATAAATAAGTTTTGCTTCAAGGAAACATCATAAGTCATAACTCCTTCGTCCCATAACATTTTCAATTCATCTATCAGAGGGTGCAAATACACGTCAATGTTCCTCTTTGGGTTGGATGGGCCAGGAATTATAATGGTCAAGAACATAAACTCCCTTCTCATGCACATCTAGGGTGGCAAATTATATGGAGTAAGAATCACGGACCAACAAGAATAAAGCTTGCATGTTTTGTCAAATGAAGCAAAGCCATCTGAACATAAACCTAATATAATATTTCAAGGATATCGAGCAAAGTCATGCCATGTTTCATCAAAGTGTTTCCAAGCTTCTGCATATGATAGATGAGACAATGAACCATTCTCCCTTGGATTCTCACGATGCCATCTCATTTCGCGAGTTGTTTGTAATGAGGAATATAAGCGTTGTAGTCGTGGAACAAGTGGGAAGTGCCACATATGTTTCCGTGGAACTAATTTATCATGTCCCCGTCTTCTAACATGCATATATCGCTTCTCTCCACATATTTTACACTCTTGGAACATGTCATTCTCCTTATAATACAACATACAACCTTTCACACAACATTCAATTTTTAAACTCGCCAACCCTAGTTCAACAATCAATTTCCTTGCTAGATAAAAACTTTTAGGCATATAATTACTCTTGGGCAAAGCATTTCCCGCAAACTCCATCCATCCATCGAAACATCCTCCAGACAATCCATAGTCTGCTTTCAATTTTAATGCTGTTAAAGAAGCTGACGACACAAAATATCTATCACAACCATTCCATAAAGGTGATCGTGCAACTTTTAACACTTCAAAGAACTTTTGTGATTCTTCATTAGGACATTCATCCATTATATCTTCTTTGTCTTGACCTTCTTGCTCTACATAGTTTCCAATTTTTGGTCCTGCGACATCCATTACTAACTGCTCATAATTATCAAACATTTCCCTCTGACATCTACTTCCATAATATGACTGACTAACGACCACTGGGGGAACTGGGGGAATCGCCTCACCATGGTATGTCCAATAATAATAATCACTCATAAATCCCCTTCTGCATAGATGTTCCTTCACTTCTTCTGGATTTACAAATTTCAAACACTTGCAGTTCTTACACGGACATCTAATATTCTATCCACCAATGTTATGTTTATCTTGTGTCAAAGCAAACATAATAAACTCGTGAACTCCATTATTAAATTCTGCAGTGATATTCTTGTGATAATCAACTCTATTATTCATCCACTTTCTATTTTCAGGTACTTCTATTTTTGAACATTAATTACACAATGAAGAATTTATCATGGGTCCAAAATTTAACATCAAATGATAGAAATAAACTAAAAGACATAAAGTGTAGAAGGAATTTTTTTTATCAAAGATACAAAAGGAATATATATATATATATATATATATATATAACAACCACACATGAAACTATAAAACATACCTTCCTTTAGAAACACTCGAATCCAATATAGAATTGGAAATTACTTCAAGAGTTTCTTAAAAAAATAACTTTATTACCTACATAGTTCAAGAGTTCAATTAACACTCGAATCAATTTTTTGAAATAACATGAATTATAATATAGCATTTTTAACACACACACACACACACACACACACACACATATATATATATATATATATATATATATATATATATATATATATATATACATATATATAACATAAAATAGAATTATATATATATATATATATATATATATATATATATATATATATATATATATATATATATATATATATATAATGTTAAAGTCATTTTCAACATGACCAATGTTAGCATGAGGATAATAGAAATGCTGATATAACAACGTTAAAGCCACTCACAAGGTCAACAAACAACCAAACCAATCCTAAGATTTAATACTGCATAGGCTAATAGAAATGCTGATATAACAGTCCACCTAAAAAACCAAAATCAAACTCATATCCTGGTACAAAAAAGATATTAAATAAATTTACTAATAATGCTCAGAGTACATCCCAACCTCCCCACTAGACCCAAATTATAACTGACACTAAATCCATGAAGTTGTCCTAAGACTTAATTGATACATAACAAAATCGTTCTCTGATATCATTCGCACCCGAAACAACACCTCTGGACAGGATGCAACAAAAAAGCTCCTAATAAACATTGAAACATCAAGCCCCAGACCAGTAGCAAAGAAGGCAAAAAAAACACCTCTTTATCTAAGGGGCAGCATGCTCTAAACCAAAAATAAAACCACTAAGTCGTCAACACAACCCACTATCCGACCAACACAGCTGACACCAATCAATACAAACCAGACCAAAATTGAGCGGGCTAAAAGAGTTGTACGAGACAATCTGATAGGGGGATTAAACCATAATCAGTCTGACACTAAAACCAAAAAGGGACCAGGAAATCCTTCTGCAAAATAAAAGCAAGCCACAACCTCTGTGAACATTATACACGATGGAATTTGATCTCGAGCACCACTATCCCAATCCAGCACAATGGAAGGATAAAGAACATGGCATGTAGCAAAACATAGAGCTAACATTCCAGGCACTTCAACAACACATACAAGCCTACACTTAGTGCTTATAATCACTTGGCGCCTCTGATGAAAAAACTGACATGGCACCCCTTCCAAACAGGTCAAACCACCCACCAAGCTGTAGGCACTCAAGGATTGCCATTCAACAACACAACCGACCAAAACAAACAACAACTGATAGTATAAGTTACTCCATGAATTAGACTCCACTTGCTTCATAACCTATCCAGTTAAAACTCCAGACTACACTACCTTAACCAAATCACAGAAAATTATTTCAGTTGTGTCCAGAATTTCTTTTGATTAATTATGTGCGCCTAAACATGCCAGAGGATTTAAGCGCCTAAAAAGTGGTAAAGATGTATAAATACCACTTTTTTTAACAAATTAGAAAGATCATTCATTAAGAGTACCCAATCAACATGATATGGTTGTAACCCCAAATTAAAAATAACATCACAACAACAATAACCATGGCTTTAAACAAAGATAGTCTGTCATTTAATATACCAAAACATTAAACACATAAAAGAGCACTGAGACTAACCTTATTTTACTGTTGTAGGTAAGACCAGGCTGCTTCAACTCCTCTGCAACAGCTGCACCAAAATAAAATACCACAAGTGAATAGTCAAATAAGGATCAAATTAACACCAAAAGTTGACTAAAACATCAACACCATCAAATTAAATAAACAATTAAATTGAAATTGAGAAGAAATTGGGTTAAAAAGATATTACTTTGCAATAAGTTATAGCAAAAAGAGGGGAAATTGCATGAGTGTTACCTTGAAACTACATGAGTGTTATCTTGGAAGCTTTCCGGACGAGAGAGAAAACGAAATCAAAATTACAAGGTGGGTAGTGGAGTTGTTTCGCTAAGAGGGAGAGAGAGAGAGAGGAAAACGAGGGTTTCACGTTAAGAGGGAGATAAAACAAGGGTTTCAAGTTAATGTGAGAGGACCCATGAGACAATTATGAGAGAGGAGGGAAAATGAAAATAATTATAAAAGTGTCATTAGAAAATTTGGTTTATAAAAGAGGGAAAATCCAATTGATAGAAAACCAAAATTTATTTGAGTGGGAGTGAGAAGGAAGCTGAAGCAATTTAAGACAAAATCATATATTTTATTTCTATTTATTTTATATTCATCTTTAATTTAATTATTTGAAATTTTGACTATGAAATATCTATTTATTTCTAAAAAATTAATATATATATATATATATATATATATATATATATATATATATATATATATATATATATATATATATATATAATACTCTACATATATTTATGTTTTAAAATTTAAAGAGATATCAAAATTTACTTTAATATAAAAATATTACTTTATTTTAAAAAAATATTTTACTATACTCTTATTAAAATTTAAGCTATATTGTTATTAATCAACATTTTAACTTAAAAATGAATTTATAAAAATTTATATTAGGGAGAGAATATTTCCGTCACAAAAATATCTAACACATTTATGAGGGAATTTGTGAGGGAAATATTAGTGAGAAATAAAATTCTTCTCAAATTCCCTCACAAAATGTATAGTTATCAAATTTGTGAGGGATTTTTTGTGACGGAATAATTATCTCACAAATTTCTTCACTAATTTGTACTCATTCTTGAATAATTATGTACACGTTTTCCCTCACTAAATTCATCGCAATTAGTGAGGGATTTACCTCCCTCGCTAATTTCTGTCTATAAATTGCATTTTTTAGTAGTGTTTATCATAAAGCTAAGCGAGTAGATAACACATGTTTAAATAAATCAAAATGTGATTGTGCACTTAGGAGGACATATATATGAGGTTTACTCTCACTAGAAAAGACTTTAATTTGATGATGATGGTGTGATGAAGGAGAGTAAGTCAAATATATCTATTATGACATAACTAGTGGTGATTTAAGGAAGATTTTTTAAAGTTGATGATAACATGAAGCTTCATATCAAAGAGTAGTTGAGGAAGATTGTTTATCCAAAAACAATTGATTTGAGACCACTCGCGAATCTGGTAAAAACAAAGGGTGTTCCTAAGAAGGTCAAACCAGCACAGAGTTACAATTCAACCAAACGAACTTCATCCTATTTTAAACATGTTGGCACACTTTTTTGAACTCTCCAATTTAACAATCCAAAAATATTTCCATCAAAGATTCTCGAATCAGTAAACCATCGCCTTCACCACCTTTACCAAAAATGATACACATTGAATAGACATTGGTTTTTTTGCACAAATACATTAACAAAATTATAGATGTTAATGGTGACAATAATTGTAGTGATCACGATGTTTCAACTTAGATGGGTAACGAAGAAGCGAATCATACACTTATCCACTAATATCTAATCAAAGGTTTGAAGGCGCATAAGAATCCTACATAATGTTATACATGCAAAATATAACAATTCAATGAAATTCATGCATCTTGTATTTCTTGTGTCAGCGGTCCAAAACCAAAGGAAAAAATGATTGTGTTTCCTTGAAATGCATCATCTTATAGCAAGTTCATATAACCAGGTGTTTATAGATTATACAAGATATGGTTTCTTGAAAACATGTTTTTCACTTAGAAGTGGTCCGCCTTAAAATTCCATGTAACACATTATGTGTATTGGATGATTTTCAAAATCACGATATTTTGTTCAACTTTATTTGAAACCTGGATTTCATATACCACTAACATCCCTTCAGTGGATATCTCATTGCACAAAAGAAGTTGTAACTTGGCTGATAACTTTTTGGATCAGATGGAATAGTTTACCAAGTTGATGGATCAGATGGAATAGTTTACCAAATTGATCGAAATTGAAAGGCAGAGTTAGAACCATCCATAGATATATATTTCGATGGCCACACACACACACACACACACACACACACACACACACACATATATATATATATATATATATATATATATATATATATATATATATATATATACACGCCTACCCCAATTTTTTTTTCATATTGAAAAAAATATATAAGTGCCCTTTATTAAAAATTAAAATTACAAAATTGTCACTATACCTACGTTATCTAATAGATTTATAATGAATGATAGTTATTAAAAAAGAAAATCGTATTTTGTACGCCTCCACCAAATTGCAATTTGCAACCCACCATTTCTCTTTTCTATTGTACCACCGACCTCCGCTTACCGCTCTTTGAATTGTGTATTCTTCGGGTAAATGATTTTTCGTCCATTTATTTATTTATTTACATAATATAATATTAGGTTTTTTCTTCAATTTCACCAATTGATAATATAATCAAATTGATAATATTGTGTTCATTTAAAGAATATTGTGTAAGATTGAATTGTGAATTTAGGGATTTTGGGGTTTGTTTCTCTTTTATAAGTTGTATTGTGAATTTAAATAACTTTGGAAATTTGTTGTGTTGTGCTGGAATTTTAGTTGAAGTTGAACAATACTCGACTAAAGTGTATTTTTTTTATTAATTTCTTCAATTGATTTTGCAGCACAAAAGTGATAATGAAGAGTAGAAAAAATGATTCTATTTTCAAGAGGAAAGAAATAAATGACAAAAATTTAACTCTTATGTTTGAACTGTTAGTTCTGCTGTTGGACAAGATGTTGGTAAAACTAACTTGACAGCAACACATTGGACACGATGTTCTAACATGCTGAAGAACAAGTTGTAGCGGTAAAATCATGAGTGTAAGCTATTAGTTAACTTAACTCAAAGTAAATAGAGTTGCCACCGTGCCTTTATTTTATTCCAAATGGAAAAGGAAAAAAGTGAATAAATCCTAATAAATCTAAAAGCAAAAAGCTAAAAGAATCGAGCAGAGAACGAGTAAGGGAATTGGTTACAAAATGGGAAGATTTTAAGCACCCAAAATGTTAATGGTACTCCACGGGAGCCCTTTTGAAATATCTATTGCTTTTGGTTTGAAAATGTTTGTAAAAGAGAGTGAAGAGATGAAAAGATAAATGTTTTTAAAGATTTTTGTATTTGACGAGACGTTCGTCTCATGCATATGTATCCACGACGTGCAATGTGAGATCAAAACCCGTTGTTTGTGGTACAAATAGTGAAAAGATTAATGTGTTGGATTGATTTTAAAATGTAAAGATAAGTTGTTATTCTTTAGCGAATAATCCCGGTAGAAAGAATGAATCATATCTAAACATATGAAAATGGTTAAAAGGAAGAGTGCACGAGGGCACAAAAATGATTGAATGAGTTTTGCATTTTTTAAAGTATTTTGAAAAAAAGTTTCGATATACTTATGTGGTTTAACATTTATTAAGAAATAAAAGAAAATGTAAAATCGCTTGACCTAAGTCAATGTTTGATTATGAAAGCGGTTTAAAGTTTTAAAACAAAGAAGTTTTTGAAAAAGGGGAGGAGTTTTCAAAATTAAAGAAGAGGGAAGAGATGAAGAGGCTAACCTAGTGCATAAAATAAAAGCTAGGGAAAAGAATGATCTAACCGAAATGAAGCTGCTTCAAAGCATAAGTAACAATAGAACTTCATCTTCATAAACAAGTGAACCAAGTGAAGGCCAATGTCTACAATCCATAATAACTCGAGCAAAGGGAATAATCCTAAAATATAAGTCCAAAACTCCAAGTCCAATGCAATGGATAATGACCATAGTCAAAGATTAAAGTCACAAGTTTTTAGAGGTTTCATCCTTTATTAATATTTTTGTGTCCAGATGGACAAAAGAAAAAAAAACACAAAGATACAAATATAAACATAAATAATATGATGAATGATAAAGCATAATAAAAACACAATAAAAGAGATAAGAGAGCAAGATGTAAAAATAAAGAGGATAAGGTGCGAGAAGGAATTAAAATGTTAGTATAGTAATAATAATAATAATATGTACATAATAATGGTATGATGAACTTAATAATCCACAACCAAAAGAGTAACAAAGCATTTAATGCCAAAATCGAAAAAAGGCAACCAATTCCGCTTAGTATCTTACACTATAGTGATTAATCGAGGCGATTAGATCCAAATTCAATGAAACTTGAAAGAAGATTGGGATACCCAAAGCAACTACGCATCAAGCTTCAAAAGTCGTGGATCTTAATGCAAAAAGACTATCCACTTTGGGATTATGCGAGCAACACGAGGTCCGGTCCACGAAAGTGCAAGTATCCAATTGGATTTTTTGTTTCGAATTAGGGGAACATTCATGAAGTTTTTCCATAGCTAAATAGAAATAAGTCAACCACAAAGACGTGGAATATGTCAAACTACATCATGGGTGTCAAAATACGAGCAAACGAAACTAATATTGTAAGCATGAATTTATCAAGCGATTACACCGACAAAACTAGAGAGGTTGGTCAAATCCAAGTTTATGATATAATTAATTACTTTTAAGTTGTATGACAAATCTCTTAGATTGAAATAATTTTTCACTTTAATCAAACTTATTACAACATCGTTAAGATATATTCTGGTCCAACTAACCCATATCTTAGATTTCAAACACAACGAATCGGTCCCAAATGAATCTCTTTGTCGCCTCGAAGAATTTGGCTAACACTTAGCCCTTTAAGGAATTGCATTCAAATAAACAAATGATTAAAAATGGTGTTTATAAGTATCATTCAACAAAGAAAGTAAACAAATCTAAGCACACATACAAGAGTTTGAATCTTTCAACAAAAATCTTATGTAATGGAATTACTTATTTACTTGTTTCTTTAAGCACCATTTATACTTTATATGTTATCTATTTGAAAGTTATTTTCTTTTTTCAAGATAATTTTCAAAAGTTTATTCATAAATTTGTTTTGATGTTATTTAGTGTGGTGAATAAGACAATGAGAAGACAAGTCCTCATACAAGAAAAGACTCGTACACAAGGGAAATCAAACAATTTATACTTAGTAGAAAACACAATTTCAACGGTCTGAGAAAGGAAAACACATTGTTTCAACCAAAAACTAAAAATATAGTTGTTTTTTTTTTTTTTTACAAAAAAACACTTCGCTACTGACCATACATTGGTGATTTACCCCATATAATTATTGAAGTTTCACCTTTAGTGTATGGAGGATTTTGAAGCGTTCTGCCTTCATAATTTTCACGTTAGGAGGAAATATCACTACACGCAACAAGTTATCATTTCAAACCAAATCACTTAAGCGTCTCATCTATGTTGGTCTCATGCTTATGAGGTTGTGATATGCCATAGATTGTGACAAAAATGTAGCATGAACTTAATCTTTACGTCATTAATGACTATATGCTTAGGGGGTTGCGAACCATTATAAGTATCATCATTAGTTTAGACCCTTACAATAGAAAACTCAAGGGCCCAATAAACTGTGTACATAAGGCTGAAGGACACACACGTGAGTTTACTCGATCAAAACTTGTAAAACACGATCAGGATAATGATAAGAGAAAGGGAAAGTTAGACTCGATTTAAACATTTTAAAATAAATGAAAAGGAATACAACAAAGTGGGTAGAAATTGAACAACACGGTACATTGCAGACTAGACATGACCCTAAAAATTAAAAAAGGAATCACAAGTTCTTTATAGAAAAAAAGTTGAAAGTTGAGATATGAACAAAAATTTAACTCCTTATCTACTTAAATACCAAACATCCCAAGTCTACCATATATTAACAAAAATGTATATTTTAATGTCCTCGGATCCATGAAACCTCTCATAACACTAACATATCTTCATCTTATTCTTAAAATAACTCCTAACTTAATTGTTTTTATTTTTTTAACCTCACCGAGGACACATATCAAAATTAAGAGATTAATATGATCGTACATAATTCGAAAAAAAACTATTTCTACTACTCAATCAAATAATTTCAAATAAAAATTTATTTATTTTAACAAAAATAGAGTTAATACTAGATTTATTCTTCGTAAAAAACTATTTCTACTACTCAATCAAATACTTTCAAATAAAAATTTATTTATCTTCACAAAAATAGAGTTAATGCTAGATTTATTCTACGTAAATTGAAGACTTAACCCTAGACTACGAGAGTCCAAAACCTAAATTTATAATCATAAAATAAATACCCCTAGTACCACTATTGGGATTGAATGCCCCTAATATTCATCTTTAATCAATTGGTTTTAGAAAAAAAAAACCCAAAATTTTATCTTTCTAAGAAATAATTAATTAGTACTATTTTGCTCTTGATGGCGTGGACTGTGGACGGGTTTGCATTTTTTCTGGAGTAAAACTAAAATACTAGCCCCGGGAAGGACTATATCTCTCGGTGGTGACGAGTTGAAGTGCGCAGCTTAACAAAGAAAATACCGTTCACCCTAACAAATACACACACCTTACTCTAACCCTGTAGTTACCAGTTTCGCCTCAATCTTCTTCCTCCTCCTCCTCCTTCTTCAACCTCATCAATCGCTCCTTGTATCAATTTCCCCGCATCGCAGTCTCAACTCTCTGAGCTCAGTAGAAGGAGCGGTCTAGTTCGGTTACATAACCTCTAGATCAGTGTTGTTCTGTTGAACCCTAGAGATATGATCACATTCATATAGTTACATCAAAGGGGAAATTGTTCTTATTCGTCTCTTCATAGGTAGCTAGGGTTTAAGCTTTTCATCGCCAACATGAGTCCCGTTCAGAATTTCGAGCAACATTCTCGCCATCTCGTTGAGTCAGACCTCAGTATGTTTTCTCTCTCTTTTTCTTAACTGTTTGATTGACGTTAGAAATGGAAGAAATTGCACTGTTTATTGTTCTTATTTTCTTATAACTTGCTGTAGGAAAATAGATTCAACAGTGTTTGTGTTGTTCAATTGGTTTTGGTTTGAATCTTTTTTCTGTTTGGTTAATGTATTTTTGGTTTTGTTTTTGGGGTGGAAATAGCTGTTCAGGCGAGGTTGCAAATGGTGATGGAGGTTAGGGATAGTCTTGAAATTGCTCATACTGCTGAGTATTTGAATTTTTTGAAGTGTTATTTTCGGGCTTTCTCGGGGATACTACTGCAAATTACAAAGCCACAATTTGTGGACAATCCTGAACATAAGCTTAGGAATATTGTGGTTGAGATATTGAATAGGCTACCACACAGTGAAGTTCTTCGGCCTTTTGTACAAGACCTCTTGAAGGTTGCTATGCAGGTGCTTACGACGGATAATGAAGAAAATGGGTTGATCTGTATTCGTATAATCTTTGATCTTTTGAGGAACTTTAGGCCAACTTTAGAAAATGAAGTCCAGCCTTTTCTGGACTTTGTATGCAAGATTTACCAAAATTTTAAATTGACTGTTAGTCATTTCTTTGAGAACATGGCGATGACAGGGGAGGATGTCAAGCCGATTGATAACTCACTTTCGGATCAAGGTATAAACCCTGCTACTGCCACTGGCTCGCAGCTCAATCCAAGTACCCGTTCATTCAAGATAGTTACGGAGAGTCCACTGGTGGTGATGTTTCTGTTTCAATTGTATAGTCATTTTGTCCAAGCAAATATTCCTCAATTATTGCCTTTGATGGTTACTGCTATATCGGTTCCTGGCCCTGAAAGGGTTCCTCCGCATCTGAGAACTCATTTCACTGAACTCAAGGGCGCACAGGTCAAGGTAGGTTTTATGGTTGAAATATAAAGAAAAATCTATATGACAAAACCAAGAAAAGTCACTTCAATAAACCATTGCTTTATTATCTATATCCCACTGTTCTTGCAACAATGGGATATTGCTATTTAAATGTAGTTTTAGAAGGAGAGAAGTTGTAAACAAACCTAAAAAATATTGCTATTAGTCTATTCATTTCAATATATTAAGATAAGACCATTGCATCCAAACAGATGTGGTGGATATATTTTGATTGCTAAACATATGCAAACACTTCTCAGTCTTTTATATGTTTCTGCTTCTCTCCTTGGGTTTACCCAGCAATGTTTCCAATATTAGAAACTTTAAGTCTCCTTCCAGTGGCCACAAGGAAGTGGAGTTATATCCTACTTTATCATGGCTATTTTGCTGTGAATAATTGAAAAGGCACAAATTTTGTGTTGATCGTTAAATAATTTATTTCCTTAATCCTTTACCTAATATTATCTATCACATGTTTACATGTTTTATTTTTGTTATTGCAGACAGTTTCTTTTTTAACGTATCTGTTGAAAAGCTATGCTGATTATATAAGGCCACATGAAGAAAGTATATGTAAAAGCATTGTGAATTTGCTTGTAACATGTACTGACTCTGTAACCATTAGAAAGGTGATACAATTGTTTATTTTGCGATTTTGTTATTGAATTTCTCTTTCTCTGATTTAAAGCCAAAAGTGTTTGATGCAGGAGTTATTAATATCCCTGAAACATGTCCTTGGAACTGATTTCAGGAGAGGCTTATTTCCTCTGATTGACACTTTACTGGAACAAAGGTAACAATATGATTTATTAAAAGATATTGATGCTGATATTTGATGTGAGAATTTCAAATAGGGGATCCACTGTTAATAATATTTGACTTTCCACCATGACCTGCCGTCCTCTATCATTAACATTGGAAAGGATACAGGGAAATTGTGGAACAATAAGAGGAAATTAAGCTGGACAGCATACAGCTGTATTGGGCTTTCTCTAATGTTGATAGATTTTCAAATTTTCAGGAATCTGGTTGGCACTGGGCGGGCATGCTTTGAGACGTTGAGGCCCTTGGCCTATAGTCTTCTGGCGGAAATTGTACATCATGTTCGGCAGGATCTGTCCTTATCACAGGTATGTCTTCTCTTCATCCCATTTTAGATTTATCCGCCACTTTTTAGTGATTTCTTGCAGAAGTACTAGGTGTTGGATTTTATTTTAATATTCACTCTGCTTTTTAGTAATTTATATTGTTATAGAGAATAAGAATCCTATTTTTTGTGCGAACCCTATATAATTAAACTAAGAGTAAACTCACAGTTTGGTTCATAAAAGATTTTTGATACAGTCATTGAAAGATTGATAATATCTAATTGGACCTACAAAGACGATATTTAGTCATATCAGCATAACATTAATTTTGTTCCAATGACTTTTGGACAATTTTAAAGTAAAAGAAGTACACATTAAGGACCAATTTGGTATTTCAAAAATCATTTAATGACTAAAATGTTGGTGTGATCTTAAACTATTAATACAAGATGTCAAAGTAAACTAGAATTACCATCAAAAGCATACCATAATTCAACTAAACATATTATCCAGGCTCCAATGAGTTTGGAGCAATATATCATATGCCAATTTAGATATCTCATAAGGAGGGATGTATAATGTTTTATTTATTTCATATTGAATGGGATTAAGTGGGTCTTGTGAGCTTCTCTGTAATAAACAGCTAGTGGCTATTCCAGTGTAGTATCTTGATTGAATTAGGGAAATCAATGTTGTGCTCAGTGTTATCAAATTGCGGCGCCATGCCTGCTATGGCGGATATACATGGTGGTTTTTGGCCTTGCCGCAATGGTAAATATAGGCCGATATTGTGGGTTTTTCCACCATAATCCGCTATAACGGCGCTGCAAAGCGGTCGCTATGGTAAATATAGGCCGATATTGCAGATTTTCCCGCCATAATCCGCTATAACGGCGCCGCAAAGCGGCCGCTATGGTGAAAACTCCAAAAAAACATTGAGATTTAATTGTTAGGGTATTTTAGGATTTTTGCAATTAAAAACACCAAAATAGGGTTACAACTTTACTCACTCCCCCCTCTTGCTTTTTTTTTTTCACCCTCCTTATCGGTTGGTCACAAATAGCTTTTGTGCATTTACGTGTATGTACAAGTTACATAAATTGTATAATTTTTTAGAATAGTGTCCAGCTGTTGGCTTTCCTCCTACATTGTTTTGGGGGTTGGCCATTATGCTATTCTGTCTGTTCTATCCAGGATTCATAACACTTGGTTGAATATAATGGAAGATCTGTGAGCTTTGCCTAGTTGATTTGCTATTGCATGCTATTATTCTGATTTTTGTATTTATGGTTTCATTTATGATTATAATATATGTTGCTTCAATACACCATTTTTTTTCTCTCACCTAATAATTTTTATTTTCAATACCCCATGTTTCGTAAGAAATGAATGTGCACACGAATAAGAAGATATCAAGCCAGCATGTATATTTCATAAGAACACAAATAAAGTTCACAGTATGGAGTAAAACTGGAAACAGACATCAAAGTAAAAAAATATGTTGTGAATTTAAAAATGCTTTGTGCTTTGTGCCTTTAACTTTTCAATGTAACAAAAATAATTGCAGCACAAGAGGGTGGTTACTGGAGTTCTGAAATATTAAATGGCATCTTGAATTGATAGATTTTCTTTTATAATTATTCCTAAATTTATGTGTAACATTATGTTTTATATATATATATATATATATATATATATATATATATATATATATATATATATATATATATATATATATATATACTATTAATTTCTCTCTCTTAATAATTTGATCTAATGGTTGTTCTTTATTCCTCTCATCTCTCATTTTAAAATCACTCTCACTTGATATACCTCCTATATATCTGTGTTGCGTGTGTGTGTGTGTGTGTGTATATATATATATATATATATATATATATATATATATATATATATTGTAAATGGAAATGGAAAGTTGTTGGCAGAAGTTTAAACATTTGACGGGGGCAAAGATGAACGCTGATATTTGTAACTACATTCCATGGATATTTGTTTTGAATATGATTTTTGTCCCACTATATTGCTGCAAATATCTTTCATCTGCAGTGTTTCCATTGCCCACAATCTTGCTAATTTGAATTCAATATGGCTGCAGTTGTCGCGAATAATTTACTTGTTTTCAAGTAATATGCACGATGCTTCATTATCATTGAGTATCCACACCACTTGCGCTCGCTTGATGTTGAATCTGGTACCTAACTCTTCTTTCTATCTCCATTCCATTGATTTTTAGTTCTAATGGATTTATTACAAAATACTGAGAATGTTGTTAATATTCATTTTGTGCTGTTATTAGCTTATAATGCTCTTGCCTGACTAAGCTATGTGAAGTGAAATTTATCAGTTTATTGTGACTTCCATGGTTTTTAGCTTGTAATAGGCGGTTTTTCTTCTATGTTTTTTGTTGTTTTTGGCTGTTATTTTCACTTTTTAGAATATCTTTTGTTGTCTCTTAATCTCTTCTCAGTCAACAACAGACCTTTTATTTTCTATATTCTGTCCCATATCTCAAGAGAAAGTTTTAGGTTTTGGTAGCTGTTTAAAATTCCTGTAGCCTTCTTATGTTATGCTCTTTTCATTGGATCCAGGTGGAACCAATTTTTGAGAAAGGGGTTGATCAACAATCTACAGATGAAGCAAGGATCTTATTGGTCTGTTGTACAATTTCTGTTGAGTTTTAGCAATTTGGTTTTGTACAATCTTTTTTTCTGGGATTGATACAAATGACATTGCTTTGTAGGGCCGCATTCTGGATGCTTTTGTTGGGAAATTCAGTACTTTCAAACGGACAATACCTCAGGTTATTTGGGATTACTTTAAAGTTTCATATTGCCGCGTGATAATTGTGTATATGTAGTTTCATTAACATGAATTGTTTGCAACCTTTCTTTTTGGGGAGTTTAATTGTTCGAATATAGAAAAACTAATTGTTTGCCACCTTTCAAAGCGTGAGATATCTTATAAAGTTATAATATCCACATCATATCTTAGGCTATTTTTGAATTGGTGGAAAGAAGTGAAATTGGAGGGAATCAAGTGAAATGTCATTAGTTGTCATTGTTTGGATTGTCCTCAAATATGCTGTAACGAACTGGAATATGAAAGGATCCATTACATTTCATTCCACCCCTTTCCCTTATTTCTTCCTTTGACCGGGAGGTTATGGAATGACATCACTCGTTCATTTACTAATATCAATATTTCTGAGAATATTTAACAAATGGTTAAGCACACATAAACCATTGCTCTACTTGATTACGGTACCTTAAACTTTTCGTCTTCTTGGTCATTTGATCAGTGATAATTTACTAACATGAGTCAAATTTCGTCCTAGTGTGTGCTGTACAATGTTGGAATCATATCCAGTCTGCACTAGCTTAGTTCACTGTTATAAAGTATCCTACTCATTTTCTCTTAATCATGTCCTTTTTTAATTTTCTGTTTTGCCCAAGATTGTGCAGCAATTTTTCTGAGATAGTTTAATTCATGTCAATTTCATCATAAGGAAAATTTAATAGATAGTACTATGCTGTATAAAATTTCATTTTGAATTCAGAAAAATATTATGTTGTGTTATTTTATACAGCTATACTACTGCTTGGCTCCTCAATGCTCTAACGATTCAGAACCAGTCCACTTCTACTCCCGTCAACTTAAGCTTAGCTTCTGCTCTTACAAACTACAGCTATCTGCCTAATGTGTTTTATTTATTTATTTATTTATTTTTATATATTTTTTTACTATCCTGAAGTCTTAACCACCTAGCTAGTTTTCATAGCTACTCTAACTGCTTTGCCCCATCTTTTTTTTTCCTTTCAGTCTAGTCATCATTGAGGACATCTATTTTTTTATATCATAAGTGGATAATGGGTTTTTACTGTTTTCTTTCAATATAAGTCTGCTCAGTTTTTGATCTACTTAAAAATTTCTTATATCATCATATTGTTTCTTTCTGGTTTGAAATTGTTCCTAAAAAATTTTCTCTGTTCAATCAATGCATAACTCACTGAGGAATACTTCTTAAGTTCTTCTTTGTTTTGGTCTTTTAGGGTGGAGTGGTTTGAACCTGATTCCCCATTTTTTTATGAGAGTCAGGTTGCTTAGTAAGCTCCTGTTCTTATGGCTTATAAATTCCCCCAATCGGCCTTGCAATATCTACAATATACTGGTTTACATTCGTGATTTGCGTGTTACTTGTTTGTGTTGCCACATTTGTTTTTAACTTGTTAATGTTAGTATTGTTTTTTGTTTTTATAGCTTTTGGAGGAGGGTGATGAAGGAAAGGATCGTTCTACATTGAGATCAAAGCTTGAACTCCCTGTGCAGGTTGTTAGGAAATTTGAGAATCTTATTCATGCTAAATAATGTCACTGAGTGAGATATTTATCTTCAAATCCAAATTTATTTCAGAATGTCATTATTTGCATAACTTCTTGCCGCATTAGCAATTTTGGTGGAAAGAAACAACTTTATAAGTTATAACTCACTTGTAAAGGAAGGAAAGAAATGAGGAATTGTTAATGTGAAAATTGAATTATAGATTTTAGTATGAATAATGTACCAGCACTAATTTCTTTATATAGACTATTCTAATCTAACGAGTCCGACTAATGGACTAAATATTTGATTACAACTTACTACTCACAATAGTAAAAATAAATTATTTACATCAATATACTGTTGAAATTTCCCCTTTCATTGCGGTCCACTCCTAGTCGCTTAAATTGTGGCATTTAACTTGCCTACATTGCATTATCCAACACTTTCATTGTGTTGGGTTTGAAGGGGGTGAATTAGTCTTACATTGCTTAGTGTTAGAGATATGGCTTGTGTTGTATTTATAAAATGGGGGCAATCTTCACCTAACAAGCCGGTTTTGTAGGGATGTGTTAGGTCAAACCCACACATTCTAAGATGGTACCATAGCCTATCATTGATCATTTGTTGGGCTTCCCGCATCGTCCATGCTTCAGTCTCATTGAGGTCCAAGCATGAGGGGCGAGTTGGAATTTCTGCCTTCATTGAGGTCCGCCCTAGTCGCCTAAATTGCGGCATTTGGTTTGCCTTCATTGCGGCCTCCAACACCTTATTGTGTTGTGTTTGAAGGGGTGGATTTAGTCCCACATTGCTTAGAGATATTACCTGTGTTCTATTTATAAGTGGGGGCAATCCTCATCTTACATGCCGGTGGTTTTGTAGGAACGTGTTAGGCCCAACCCACACATTCTAAAGTAACATTATTTTTGGTTTGTATTTCTAGTAGAACTCGAGGACATTGCTTTTTGGAATTCCTCATTATGCCCCTTGCATCTAATTCACAGGAACACCATTATTTTATATCAGGATTGTGGATTTGTTGATAAACCAAGGAGGGAATGATGGCGAACATAAGAAAGCATACTCCAAAATTAGGAAGACTTATATCTTTATTTGAGAACTATTTAGGTTATGTTATGTATTGAGAATAAGGTCATATTCTTTAACCAAATAAAAGCTCTTTTGTCTTTAAGTTGGACATTGTAGGCCATCTACATACTGCAATAAGATTCGACCAGAAAGAAGCGAATAAAAAGAACAAGAATACTGTTAATTTCAATTGAATGAAAAGAATCCCCAGGTAATCAAGAGATCTGAAGTCTTCCATGATATTTCGATGGTTATTACAGTCTCCTCTTCACCCTTTTATCCTCTTTCTGACTCTCCCACCAACTAGTTAAGAACCATTACAAGTCAGTTATATGTTTGCACACTCAGTTAGAGGCTAATTCTCTGTTTCTCTCCTATTTCTCCAAACACAAACCATCTAAATCAGAGGTTGTTTGCACACTCAGCTAGAGGCTAATTCTCTTAACTAATCAAAACCTGAAAAGGCAAGACCTAAAACATCTGAACTAATCAAAACCTGAAACACCAAGACCTAATTAAAGCATAATTGATAAGAATGAAGGATGAAAATTGAAAAGTTGTAACTTGTAATTTTTCGTCATTGCACACTATTGTTGTTTTTAAGGTATGTCTTTAAGTGAAAATAGTACTATTGCCGTTTTTTAATTCTTCTTTGTTAAAGTACTATTCTATTTACCATTAACTTGAGTTTTACTCTATGAAACACGGACACCTGAAACATGACACCAACACTGACACATCGATACCGGTAATAATTTGAAGAAATGAATACATTAAACATAATCAAGTGTTGGTGTCCGTTTTGGACACCGACACACCTTTTTTAATAAGTGTCGGCGTTACAAAGGTTTTGCTTGAAATGACTTTGGTCCATGTTCTCTTTGCAGGCAGTTTTCAATATTGTGGGCCCTCCTGAATATTCAAAGGAAGTAAATGATTACAAGCATCTGATTAAGACACTGGTGATGGGTAATTTATTTCTTTAAATCGTTTGAAGTTCCTTATCTTGGTTTTTTAGAGCGTCAAGCTTTCAACTAGTTTCTTTGTTTTTTGTTGACCGGTAAACCTACCCAATTTTATCTTTTTCAGAAGAACATACCCATTTTTAACATCAGAAGGAATGACCCATTATTATCATATGATCAGAAATATCATTGCTTTTCTTTTCTTTTTTTATTATGACTTTCAGGAATGAAGACCATCATATGGAGCATCACTCATGCGCATTCTCCAAGATCCCAGGTAATAAATCCCTGGTATAATGATTGCAGTCTGTGGATTCACCTCCCCCGTCCTGCTATATAATGTTTTTCATGTTCCATTACAGGTGCTTGTCTCACCTTCATCACCACCTCAAGCATCTAGGGGCATGAGAGAAGATGAGGTACTTCAGATAGGTTTAAGTTGAATGTTGGTGTTTTTAAGCTTAACATTTTAAGTTGACATTAGAGTCTTGTGCAGGTCTTCAAAGCCTCTGGTGTTTTGAAAAGTGGTGTTCATTGCTTAGCACTCTTTAAGGAGAAGGATGAGGAGAGGGAAATGCTTCATCTCTTCTCACAAATTTTGGCCATCATGGAACCTCGAGATCTTATGGATATGTTCTCTCTGTGTATGCCTGAGCTTTTTGAGTGCATGATCTCGAACACACAACTTGTCCATATATTCTCTACTCTTCTTGCGGCCCCTAAAGTGTACCGGCCATTTGCTGATGTGCTTGTTAATTTTCTTGTAAACAGCAAACTTGATGTGTTGAAAAACCCAGATTCACCTGCAGCAAAACTGGTCTTGCATCTCTTTCGGTCTATATTCGGTGCTGTTTCTAAAGCACCTTCAGATTTTGAACGGATTTTGCAGCCTCATGTGCCTGTCATAATTGAAAATTGCATGAAAAGTTCTACTGAAGTTGAAAGACCTCTTGGTTACATGCAGTTGCTTCGAGCAATTTTCCGGGCACTTACAGGGTGCAAGTTTGAGCTTTTGCTGCGGGACCTGATCCCCTTGTTGCAGCCTTGCCTCAATTTGCTATTGGCTATGTTGGAAGGGCCAACTGTGGAGGATATGAGAGATCTTCTATTAGAGCTCTGCATGACCATGCCTGCCCGTTTGAGCTCTCTGTTACCATACCTGTCTCGTCTTATGAAGCCTCTGGTATTATGTCTCAAGGGAAGTGATGAACTAGTAAGTCTTGGTCTACGAACACTAGAGTTTTGGGTCGATAGTTTAAATCCCGACTTCCTAGAACCTAGTATGGCCAATGTCATGTCTGAGGTGATTCTGGCCTTGTGGTCTCACCTAAGACCAGCTCCCTATCCTTGGGGTGCTAAAGCGTTACAGCTTCTTGGAAAGTTAGGTGGGAGAAACAGGCGATTCCTCAAAGAGCCTCTGGCACTCGAGTGTAAAGAGAACCCTGAGCACGGGCTTCGCCTGATTTTGACATTTGAGCCTGCCACCCCATTCTTGGTGCCACTTGATCGATGCATAAATCTCGCTGTAGAGGCTATAATGAACATAAATTGTGGCATGGATGCTTTCTATCGGAAGCAGGCTCTAAAGTTCCTTCGCGTGTGCTTATCATCTCAACTCAATTTACCTGGAACTGTTACTGATGAGGGAAGCACATCCAAACAGCTGTCTACATTGTTGGCTTCTACAGTTGATCATTCTTCACGCAGGTCTGAGTCAATTGATGTAAAGGTTAGTTTGCTACTATTATAGTGCTTCTCAAATTCTCCAAAACACTGTACCAGCACTTGTGATTAATGTGGGCACATGTATAGTTTATGCTAGGGATGGCAAAATGGGTTGGCCCATTTAGTCAGTTGTTTCTGGTGGAGCGGAGTTGTGATTTTGACCCCCCACTACTAGCACCCTGCTAAATAATTGGGGGTGCTAAGGAGGCGAGGCAGGTTGACTTGTAGGGTTAAAAGAAGATTAAACAAACTCTTTTTTTACACTTGTTACTTATAAATCATAATTCATTTTCTAAATTTTTCCTCCGAAGAGTAGAGAAAAAAGTCATTTAATATGATCCCATCACTTTAGTTTCTTGAATTTAACCTCATGTTTCTTATAATTTGTCAATTTGTGAACTAACCAATTTTTTATTTTAGATTATTGAATTATTAGAGTTATAGGTGATTAAATATGAATATATAATATAAATGATAATTTTCATATTTTTAGTGGATTCGTTAATATATATTTTAAGAAAAACATTGATGGATCTACCTGCCGACCCGTCATAAAAAATAGTGGGGTGAGATTTTCAATCCAACACCTCTAATTGGTCCGCCCCACCCCTTTTAAGTCTAATGATGGAGTGCGTCAAAACAGGACAGGTTGACCCTTTTTGCCATATCTAGTTTTGGCACACCACATTTTATAGATCACTCCTACACAACAGTCTAATAAATTGATAAATAATTCTGCCACAGCTTATTACCATATGTTCCTTTTGCTGAATGACATGACAATCACAACCTGAAAATGATATAACTACTTGTGCTTCTTCTTCAGTGTCTCTCTTCCTGTTCTCTCTAGTATTTTGCATTCAATTATTACATATTTAAATTGGGTTTGTGCTATGGTTTATTTATAGTTGCTGTCATAATATTTAGCATGTCATTTCCAGGCTGACTTAGGAGTTAAGACGAAGACTCAACTTATGGCTGAGAAATCTGTTTTCAAGATTCTTTTAATGACTATCATTGCTGCCAATGGTGAGCCAGATCTCACAGATCCTGCAGATGATTTTGTTGTAAATATATGTCGCCATTTTGCGATGATATTTCATGTCGATTCTTCATTCAGCAATGTATCAGCAGCTGCAATGGGTTCATCACTATCTGTGCATGTTGGTTCTAGGATAAAATCTAGTGTATGTTCAAATCTGAAGGAGCTGGATCCTTTGGTATTCTTGGATGCTTTAGTTGATGTACTGGCAGATGAAAACAGGCTCCATGCCAAAGCTGCTCTTGATGCTTTAAATGTGTTTGCTGAAACACTTGTATTTCTTGCTCGTACAAAACATTCTGATTTCATAATGTCCAGAGGGCCTGGCACACCTATGATTGTCTCTAGTCCATCGATGAATCCCGTGTATTCTCCTCCCCCTAGTGTCCGTGTTCCTGTGTTTGAGCAATTATTGCCCCGTCTTCTTCATTGTTGCTATGGACTTAAATGGCAAGCACAAATAGGCGGTGTCATGGGACTTGGTGCTTTGGTTGGAAAGGTCACCGTTGAGACCCTCTGCCTTTTTCAAGTAAGAATTGTGCGAGGTCTAACATATGTCCTTAAAAAGCTTCCAATTTATGCTAGCAAGGAGCAGGAAGAGACAAGTCAAGTGCTCACTCAGGTTCTTCGAGTAGTGAATAATGCTGATGAAGCAAACAGTGAGGCACGGAAAAAGAGCTTTCAAGGAGTTGTAGATTTTCTCGCTCAAGAGCTATTCAACCAGAATGCCTCTATCATTGTGAGAAAAAATATACAATCATGCTTGGCACTTTTAGCTAGCAGGACTGGTAGTGAGGTGTCCGAATTACTAGAGCAATTGTATCATCCATTTCTCCAGCCTCTCATAGTGCGGCCACTTAAGTTGAAGACAGTTGATCAACAGGTATCCTTAAATTCTTATTTCATTATGGTTGTTTATTTGTTCTTTCTTTGAGCATTTATTCATTCAATAGTTCACTTGATTATATTGTGTAGGTTGGAACAGTTACAGCATTGAACTTTTGTCTAGCCTTGCGGCCACCTCTTCTCAAGTTGACTCCAGAATTAGTTAACTTCCTCCAAGACGCATTACAAATAGCAGAGTCTGAGGACAATGCATGGGTTGCTAAGTTTATCAACCCCAAAGTTGTAACATCGTTGACTAAACTTCGAACAGCTTGCATTGAACTGCTATGCACAACAATGGCATGGGCTGATTTTAAGACTCCAAATCATTCTGACTTGCGTGCAAAGATCATCTCAATGTTTTTTAAGTCTTTAACATGCCGGAATCAAGATATTGTTGCTGTTGCTAAGGAAGGCCTGCGGCAGGTATAATCAGCTTTTATGTTGTATACTTTAAGCTTCGTTATTGGCTTGATTGCAATGCATTTGCAGATATATGATAAATACTAGTTAATTCTGGGATGATTTGGTCCTATTTATATATTCCACTCCATTACAGTATTTTCATACTTATTGCTCTGGTGTTGTTAAAAGATCAAATGACATCGTTACTATATCTTAACTGTGCATGTTTTTAGTTTGGACATACATTTTTAGTTCATCAAAATCCGGCAAAGTTTTACGTCCATTGATGATTGACTAAGACAACCCAGAGTTATTAATCCCATATAGCGGAGCGGAGCGGCTGACCCCGAAAATGGGATAGCTGATTGCAGAATAATTTTTTGGACTAATTATATGAATAATCTACCTATATATTTAATGTAGATTAAAGTAACTTCTTGGACTAATTATATGAAAAAAAACAACCTGAAAACGAATAGAAAAACAACGAATAGAAAAGAACAGGATAAAGAACAAAATAGAAATGCAGAAAACAGAAGTAGAGAAGAAGAATAGAAGGATAAACAACAAAATAGAAATGCAGAAAACAGAAGTAGAGAAGAAGAATAGAAGGATAAACGACAAAATAGAAATGCAGAAAACAGAAGTAGAGAAGAAGAATAGAAGGATAAACAACAAAATAGAAATGCAGAAAACAGAAGTAGAGAAGAAGAAGAATAGAAAGAAGCTTGAAGCAGTTGAGGCGGAGGAGGAGTTAGAGCAAGAGACGCAGCGAGCGAAAAACGCGAGAAGCAGTAAACAGTAGAAACACAATGGAGAGAGGAGAAAACACAAACTGATTATATTAAATTTTCCAATTTAAATTTTTTTTAAGGGTAAAAAGATCATTTTGCACTCTAAAAAGCCCTAAAAGCTGAAAACCGCACTGGGCCAGGAAGCGCTCCGCTCCTGCAACCTGCTATCCCAGCCGCTATCCAAAAAACGGACGCACGCCGCTCCTTCGTAGCGGAGGGTTGCCGCACCGGGAGAGAATGCCTGGATAGCGCCTGGAGCAGCCGCTGTTAATAACTTTGAGACAACCTTCTTTTTTGGGGCGTGAGACTATCTAAGTAATTCATACCCAATATCAATACAGGTGCTTTTAGCATACTTGGAATTATATTTTAATCTCAATTAATGCTATATGCCTTGTATCACGTAGGTTATAAATCAAAGGATGCCCAAAGAACTTTTACAAAGCAGTCTTAGGCCTATATTGGTCAATTTAGCTCATACAAAAAATCTCAGCATGCCTCTTCTACTAGGCCTTGCCCGCCTGCTTGAGCTGTTATCCAATTGGTTCAATGTTACCTTGGGCGGAAAACTTTTAGAGCATCTAAGGAGGTGGCTGGAGCCTGAAAAGTTGGCACAATGTCAGAAGTCATGGAAGGCTGGTGAAGAACCAAAGATAGCTGCAGGTTTTACATCTATGGTCTAACCCATTTAATGCAAATTTTTCTAATACATCTCCGTCCTATTCTTGCATTGATGGCATTATTCTCTACCGCTGCAGCTATAATTGATCTTTTTCACTTGCTTCCTCCCGCTGCTTCTAAGTTCCTCGATGAACTTGTAACCATGACTATTGATTTGGAAGGAGCTCTTCCTCCTGGACAAGTATACAGTGAAATAAATAGTCCATACCGCCTCCCAATTACAAAGTTTTTAAATCGATATGCATCTGATGCGGTTGATTATTTTCTTGCTCGATTAAGTGAACCAAAATATTTCAGGCGGTGAGTTTTTAGAATGCTAATTTTTAATTAAATCACTAATAATTTTGGATGCTGACTTTGTTTCTTTGTTCTATGCTGTTTGCTGTAAATTCAGTTTTATGTATATAGTTTGTTCAGAAGCCGGTCAGCCGTTGAGAGATGAACTTGCAAAATCACCACAAAAGATACTTTCTAGTGCATTCTTCGATTTTCTTCCTAAATCTGAGGTGTCAATGGCTTCATCATCCACGACTACACATACTATATCAGGTGAAGAAAGCCATGTTTCTGCATCGACCGATGCCCCTAATGTTCTTGTTCCTACTTCCAATGCAACCTCCGATGCTTACTTTCAGGGTCTAGCACTTATTAAAACCCTAGTCAAATTAATACCTGGCTGGTTACAAAGTAATCGTATCGTGTTTGATACATTAGTACTAGTATGGAAGTCACCTTCTAGAATATCCCGGCTGGAAAATGAACAGGAACTGAACCTAGTGCAAGTAAGTATATACAAAGCTCAATTTAGTTAGTGCTCTATCATCATTGTTGATTTTAGATGCATGACCAAGTCATCTTCATGGATTTGCAGATCAAAGAAAGTAAATGGCTTGTGAAGTGCTTCTTGAATTACTTAAGACACGACAAAAATGAAGTAAATGTTCTTTTTGATATACTTACCATATTCTTATTTCATAGTCGGATCGACTATACATTCCTGAAGGAGTTTTACATCATTGAGGTAATCCATTACTGGTTATGAGTTTTCTGTTGTGATCAAACCTCATTCCTGTATTTCATCATTCACATATGAACTATTGTGGTGCCTTTTAGGTTGCAGAAGGTTATTCTTCTAGCATGAAAAAGGCCCTCCTGTTACATTTCCTCAACCTTTTCCAATCAAAGCAACTTGGGCATGACCATTTGGTGATTGTAATGCAAATGCTTATTCTTCCAATGCTTGCACATGCCTTTCAAAATGGGCAAAGTTGGGAAGTTGTTGATCCTGCAATTATAAAAACAATCGTCGACAAACTTCTTGATCCTCCAGAAGAGGTATATCCTGCTTTGTTTGATTTTTAGATGACCTTTCCTTTAAATCATTATAACTGAATGTTTGTGATGCAACTTTTGATGCTCACACGTGTCTCTCAATGCATCTCTCTTTTGTAGATTTCTGCAGAATACGACGAGCCTTTAAGAATAGAATTATTGCAGCTTGCAACTTTGCTTCTTAAGTATCTTCAGAATGATCTTGTCCATCATAGGAAGGAACTAATAAAGTTTGGGTGGAACCATCTTAAGCGTGAAGATACTGCAAGCAAACAATGGGCATTTGTGAATGTTTGCCATTTCTTGGAAGCATATCAAGCGCCTGAAAAAATAATACTTCAGGTATGGAAACATTGACTTTTGTTTACATGCTCTCTAAACAATGTCTTATTCGCATGTAGATTACTTCAATTTTTTATTATTTGGATGACTGGGAGATTTTTCGTATGGAAATACAGTTTTGTCTTATCACTTGACTTTACACCCTATTGTTTTTTAATTTTCATCCCTATTTTGGAAGTGTAACGAACCTAAGGATACTAAATCCTCCTTTGAACCTAGTACAAACTCAAGCTTGCAGCATTAATTTGCAATAACAATAGTAGTTTTAGTGTTTTGATGATTTCTTGCAAAATTTGAAAGTCTGTATTTACATGTACCTAATTCAATTTCATCTGCATAATATAAGCCCGTCTGGATAATATCTTAAGACGATGCACCAACACCCAGATACTGATTTGCATCTGCAGGTTTTTGTAGCTCTTCTTAGGACCTGCCAACCAGAAAATAGAATGTTGGTCAGACAGGCTCTTGACATTCTAATGCCAGCACTGCCGCGACGTTTGCCTCTCGGTGATTCTCGGATGCCCATATGGATAAGATACACTAAGAAAATACTTGTTGAAGAAGGTCACTCAATTCCAAATCTTATTCATATATTCCAACTTATTGTCCGCCATTCGGATCTCTTCTACAGCTGTAGAGCACAGTTTGTTCCACAGATGGTGAATTCTCTGAGTCGCCTGGGATTGCCATACAATACCACAACAGAGAACAGACGTCTTGCCATTGAACTGGCTGGATTAGTTGTTAACTGGGAGAGGCAAAGACAAAATGAGATGAAAGTTGCTGATTCTGATGCTCCGAGCCAAATCATTGATGCTTTTAATCCTAACTCAGCTGAGTCTAAGCGATCTGTGGATGGGTCCACATTTCCTGATGATACAACTAAGCGAGTCAAAGCAGAACCTGGTCTTCAACCTCTTTGTGTCATGTCACCTGGTGGTCCATCATCAATCCCTAACATTGAAACCCCAGGATCTACTAGTCAACCTGATGAAGAATTTAAACCAAATGCTGCTATGGAGGAGATGATTATAAATTTTCTTATCAGAGTGAGACTTACTTCTAATATGCTTTTTAGCCTTTTGCATAATATTGGTGCTGACAGGTTAATTCATAAAAAGCTTTTTTTTTTTTTAATCTGGGAAGAGGTTATATGCAATATTTTACACTCTGGCTGCATAAATTGCTGTTGCTTTTCCCAAAAAGCGTTACAAACCTGTAGTTTGAATTTGATGATTTTGAAAAATGCTTTGTTATACTGTCATTCTTTTATTCTAATCTCACTACATAGCTCGTGTAGCCATCGTCTGCATTTGTAATGGATAAATAGTTGAGGTAGCATGTTATTTATCTTAGTATTACATCTCTCACCTTTATTTTGGGGTGTAGAGTCATCAAGTATGCATATGTGTGAAAGTGTGGGCACTAATATTTTGAGGCGAAAGTTTAATCAGTTTATTAAAAGTTCCTCATTTCTCGCTCAACATCCCCTCCTAAATCATTTTGTTTGTCTAGATAACATTGAGGATTAACTCTGATTTCTGTAATTAGGTTGCTTTGGTTATTGAACCCAAGGACAAGGAAGCAAACGCCATGTACAAACAAGCTTTGGAGCTACTTTCACAAGCTTTAGAGGTGTGGCCAAATGCAAATGTAAAATTTAATTATTTGGAGAAGCTGTTGAGCAGTATACAACCATCTCAAGCAAAAGACCCTCCCACTGCGCTGGCACAGGGTTTGGATGTCATGAACAAAGTTTTAGAGAAACAGCCTCACTTGTTCATAAGAAACAACATTAACCAAATTTCTCAAGTAGGCCTATTATCATGCCATATGTTTGTCTGATTTTCCTAATGCTTCAATGTTTGTAGTGATTTAATTGTTTTTGCTTCCAGATTCTTGAACCATGTTTCAAGCATAAACTTTTAGATGCTGGCAAGTCTTTTTGCTCACTGTTGAGAATGATTTGTGTTGCTTTTCCTCAAGAAGCGGCTTCAACACCTCCTGACGTTAAGTTGTTGTACCAGAAGGTTGACGATTTGATACAAAAGCATGTTTCCACAGTCACAGCTCCTCAAACATCTAGCGATGATAATAATGCCGGTGCAATTAGTTTTTTATTGCTTGTCATTAAAACCTTGACTGAGGTACAGAGGAATTTTATTGATCCTTTAGTTTTGGTCCGCCTTCTTCAGCGGCTGCAACGTGATATGGGTTCATCATCAGGTTCTCATATAAGACAAGTATGTTGGATTTTCCCCTCATGTGTTGCTATTATTAGTGTTAGAGATACTTTTACTAAAGTCATGGCAGCTGGCGCCTGTACCAGTTGGTGCCTGTACCAGTTGGCATGCAGTTTTTTCTGTTATAACAGCTCCTTGAATCCAGGAACTGTTCCCTTGATTTAAAGAAGTTAGTTAGAAGTTAATTTAGCCTAACTAAAACTCTATATATAGAGTTGAACCTATTGTATTCAGTAACAATACAATCATAATATTATATTTTGAAATTTCAATATGGTATCAGTTTAGTTCTCTCTCGATTTTAGCATGTACCCACGGCTTTCTCCAATCCACAGCTTTCCCTCTTCTCATGTTAGACTCTCTCATCCGATCTCTGTAAAACTCTCTCATCTGAACTCTGTAAAGCTTTAAGACAAGAATTTCAAGCTATGGAAACAACAAATTGATGGTGTAATCAGAAGCCACAAATTGCATAAATTCATCACTGATCTATCACAGGTCAAGATCATGTTGCTGATCATGTCAATCCTTTGTATCTTGAATGGGGACAACATGATGCACTCATATGAACTTGGTTGTTAACAACTATTAAGAGTCCCACATCGGACAATATATGGCCTGAACTTGTGTATATAAGTGGAGGCAATTCTCACTCTATCAACCGGTTTTGTAGGGTTGAGTTAGGCCCAATCACACTTTCTAACATGGTATCAGAGCCTCATTTAAGATCCGGTGGGGCACCTTCTATGGTTTCTGCTATCGGGCCACCACCACTTATTTCCACGTTCCAGATGTCCAATCCTAGGCGTGAGGGGGTGTGTTAAGAGTCCCACATCGGACAATATATGACCTGAACTTGTGTATATAAGTGGGGGCAATCCTCACTCTACCAACCGGTTTTGTAGGGTTGAGTTAAGCCCAATCACACTTTCTAACAACAACAATGTTGATTCAATTCTTCCGAAAGCTGTTGATTGTCACCTTTCTTGGGAAGTTTGAGCAAAAGTTGCAAATGTTTTCATATTTTGCTTAACACTGAGGTGCGTCAGCCATAATTGGAACTGCGGTGTCTCATTAAAGGTTCTCTCACCATTGAAGAATTCGTTCCTCATATTTGACAAATTCAAGAATCGCTTCAGTTGACTGGAGATCGTGTTCCTCATTGCAATCTCATTGGGGTTGCTCTTGAAGCACTTCCAAAGGAGTATAATTCGGTTATTGCAGCTCTTAATAGCAAAGATGAACTTTGCACACTTGATGAACTTGAAATTTTTTTTGTTGCGCATGAAATGTGGCTTGAAAAGAACAAGAAAAGTCCTGATGATGTGGCTACAATAAATCTTGCTCAAGGTCCTTTCTCAAGGACCGTCTATGGATTCAAGTAACGATGATCATTATCCTTCGTCTCAAAAACCTAATTTCCTAAACAAAATAAGTCATCCCATTGCAAATAGCTGATAGGTATGGAAATGGGTATTGCGGTGGCCGGGGAGGTTGTGAATAGTGCCGGATTTGTCATAGAACAAATCATGATGCCAACCGTTGGTACTACAACACCACATGCCAAGGTCATTATACTACTTGGGGCGCACTTCCATAACCAAGGTCTTCCTATCCTCCAATATATGGTGGTTAACAAACTCTTAAATGGAATTATATGGTCAAAGTAAAAGGCCGATGAATGTATATACAACATTGTGCAAATTATAGAGGAATTTAACTTATGATACATACCATGAAGTTATGTGAAATAGTGATTGAACAGAGACTTAGAAAAGTGACTCAAGTCACTGAGAACTAATTTGATTTTATGCTTGGGAGGTCGACTATGGAAGCAATCTGTCTATTACGACATGTGATGACGCAATATCAGATGGGCTAACAAGACTTGCTCTTAATTTTTATCGACTTGAAGAATGCATATGATAAAGTGCCTAAAGAGATTTTGTGTAAAGTCCTAGAAAAGGAGTTAGGAATGCTGCATATATTCAAGTTATCCAAGATATATATGAAGGGGTATCGACTAATATGTGGACACAGAGTGGAGAGACGATTTTTTTACCTTAATTTTGGACACGTCCAAGAACTAGCACCGAGATGCATGTTTTTTCAGATGAAATAGTCCTACTTAGAGAGTCAAAGGAGGATTTAAATGAGAGTAGTCAAAGGAGGATTTAAATGAGAGTTTAAAGATTTGGAGTCGAAATTTTGTAACACATGACTTTCACCTAAGTAGGAGTAAGACAAAGTATATAGAAGGAGAATTTAAATGAGAGTTTGGAGACTTGGAGTCGAATTTTAGTAACACATTACTTTCACCTAAGTAGAAGTAAGACAAAGTATATCGGACAATATATGGCCTGAATATGTGTATATAAGTGGGGACAATTCTTACTCTACCAACCGGTTTTGTAGGGTTAAGTTAGGCTAATCTCTAATTCTAACATGGTATCAGAGCCTTGGTTTAAGATCCGGTGGACCACCCATTATGGTTTTCGCTATCGGGCCACCCACTATGGTTTTCGCTATCGGGCCACCCACCATTTATTTTCACGCTCCAGATGTCCGGTCCTGGACGTGAGGGGGTGTATTAAGAGTCTCACATCGGACAATATATGACCTGAATATGTGTATATAAGTGGGGGCAATTCTTACTCTACCAACCGGTTTTGTAGGGTTAAGTTAGGCCAATCTCTAATTCTAACCAAATACAATGGAGAAATAGAAGAGGATGTAAACCATCGAATTAAAGTTGAGTGGTTGAAATGGATATTCAGGGATTTTATATTACACAATGATACCACTTAAGGTAAAGGGAAACGTTTATCAGACTGTAGTAAAACCTGCAATGTTGTACAAAATGTTAGGCTGTTAAGAATCAACATGAGAATAAAGTAAGTGTAGCATAGATGAGGAAGTTACGTTGGACGTGTGTCAAGGCTAGACATGATATGATTAGAAATGACAATATTTGAGAATGTTGGAGTTGCACCTATACTAGAAAAGATGGTGGAAAACAAACTTGAGTGGTTTGAGCATGTAGAGAGAAGACTGTAGATTTTGTGGTAAAGAGAGTAGATCAGATGAAGATAAGTCAAACAACTAGAGATATAGGAAAACATAAAAAATTATAAGAGAAGTTATTAAGATCTTGAGATTAATAATTTGGATAGAAGCATGGTCTTGGATAAAACATTATGGCGGAAGTTGGTCCATATAGCCGGCCGATCCTATTTATCGGGATAAAACTTGGATGTTCTTGTAGATCAGAGCTTATTACTAATCAGAGCTTATTACTAATCAATAGACTCTAGGTACTAATCAACCGAGTCTATATGAGATAATGCACCACTCTCGTCATGCCGTTCCAATTTTCCTCTTCAAGATTTGTGCTGATTTCTGTGTTCATCTTTTAAATACTCTATCCCTGCGACCCGACTTTCATAGTTAAGCACAGAAATGTGATCTGTACATTGGTTTAAAACAAAGACATGTTGACTCTATTAACTATATATCATATACTTTTTTTTTTTAATGGTAATGCAACCTTTTCCTATGCCCTTTTGATGTCACCTCAATGTTTGTTTCTTTGATAGTAATGTACTACTTGTTAAATCAAGTCTATTCAAGTCGTTTCATTGTTATTTATATCATATCTTGCCTTATTACATGATATGTTTTTGGTTTTCAATTTAAATCTATGGCAACATTGCTTGACTCTTTCTGTTTTAAATTTATTTATTCAAGAATTTTTTTCCAATTTTAATAGGGTCAAAGAACTGATCCAGATTCAGCTGTCACATCTTCTCGTCAAGGTGTTGATGTTGGAGCAGTTATTTCAAATCTAAAATCGATCTTAAAACTTATCTCAGAAAGAGTGATGGTTGTTCCCGAGTGCAAGCGATCTGTATCTCAAATATTGAATGCTTTACTCTCAGAGAAAGTTATTGATGCTAGTGTACTTCTGTGCATACTTGATGTGATTAAAGGGTGGATTGAAGATGATTTCACTAAACAAGGAACTTCTGTCACAACAAGCGCTTTTCTCACTCCGAAGGAGATAGTTTCTTTTCTTCAGAAGCTTTCACAAGTTGATAAACAAAATTTCATACCAAGTCATCTGGATGAATGGGACCGGAAATATCTTGAACTTCTTTTTGGGATTTGTTCTGATTCAGATAAGTAAGTAAATAATCTTAAGTATACTTTGTTATGCTTGAATTGTATTTTTTTTTTAATTAATATTTATTGTTTTCCAGGTATCCTTTATCCTTGCGTCAAGAGGTTTTCCAGAAGGTAGAAAGGATGTTTATGCTTGGTTTACGAGCTAGAGATCCTGACATTAGGATGAAGTTCTTCTCTCTGTATCACGAGTCTCTTGGGAAAACTCTTTTCACCAGGCTTCAATTCATCATCCAAGTTCAAGACTGGGGAGCTTTGAGTGATGTCTTCTGGCTCAAACAAGGTCTTGATCTTCTCTTGGCAATATTAGTTGATGATAAACCTATCACACTAGCTCCAAATTCTGCCAGGGTTCAACCACTTCTGGTATCCAGCTCTCTTCTTGAAACATCTGGAATGCAGCACAAGATTAATGATACATCTGAAGGAGCTGAGGATGCACCACTAACATTTGAGACCCTTGTGGTTAAGCATACTCAGTTTCTCAACAGTATGAGCAAACTCGAGGTAAACCACCTGTTTTTTAGTTTTTTCTTTTCAGTTCAATGATTGACTGTCATATTTGAGGTTTTTCTACTATATTTTTAATTTTCTTGCCCAGGTTATTATATTACTATTTACATCAATAATGTGTCAACAGATGCCGGTGGCACACTTGTAAAGTTGTACTATGTGGAGAACATGTCATATATTTATAGAATACTTAATGATAAATCTTAATATTGTATGCTATTCACAGTAAGACTGTATATATTTATGAAGAGAGCAGAGTCGAAACACCTATACTTAAGGAAATAAGGAACTGCCTAAAATTATCTATGTAAAAACTATCAAAACTTAGCAAAAAATTAAAGGAAAACAATAGAAAAGGTCAAACTTTTATTTTGCGTTTGAGTTTTAGAAATTGTTGATAAGTTTTCTGCATTGCAGTTAGTGGAAGGCATTTTATAGTTTTGTATTTATACAACGATAACAAATTTTTCAGGTGGTCGATCTATTAACTCCGTTGAGAGAATTGGCCCACACAGATGCTAATGTTGCATACCATTTGTGGGTTCTGGTATTTCCTATTGTCTGGGTTACATTACATAAAGAAGAACAAGTACAACTTGCTAAACCTATGATCACACTTTTATCTAAAGATTACCATAAGAGGCAGCAAGCCAGCAGGCCAAATGTTGTGCAGGCACTATTAGAAGGGCTTCAGTTAAGCCATCCTCAACCTAGAATGCCGAGCGAGCTCATTAAATATATTGGGAAAACATATAATGCATGGCACATTGCGTTGGCTTTGCTTGAAAGTCATGTTATGCTGTTTCCGAATGATTCCAAATGTTGTGAGTCTCTGGCTGAGCTCTATCGATTGCTAAATGAAGAGGATATGAGATGCGGGCTTTGGAAGAAGAGGTCAATCACTGCTGAAACCAGGGCAGGGCTCTCTCTTGTTCAGCATGGTTACTGGCAACGTGCTCAAAGTCTCTTTTATCAAGCCATGGTGAAGGCAACTCAAGGAACATATAACAACACTGTACCCAAGGCCGAGATGTGTCTATGGGAAGAGCAATGGCTATGCTGTGCCAATCAACTTAGTCAATGGGATGCACTGGTAGAATTTGGCAAGAGTGTTGATAATTATGAAATTCTGCTCGATAGTCTATGGAAATTGCCTGATTGGACATATATGAAGGAGCAAGTTATTCCTAAAGCTCAAGTAGAAGAGACTCCAAAACTTCGTTTGATTCAAGCATACTTTGCTCTTCATGAAAAAAATACAAATGGAGTGGGGGATGCTGAGAACATGGTGGGTAAAGGGGTTGATCTTGCTTTAGAACAATGGTGGCAGCTGCCAGAAATGTCTGTTCATTCCAGGATCCCCCTTCTGCAGCAATTCCAACAATTAGTTGAAGTTCAAGAGTCAGCTAGGGTTCTAATAGATATTTCCAATGGAAATAAACTCTCCGGGAATTCAGCTGTTGGCGTGCAAGGAAACCTTTATGCTGATCTGAAGGATATCCTCGAGACATGGAGGCTAAGAACTCCAAATGAATGGGATAACATGTCTGTTTGGTATGATTTGCTGCAGTGGAGGAATGATACATACAACTCTGTCATCGAAGCTTTCAAAGATTTTAGCACCACAAATTCGGCACTTCATCATCTTGGATACCGTGACAAAGCTTGGACTGTCAACAGGCTTGCTCATATTGCCCGCAAACAAGGCCTATTTGAAGTTTGTGTCAACGTACTCGAAAAATTATATGGATACTCAACCATGGAAGTACAGGTATGATGATAACTGCCTCTGTTGTGAACTTCTGGTTAAAGGTTTCACAGAGAACTGCTTATTTTTTCTATCATGTCAATCTATTCAAGTCTTTTAAATTATAGATGAGGCTAGTCTTTAGTGTGATTTGACTTCACCAGGTGGTTCTTCTGATACATTCTGGACCTTATCATTATCAAATGCAAAGTATTGGTTTTGATTAATCTGAACAGTATCTGTAAATTAGTGTCGTACTTCACAATATTTGTGTTTATACTCACATCAATAGTATGTTATTTCTTGATCTTGCATTATTTTTAACTACAGCAAGCTCTGCTGTCTGGGAACATCAAGTGTATCTGATCTTTTTCTTTAATGTATTTACAGGAAGCATTTGTTAAGATAGCTGAGCAGGCAAAGGCATATTTAGAAACAAAAGGAGAAGTTACAGCCGGTCTTAATTTGATCAACAGCACTAATCTGGAGTACTTTCCTGCAAAGCACAAGGCTGAAATTTTCCGGCTGAAAGGGGACTTCTTCTTAAAGTTGAATGACTCCGAGAATGCAAATCTTGCTTATTCAAATGCAATTAGTCTCTTTAAAAACCTGCCTAAGGGATGGATAAGTTGGGGAAACTATTGTGAATCGGTATCCACAAATCATACTTTTCATGCTTTTACTTTTTATTACCATTAACTTGAACTTGATACTTATTCACCATCAACTATGATAGGCTTATAAAGAATCTCATGAAGAAGTTTGGTTGGAATATGCTGTCAGCTGCTTCTTGCAAGGTATAAAATTTGGCGTATCCAACTCAAGAAGCCATTTAGCCCGTGTTCTTTATCTTCTTAGTTTTGATACTCCTAATGAGCCTGTCGGAAGGGCATTTGATAAGTACTATGAACACATTCCACATTGGGTTTGGTTATCTTGGATTCCACAGCTCTTGCTCTCCCTTCAGAGGACAGAAGCTCCTCACTGTAAACTTGTTCTTCTGAAGATTGCAACCTTGTATCCTCAAGTAAGTGTTATTTTTTCCCATTGCAAGTTATATGGATCCCAAATTTTTATCTAGAGTTTCTTCTCCCGAATGTCAGGCTCTGTATTACTGGCTGCGCACATACTTGCTGGAACGACGTGATGTTGCCAATAAATCTGAAAATGGAAGAATAGCAATGGCTCAGCAAAGAGCACAGCAAAGTGTTTCTGGTACTGGTGGAGGTTCTCATGGTGGTATTGCTGATGGAAATGCAAGAGTGCAAGGTCCAGGTGGCAGTACCTTATCATCTGATAATCAAGCTCACCAAGGCTCCCAGTCCACTGGTGGAATTGGATCTCATGATGGTGGAAACTCACATGGGCAAGAACCTGAAAGGTCCACCAGTGCAGAAAGCAACATTCACAATGCAAATGACCAACAATTGCAGCAAGGTTCTGCAAGCCTCAGTGAAGGTGGTCAGAACACAAGGCGTGCTGGGGCATTGGGTTTTGTGGCTTCAGCTGCCAGTGCCTTTGACGCTGCAAAGGATATAATGGAGGCTCTTAGGGGAAAGCACGCCAATTTGGCCAGTGAACTTGAGGTGATCTTATTAAGACTTTTTTATTTGCTTTTGTATAACTAATAGGAAATGTATACGGCCTCACCCTCTCCATGAGACCTCCTGGCTCCATACTTAAATGGGCTGCTCTCAGTCTCAGAATTGAACTATATTATTTCGGGTCGGCGATAGTAGCTAGGCCTGTTCATGATTCACTCAAAACCAAATCAAACCAAATGTAAACTGCACTGAATCATTACTAAAAAAACCGAACTTTTAATTAAAGTTTTCAAACTGAACTGTTATGTTGATTATGGTTTATTAACTGCATAGTTATAGGAGTTCAGTTTGGTGAGCTGTAATAAACCAAAGCAGCTTGATTTGCGTTTTTCTGAGTGAATAACCATTCTGACATCCCCTTTGTTAACAACCTCAAACTGCTGATTTGGAATTTTATCTATCTAATTTTCTATATCCGCCAAATCTAATTTAGAAAGTATAAACCTTTAATCTCTTTTAAAGTGTGCATTCAAATTTTTGAAGAAATGCCTTTATTAATTATTGAAACATTATTTTTTATGCTGTTATAGGTCTCATATGCAATAAAAGTAAAGATAATTTATCAACAAAAAAATACCGAAAGATAAGAGCAAACTAAAAAAAGGTAATAATTGGCGGCCCCAGGACTAGGACTAGGACTAGTAGCACTTGGGATAAACTATTAAATGGCTGTATGCATTTATTGAATGGACCTAGGAATCTGTATAGCAGATATTGGTGTTGTTGATAATTGAGATGTCACATTGATTAAGGATATGGTCACAGTATTCCTTATAATTCTTGGAAAATCTTCACCTCAAGAGCTAACTTTTGGGATTTATACCCAGCTCCAATTCTAAGATATAACAACTCTAAGAACACATGCATATGCCCACAAAAAGGAGGGGTATATTTAGTGTAAACTTGTTAAATACTTCCCGGCAGCTCATCTTTCATGTTTGCTGGGTCTTAAGATCCCGTGCTTAAGTCGGATGGCCTGTGAAAGATCGTAAAATTAGGATCATAGCACCTCACTTAAGATCTTACCGAAGAGCAAAATGGTAATTTGATATATGGACAAAATAATCTATAACTCAAAAATAAGTAGCTAAAAAAACATAAATTTACTAAACGAGTCTAATCATTTAAATAGTGTTCTCATATCATGATAGTCATATAAAGGGCAACTTCAACATTTAAGAAAGATCTTAAGATCCAACACTCGATCTTGACCACAAAGTGCACGAAAAAAGTTTTTTCTCAGATCGTAGCACTAAAAGGCAATTTCAGCACGGCACAGACGGGGGAAGAAGTTGTTCCAGCTACAGGTGTCTTGGATTCGGCTGGTGGTCTCGTAACTAAATAAGTAGCAGATCCCGTCTCCTTAAATTAAGGAATTTCTATAGATTCATCCCCTAGTTTTGTATCCAAGTCAATAGACTCTCCTTTCTTGCTTTCCTTCACTGTCATTGACATTGAACTGATATTATGGCGAAGAAAAGAACCACGGTAATCAAAGGCTTACTTACTAATTGGGGGCAAGCTACGGATGAGCTATGCTAATAGGCAACTTCAGCACATAAGATCTTAAGACCCAACACTCGATCTTAACTACACTGCTACCACCAATCCGCCATGCATAAAATTGATTTATATATATGGTATGAATTGCACCAGTCTATCTGAGAGTAAGATTTGACCATGTCTTTTCTAAACTAGATTATGGTTCTTTTTGCAGGTTCTATTAACAGAAATTGGTTCAAGGTTTGTTACTCTGCCTGAGGAGAGGCTTCTGGCTGTGGTTAACGCTTTGCTCCACCGCTGCTACAAATATCCAACAGCTACAACTGCAGAAGTTCCTCAATCTCTCAAGAAAGAGCTCTCAGGTGTTTGCAGGGCTTGCTTTTCAGCAGACGCAGTAAATAAGCATGTTGATTTTGTTAGGGAATACAAACAGGATTTTGAACGTGATCTTGATCCAGAAAGCACTGCCACTTTCCCATCTACCCTCTCTCAACTTACTGAGAAGTTGAAACACTGGAAGAATGTACTTCAAAGTAATGTTGAGGACAGGTTTCCAGCAGTATTAAAGCTAGAAGAAGAGAGTAGGGTATTGCGGGACTTCCATGTTGTTGATGTTGAAGTTCCAGGGCAGTATTTCACTGATCAGGTGATTACTTTTGAATTTATTATTTCAAACAATGCCAAGACCTTAAAAGTTTATTTGTTTCATATTACCGAATTGATTGGGATAAAATAACGTGTAGTTAGCGTTAGCCTGAGTTTATGGTGCATCCTATACTTATTCTCATTCATTCATTCATTTTACTATGTTTCAGGAAATTACACCTGATCATACTGTGAAGTTGGATAGGGTTGCAGCTGATATTCCAATTGTGCGGAGGCATGGGAGCAGTTTTCGGCGTCTGACTCTAATTGGTTCTGATGGTTCCCAACGCCATTTTATTGTACAGACGTCTTTGACTCCCAATGCCCGTAGTGATGAGCGCATATTACAGCTCTTCCGTGTGATGAACCAAATGTTTGAGAAGCACAAGGAATCGAGACGCCGTCACATATGCATTCACACACCAATAATTATTCCTGTTTGGTCCCAAGTTAGAACAATTTTCATTAAGCACATTGTTTCTTGTTTTTCTTTTATGTTCATTCACCGGTCATTGCCTACGTTCCACTAATCTTGCTTGAAAAATTATGGTCAGGTTCGCATGGTAGAAGATGATTTGATGTACAGTACTTTCCTTGAGGTCTATGAGAATCATTGTTCAAGAAACGACCGAGAAGCAGACCATCCAATAACCTATTTCAAGGAGCAGTTGAATCAGGCTATATCTGGGCAAATATCCCCAGAAGCTGTTGTTGATCTTCGTCTGCAAGCCTATAACGAAATAACAAAAAATCTTGTTAATGACAATATCTTTTCACAGTACATGTACAAAACCCTACCCAGTGGCAACCATACGTGGGCTTTCAAGAAGCAATTTGCCATCCAGTTGGCTCTTTCAAGTTTCATGTCCTTTATGCTACATATTGGTGGGAGGTCTCCCAACAAAATTTTATTTGCAAAAAACACTGGAAAAATATTTCAAACTGATTTTCATCCTGCATATGATGCAAATGGACTGATCGAGTTTAATGAGCCAGTCCCATTCAGGCTAACAAGGAATATGCAAGCATTCTTCTCCCATGGAGTTGAAGGCCTTATTGTATCTTCGATGTGTGCAGCTGCACAGGCTGTGGCTTCACCTAAAGTATATAAACCTAGATGCTTTAATTATTTTAATGTTATGGTCATACAATGCATGACATACAACTGATCTGTTCTTAAACTGCTGTGTTGCAGCAAAGTCAACATCTATGGCATCATCTAGCAATGTTTTTCCGTGATGAGCTACTGTCTTGGTCTTGGAGAAGACCGCTTGGGATGCCCATGGCCCCTATGGCTGCAGGCGGTACCATGAGTCCTGTTGACTTTAAACAAAAGGTTATGACAAATGTGGAACATGTTGTTGCAAGGGTTAAGAAAATTGCACCGCAGAATTTTTCTGACGAGGTGAGTAACTAAAATATTGTGCCACTGTTTATTTTTCTAAATTTTTATCTATTGTTATAATATGATTGGAAATAATAAGACCAGATTTCCATTTTTATTGCTAATTAATGGAGATAAATGGTTATATAACAAAATTTGTAATACATTTATGTGCTGTTCTACCAAAAATTCAAGGATCCAATTTTTGATCTTCTGGACAAATCTATTTGATTTCGTAATAAAATAACTACTGAAAAATCTAATGGGAAGAAGGGGGTGATTTTTTTTTTTTTTGACTTTTTTTAAATAAACTACTGTACAAGTTTCTGTCTCCTCTTGTCTTGCCACTTTCAATTCATTGATTGATACTTATCCTTTTTTACCCCTTTATTAACCAACATGTTTGCCATTTCATGATCTGAAGTACATCACAGTTAACATGGTAGATTATATTATACATTGTCTAGTATTTACCTTTAATTGATGTTGATATAGGAGGAAAATGTCATGGAGCCACCCCAATCTGTGCAGCGGGGTGTTACTGAGTTGGTTGAAGCTGCCTTAAACCCAAGGAACTTGTGCATGATGGACCCGACATGGCATCCCTGGTTCTAAGATATATCTAGCAGTACTGTCTGTACATATGTGTACATATTCCCGCTAATGTGAGCAATACTAGTATTAATTGAAACCCAAGTGTGAATCTGAAACTTGGGTCCCTATTTTTAAAGGTTAGAATCCGCTGTGGAACATTAATTATAGGAATATGACTGAGTTGGTAGGTAGAGATCAAATGTATTGGGGTTTTACCCTTTTTGATGTGTATAATTTTAACTATTGCTTACTCTAGTAAAGAACACTATGCTTATACCTGTATGGCATGCATAAACATGTATGTCCCTGTGATTTTTGGGTTCCCAGCATGAATATAGAAAATTATGCTCTTATTATTATTTTTTTCATTAAAAAAAAAACAATAATTTGTTCATGCCAAGTTCTTTAAAACTTATTTTCAAATGAAAATAAAGGAAAACATATAATCTAGGTAAAATACCCAATAAACTTCTTCGGGAGATGCAACTTTAAAGTTCGTTTTTTATACATATCACAACATTTCTAAGGTGGTTGAATTCTTTAAATTGAATTCCAATCAAGTGAATGATCCATCTTTCAATATTAAACTAAAATCCAAATTTTGAGAATGTCTTTCATGAAGGTTTTATTTTAGAAACTGAGTTTTCATATTCATTTCATTTGTTTGCGTCAAAAATAGTTTCGGGAACGCATCTATGGAATCACCAAAGAGATTTCATGGATATGTCTTTGAACACATTTAATACACATGAATAGATATGTCTTTGAACACATTTAATACACATGAATAGTGTGGCAAATGAGCTACATCCCTTTTGTGTCAAAAATAATTTCGGGAACGCATTTATGGAGTCACCACTTAATGGTATTTTTAATACACACATAAAGAATATGGCAAGTGAACCGTCCTTAAATAAATAAATTAATTCAGTGGCATTTTTTGAGATGCACATTTTGAGAGATTCACTAAAAATGTCCAGCGCTCTTTCATATTCTTCTTCATAAATTAATTAATTTAGTGGTATTTTTTGAGATGCACATTTTGATAGATGCATCTCTAAAAATGTCAAGCGGGAAAATAAATAAAATAACACTCTTTCATATTCTTCTTCATGATAAAAGACAATTATTATATCAAAATCTTTAAAAATCTCCCTTCATTCTAATCAACTTTTGCATTTCAAAACATCATTTTTGTGTTTTATCACATCAATAATTTCAGGTAAAGAACATGTTTTTCCTTCTACATTGCTTAGAGAATTTCTCAATCCACCCCATGACTCTCTTAGCAATCTGACGAAAATTCTAAATTATTTTAGCTTCCGGAAGTATATCCCCAGACGCATCATTTATGTTTAAAATTTTGGGTGTTTCCATAGATGTACCTGCAGAAGTTTCTACTATAATTATAAACTGCACGATCACTTCCCCCATTGTAGTTTGCTTCCTCTTCCCCAACCTTCAACAACTAGAAAATCCTATATCATCCATTCCATTTTTTACTCCAAAACTCAATCTTTTATGGTGCAACAAATCAAAGGGAGCAAGTGAAAAGCGAATTTCAGGTAAAAATCTAACTTTGTCCGCTACATTGTTCACATTGATCATCAAACTTTTGTAAGAAAAAAAGTTACATTACTTTCGCAAGTACATAAACGGTACGTGTTCATGAAGAACAGTTCCGCAGGTACATCTGCGAAACATTCGCTGTTACTTCTGTTTTTATTGCCTGCTGCAATTTTTTGAGTTTTGTTAATTTTTCTTATTCTTTACAATAGATATGATGCACCCGGATAACATCACAAAAGAATTAGTTTCTTTAAACGTTGGTGTTCCAAATATACCGGGGATTATTGTGAAGACGGAAGAAGTCAGCGATAACTTTAATCACAAGCAAGACTTTGATGATAGTGAAAGCATGATCAAATGGATTCGTATGGTGACTACACTTGGTTTTGATGTGGTTATTGGAAGATCAGATAATTGACCAGAAAGAAGAAATCCTTTTGTAACCTTGTTGTGCAAAAGAAGCGAGATATATTAAGTTCCACTACAGAAGTTTAAAAGAGACAACACGGGTAATAGAAAATGCGAATGTCCCTTTAAAATTCATGGTTACATGTTGATTAGCAAGAAGTGGAAATTTAGTGTTGTTTGTGGTTCGTATAACCATGAAATGTGCTCAAGGTTACAAGGTCATCCTAGTTGTTGTCGCATCAAACTGGAAGAAAAGACATGCATCAATGACTTGACCTTGAATCTTGTCCAACCAAAAATATCCATTCCACTTTGAAACGGAAGGAACCCGAATGTAATTCAAATATTAAGCAAGTTTATAATATTCGATACCACAATAACAAGGCTTTTAGGGAAGACATATCAGAGATGCAACAACTACTAAAATTATTGGATGATAACAAGTATGTGTCCCGGTACCGAACTTGCGCCGATGAAGTCATGGTAAGAGACATTTTTTAGACTCACCCGGAATTGATAAACTTGTTCAACACTTTTTCGACGGTGCTCATTCTTGATTCAACCTACAAAACAAATAAGTATATGCTTCCATTATTTGAGATTTTTGGTGTAACCTCCACCGAGAAGACATATTGCATTGGTTTTTCTTTTTTGGAATGTGAAAAAGAGGATAACTTTGTTTGGGCTTTAGAGGTGTGTCGGTCACTTTTGAAGCCTCATGTTGAGTTGCCGGAGGCTATTGTTACGGACCGTGTGTCGTACCTAAAAAAAATATACGATCCTCGCGATGGACGCAGAAAGAAACAACAGAGTCGTCACCTAATTCTATTTATTCTAACTAAATAAAAGGGAAATATAGATACAACCTAAATAAAGGATAAGAAATGGTCAACGAAACCACTAATCTAAGTTCGGGAGTCAGTTACACAAAGGGAAGGTATTAAGCACCCCTCACGTCCGTTGTACTTAACGAGAACCTCTTAGTCTAATTTGCGCTTTAAATGTTAACTTATATTATTATTGTATTCTTTTAATGATTAAGGTTTGTTTAGATTGCTTTTAAAGAAATATTTTAGTTATTATTTATTATGGGGAAAAGTTAAAATTTTTATTATTGTGCTCGCGAAGGATTAAAATGCTCGTGCCTACGTATTCCCTTGTGCAATGGGAAAGTCAGAGCTTCGTAGTTCGTGCAACTACAGTTCGTGTTTTTTATTGAACGATTGTTTGAAAACGCTTTCTAACTACTAAGCATTGGCTTTTACTCGCGGTGGAGGTTGAAGCGCTAGCTTGTTTGCGAGATAGAAAGATTTAAACAATGTTCGTTTAGAGAAAAGATGTTTGACCTTTGTTAAGGTGTTTTAAACGAAAGGGCGAATGAATCACAACGCATGGGGCTAGCCCATGAGTGACTTCATCCAAGAAACCGTGGAGTGTTTGACTCCAGAGTTCAGTTATTCGTTGATTTTATAAAAATGATTTGCATTTGTTGGTAAGTTTTAAGTTGTATTCTTTTAGTGTGAAAGGCCGAATGAAGCACAACTCGAGGGCTAGCCTCAAGAGTAATTCAATTCAAAAACCCGAGGAATGCTAGATTCCTGAGTTTAATTCTTTCACGATTTTAATTCGAGACTTAGATGTTTTAAATACGAAAGGGCGAACGAATTACAACTCAAAGGCTAGCCTCAAGAGTAATTCAATTCAAAAACCCGAGGAATGCTAGACTCCTGAGTTTAGTTCTTTCGCGATTTTTATTTGCGATTGAGATGTTTTGATAGAGTTTGTTTTGGATGAATTAGGGTTTAATGTTTTAGAAACGAAGGAGTAAATGAAACACAACTCGAAGGCTAGGCTCAAGAGTGGTTCACTAAAGAACCCGCGAAATGCTAGATTCCGAAGTTCAGTTCCTTGTTAATTAATTGTGACGCGTATTTTAATAAAAGAAATTGATAAGATCATATTTTTGTTTTAGATGACTTAGGGTTTATAAGTTTTAGAAATGAAGGAGCGAATGAAGCACAACTCGAGGGCTAGCCTCAAGAGTGATTCATTCAAAAACCCGAGGAATGCTAGATTCCTGAGTTTAGTTCTTTCGTTAATTAATCATGACGCGTATGGCCGTGCAGATGGCGATCATAAGAATGACCGACTTACGTGTGTGCAAAATGTGTACGTGTTTTTTTAAAAGATTTACTTGGCGTTCGACCAAAAAAATAAATTATCTTTTTGAACGATTTATTCTTAACGTGCGCATATGCCCTATCTTAACCGTTTATGGTCATAGTGTGAAAAATAAATAATGCAAGTGTATCGTATCGCAAGGATCCAATCAAGTAATGAGCAAGAATCAAATGAGTGTCTCACACATCCAAAGAAAATCAAACATGAGACATTAATCATAAAAATATAATCGAACTTAATTCTAATGTGAAGTTTTATGTGAAGATAATATAAAATGTGCAAACCTAATAGATTCTATTTTTAAGTCTAAAAAAATGATAAAAAGGATTTGTAAGAGGTCATGTCCTATGAAAACTTTCATGACTATAAACTTGAAAAAAAAAGAACCGTAACAGGTGTATCAGCTAAAGGTTCATGTTAAAGATTATCATCAGTAACAGGTGTATCGGTTAAAGGTTCCTGTTTAACACCATGGATATAAACATCAGAACCGTAATTCTAGGGTATAGCAATATCAGAAGTATAAGGAACAGGGCCAGGAGTGGTAATAATCATGGGAGACACTCTAACTTCAGCAACAATCTTCACCAGGCCATCAGCAGTAATCTTGATAGGACCCTTGGAAGTGATCTTGACAGGGCCTTTGGAGGTGATCTTTAGTGGCACTTTATCAACCATGTCCACATCTTCAACCTTCGTACCTCGAGTTAGATGTTCACTCATACTTTCCACTGAAGGTGTCCTCTCGAACAATATAGTGTAATTGTCCATGAGGCATTGAATACCATCTTTCAACTTCCAGCAGCTATCAGGTTTGTAGGCACAATAAAAACAGTCTTCATTACAACCTGGAAAGAATACAGCCTGCACCAGCTTCTTCTTGATAATAGATAAGGGAGTAGTCACATCTGCTACTGAGGAAACATATGAAACTTCATCAACGGTGTTAACAGTCTTCTCATGATTGGGCATGGGAGCAGTGATCACATTTGGAGTCCCAGGAGGGCCAAATTCAATCTCCCCAGCTTCAATCATATCTTGAATCTTGTTTTTCAACACCCATCAGTTGTTGGTGTCATGTTCCGGACAATTAGAATGATAGGCACATCATGCATTTGAATTGTATCGAAGAGAGGAAGTATTAGGATTCTGAGGAGGGTCCTTCAAAGTAATGAGTTCCCCTTTCAACATACGTTGCAAGGCTTGGGCCAGTGACATGTTGATCTTGGTAAATTGTCTTCTAGGCTTCTGTTGATTGTTTTGTGGTAGCTCTGGTGCTGCAGGAGTAGGATTGGAAATGTGAACTGCTCCCACAGATTGGTGACTTATGTTACGACTAGGTTGACCATACACATCATTAGACTCCTTCTTCCCACTGGGGGGCTTCTTAGCGGTGCTTGATGAAGAGGCACTCACCTGTATCTTACCACTTCTTATACCACTCTTCACACGTTCTCCAGTCATTATCAGCTCAGTGAAACCAGATGATGAGCTTCCAATGAGGTGACTATAGAAAGGACCATTTAGCGTACTCATAAACATATCCACTAGCTCCCTGTCAGTCAGAGGAGGTTGAACTCTGCCAGCCAGGTCTCTCCATTTCTGGGCATACTCTTTGAAATTCTCCTTAGCACCCATTGACATGCTTTGAAGCTGCATGCGAGTTGGTGCTAAATCAACATTATATTGGTATTGCCTATAGAAGGCCTCAGCAAGATCATTCCAATCACGAATATTGACACTCTCCAATTGGTAATACCATTCCAATTGAGCTCCAGACAAGCTCTCTTGGAAGAAATGAATCCATAACTTCTTATCAGCAGTATGCGGTTGAATCCTCCGGACATAGGACCTTAGATGCAGCTTGGGACATGAGACACCATCGTACACCACAAAAGTAGGAACCTTGAAGCCAATAGGTATAACCACTCCAGATACTAAACTCAAATCCTCAAAATCCAGCCCAGAAGATTTTTGTAACTCCATGGCATTCATTCTATCTACCAGCATCTTGTACTTATCCTCACTAGCAGGATCATGATAATAGTTTTCATCAGAATCAGAATCTCCAACAGTATCATGGAGACTACCTCCCTCTTTCTCAGAATTTTCAGACTCAGAATCCTCAATCTGTTCCTTTGTCTTGATAGGACCTCTGAATCTTCTTCCCAGATTGATAAGGCCTCATGACCTTCTAGTCTTCTTCTTCTTCTTAGCCAGCAGTGTCTTCAACTCATCTTGTCCCTTGGACAAGTTCAGAATCAACTCTTGGAATTGTGCATTCTGAGCCTGGAGATCTTTGACAGTCTGTTCAAGAGCCATTTCTGCTGAAATAAACAGCGAGAAGATAAGATACCTGTACATAAGAAACCTGTGATGCAATGATATGGTATGTTAATGCATATGCAATGTTTTCAAGGACCGCAGGATTTAAATTTGTTTAAACAATAAAAAAGGTAAACTTTTATTAGTAATCAATAAACTTGTTTGCCCCTTGGGCTTACAATCAAAATGAAATGAATACAAAAAATCGGGTTTTAAGTCTTCCCATGGACGTTTCCTCTTTGTGTTGAGGTATGAGTTGAGATTCCGCTCTTCGTGAAGTTGCTTTGTTAGCTCCAGGATTCTTTCTTGACTTGCTTTGTAATGAGTCTCAAAAGTATTTCTTTGCTCCTTCAACTGGATCCAGGACCTCTGTAACTCTTCCATATCAGTGGGCATGTCTGGATGAAGAATGACATAAGAAGTATCTCCTTCAGCAACAGGCTCCATGGTAACTGGCAGGATAGCAGGATATGGCATCATAAGAGTCTGAGCACGAGATCGCACCCATCTGAGATAAGGTTCCATAAGAATGGTGTACTTAGGTTCCAAAGTCTTGTTGTCAACCTTGTTCACTTTACCCCATGCTCGTATAAACCTTTGATGGTAACCTTGAAGATCGTTGTCGTAGTCGAACACAATGCCTCGAATCAACATGTCATGAGGACCATCACTCCGAGCGTAACCAAACTGATGTAGAGCTAAAGAAGGATTGTAGGTAATGCCCCCTCTTATGCCAAGAAGTGGCACATTAGGGAATTCTCCACAACGGTCAATGATAGTAACATTCTACATAGATCTAGAGCACCAATGAATATCTGAATGAAAAAGTGTCATGATCCTCTTGGACCACCTGAACCCTTGTTCATTCTTCATCACTGATTGAGGAAGGTGAGAAATAAACCACCTAGACAATAGAGGTATACAACACATCAGAGTTCCTCGTGCCTTCGTAGTACGGGTATGAAGAGAGTGTAAGATGTCTCCAAGTAATGTAGGCACTGGATTATGAATCAGAAATATGTTGATGGTGTGTACATCTATGAACTGGTCTGGATTGGGAAACAACACTAAGCTATAAATCAATAGGGCTAAGATCTCCTCAAAAGCATCACAACTCATAGCCTTCAAGAACAGTTGAGCTTTCTCCATCAATACCTTAGCAAGAATACCCTTAACTCAACTTCTCGTTTCTAGGACAATGTCTGATTTCTTCAAATGTAGGGATGCAACAATGACTTCAGGTTTAGGCTCTTTTTCCAAGCCTGTGAAGGGTTTCTGATCAAGGATAGGTATACCCAGAAGCTTGGAGAACTCTTCCATTGTAGGAACCAGCTGATAGTCGGGGAATGTGAAATAGTGATGTTCAGTGTCAAAGAACTGAAACAGGACACTCATCATGTCTTCATTGAACCCTGAAGTGACTAGATCCAGTAAGTGACCATGCCTCTTGATGAATTGGGAATTTTCAGAAACTTGAGAGACCAACTCCTTAATCTTGGGAGGTATTCCCATAAAGTTGATCCAGATAGTATTCCTACGAGCAGAAGCCATGACCTGCAACAAAGAACAAAGATAAATCCTTTGGTCCTTAAAATGGTTAGTGAAAATGCTATGCTTATGATGCATGATGATGCTATGATGTTATGCTCAATCACAAACATGTGGCACACACAAACAAGTCACACTATAGCCCTATGTTTGAAGGCTTGCATGAGGTTTAAAGGTAAGTACCTTCCCCTGAAGTTTAGATGGTTCATCCTGTCCTATAAAGTAACCAGGTTCTAAGGGATCTCAATATCATTGATCCTTCACAAGGGTGGTTGTTCAGTAGGCAACTTACTTGCCAACCAAAACCCTCCAAGTTTAGGATCTCAATGAGCGTAGCATCGAGTATCAACCAACTTTAGTCTTCACCAAAGCCGGCTACCTCACTACTTTCTAAAGGCCAAGATGGGATAACAAGGGTTCTAAAAGTCAGTTAGTGTATTGACAACATATGGCAGCCCCATATTATCCTTAACTTACTTAAGGAACATAAACACCAACCAAGAAGTCACACTAACTATGACCACCAGATCAACCATATCGATATACGCCGTACAGTTTCCTTGGTCTATTGCCATTTACCTAGGGTACACTAGATCCGGGTTAGGATCTTTCACACATAAAGCCCAACAAGTAATATATTGCAAACAAAGCAAACAATTTAAAGTGATCTAATTCCTAAGGGTACCCCTCTTTTACTTAGTAACTCCCCAGCAGAGTCGCCATTTCTGTAACACGGTGGGAGAAATGACTTTTCTATAAATGTTGCGGATAGCAAGAGTCGCCACCGACTTTTATTTTATCCAAAAGGAAAGGGCATAAAAGAACAGGAAAGAACTTAAAAAGATTTTGAGTTCGGGGGGTAGGTTATATAAAGGGAAGGTGTTAGCACCCTTTATATCCACGGGCTCTTAGTTACTTAGCTCACTTTAAATTGTTTTGAGAAAGTGTAGTGTGTGATTAAAAAATTTCTATGTACTTTATAATGATCCTCGTATGGATGTATATAAAGACTTTGTTTTGAAAATTTGTTTAAAATGTGAAGTGTAATGAAGTATTTTGAAGAAAAGTGAGCAAGTACTTAAGAGGAACCTACCCTAAATTAAATCTTTACTGTTCTTATATGTTCTTTCAATGGTAATACTATCCCTATTATTAAGGAATATGTAGTCATTACCTTGGATGTGATAAGGGACATGTGAAGGGACAATCTGAATGTAGGCAACTGTAAGGTGTCTTTAGCAATTCGTAGGGACTTACCATCTTTTTATTTCGAAGGGACAAGATCATTATTCCGTAGGCAACCTCGAAGGGACTTGATCTTATGAACTTAAAGGGACTTGATGATATTTTATGAAGGGACTTTGCTTAAGACACCTTACTTGACCTTAAAATTAGGCAACATGAGGAGTAACCCTAGAAAGTGTGAGATGGCGATCAAAGATCGACTTATGTGTGTGAGTGTTTGTATTCATGTATTTATCTTGTTTAAATTAGTTTTCTAAGTTATTTTAATTACACGTAGTTATTCACACCCTATAGTTACTAACCATGGCAATAAAAATATTTATAAACAAAATAAAATAAAGACAAAAATAATAAACCTACGACTATTACATGGCTTTCGCAATTACATAATAATAGAAATAATTAATAATAAATATATAATAAATAAATAATAATTAAAATGGTTAGTAATAATAATAATCATAAGAAAAGAGGTTAGCAAAAATATAAAGCATATAACATTTAAGAGAATATTTGTTAAGTTAAATAAATAATTTTAAAGAATTTAAAAAAAAAGAGAATAAGATAATTATAATAATAATAAACAATATAATAATTATTTACAACAAAAGGATTAATTATTTAATTATATATTAGAATAAAAAATTAATTAGATTAAATGTTAAAGTTAATGAAAATTAGGGTAAATGAAAATTAGGGTTTATATATTTTTAAGCAAAATTAGGGTTTTAATGTTTAATTGAAATATTAATTGATTTATTTACAAAAATATATAAATAATAATATAAACATGTTACAAAATAAATATAAACAATTTTTGTATTTAAGAAAATAAATTATGATTTTTTTTAAAAAATATAAAGAAAATAGTATAATATTATTTAGAAATTAGATTTAATAATTAATATAATAAAATAATTAAAATAAAAAAAACAAAAGAAACTAGGTTAAAAAAAATGGGGAGGTCTGGTTTTGATCCCAGGACCTCCCCTTTACCAAACAAAGGGGTTACCACCAGGCTGCGCATGCTTTTGAGAATATATGCTAACAATATGACTTAAATATTAAACCTGCAAAAAAAGAATGAAACATTAAAAAAAATCGTTTAGTGTTCTTGAGGCTGCAAAAATCGTTTCTCTTGTATGCTTTAGCTTGTCTATATATCATACAACAGAATTAGGTCAAAAAGATAGTCCAACCTTTGGACTTTTGGATCCATAGAGATTGAAAAAGATATGTCTTTAAAATATTGAAAATTTGGATATATCCTTGCTATTTTTGAATGATCTGATTTTGTATAGTTTCAATCACTTCTAAATGAACATTAAGACTTTCTAGAACCAAAATCAAATCAAATATTCACACTTTTATATTTTATTTTAATTTAAAATGATTTTTAATGTAAAAAATCATAATAAATAAAATAAAATGAATAAAAATATGAATAAATAATTTTTAATTCGTGCATGATGTCATGGAAGTGTTTGGATAATAAAAATGCAAGCCCATTTGGAGAAATTTGGTTCTAAGATCCCATTTGCTTCATAAACCTCTCAAAAATTTCCCAACTTTGCAAGGGCACAAATCCCTCAATTTTAATGCTATGAAGGTGTTATTGGACATTTTGGAAAGATTAGAGAGTCCTATAACCAACCTCTTTGGTCTCATGTCCATATCGTTTACCATTCTCAAGTTATGCCCTTTGGAAGTTGTTGACTTTTTGTTGACTTTTAAAATGACCTATAATGTCTTAGCTCATACCTTCCAAATGAAGCATTTTTGGGCTTGGCTTGTGAGACACAAAGTTGTAGAGAATTCAATTTCCTTCAAAATGAGCTTTGCATGGAAAATTTTTGATGAAGCATGTGAAAGTTATGGCTGGTCAAAGTTCAGTTGACTTTTCCTGTGAAAACCCTAATTTAGAAACTCCTGATTCTTGATGATCTGAAATCTCCTTGATGAATCATGATCAACCCTTGATCAAATGATGAATTTTACTTAATAAGCTTGATGTTGTCAAAAAATCATGATGTTTGACTTTGGTTTGACCACAGTTGACCTCAGTTTGACTTTTTAACTGCTTTGACTGATTTTTGCATATCTGATCATCTGACTGAGCAAACTTTTTGGGAAAGTCTTGAAACTTGACATGGGGATTATTGAACACATATAGGATGCTATGAATCTCACTTGAAGCCTTGGAAGTCCATTTAGCCTGATGAAATCCAAAACCCTAGTTTAAGATGCATTGCTTAGGAGGATGCATTATCTGAGGGAATTGTCAAACTTTCTGACTAATTGTGAACCTTGTGAACCTCAGTACACAATGTCTTGTCTTGGTGAGGAAAATTTTTGGGGTGCAACAGTCATATGATGGAAGAATTACTCAAAACAACATCAACGCACATCACAAGCCATATCATGCAGCGTATATCAGAGACAAACATAACAAAAACCGTTACCTTCCGAAAGTTATCGGAGTGAAGAAATCCCGCAGGTAAATATCTGTGTGGTTGCGTCTTATCTTCTTCTCGTTTCTCCTTCTCCGGATTTTTCTTTGCTGTGTGATTGTTGTCAAGATTGGGGCTCGATTCAAAACTCTTTAGTGAATTAGGGTTGACGAAATAATTTCTGCCGAGTCCAATCGTTTCTTTCTTTTTTGGCGATGGACATAACTCCTCTTTTTATAGTGTAGATTTAGGGTTTCGAATTTGAAATTAACTGAAGGATTTCTTCCCTTTTTGCTATGTATGTTTTCTCTTTTCCGTGTGTAAAAGTTTTTTTTACCAATTTTGTGAAAATTTTGGTTTTGCAACTCTATCGTATTCTGTTCATTTATACCTTTATCTCTGCACCGTTTAACTTAGTTTTTCTTATCTGAAATGAACTGAACATGTTGGCTTTGGACTGAATTAGTTGCTTTTTTTTTACCATCATAAAATCATATTTTTCACCGCTTGTTATCTTATTTACTGTTGTGAAAATTTCAACTTTTGGAGGGTCAAACTTGAGAACTGTTATCGGGATGAAGTTTTGACATGAACTTTGGCACATGAAGTTTTGACTTGAGCTTGAAATGAAAGGTGGCTTCGTTATAACAACCAAAAGAATGAGCATATTGGCCTCTAAGCATCTCAATGATGCATTCACTTGGCTGTAATATAGTCGGAAATCGCATGAACCAATTTTCATCTGTACCAATGCCTCTTGTGCTTCAGCTAACTCTGTCCGTGTAAGCTCTATGGCCATTTTGTTTTCAAGAAACTGAATTAGTAGCATTAAGTATACTCCAGCCATATAGATAGAAGATTTTTTTAAGTTTGCTTCTCTGACACGATCAGTAATTCCAAGCTTCACTAACTCACCTTGAATTATACGCATGCCAAACTGTATGTGCTTTCCACACTCCTTAAAAAGTCCTTTGGTGCTAATTGAATCTTATCTCCTAGTTTCCTTCTACCATTCCCAAAATATACTGGTTCAAGAGATTCCCGCCCAGTTGAAGTGAACCTGTTCGTGTTTCTAAGCTGTTCTTGAATGATTGTTTGCTTCTTAGGCAATGTTGCCCTTTCTCTGTAGTGAAGATCAGACCTGGAAAGACTTTGATCTAAAGCACTGAGCTCCTTCACTAGCTCTGTTTGCTTCCTTTCAGCCTTCACGACAGCATCCAGATTGTCTACATGGGGTACATTCTGATGTGTCTGTTGTAATCGTGAATTTTTATGTGTGATCGAACATATTCATTTCCGTATTGAACCGTGTATGATTTACTGATTTCTGGAAATTTGCAGGTGGAGGATTATTTTGATGTGCTAATTCTTTTGATTTTAAGTTGGTTTTTGTCGAACTGATCATCAGAACTTGCTGGCAGTAAGTTACAGTTCTGAATCTTGAAATTCAGATTGGTAGATGCTCCAACATTATGTACGTATAATCGGCAATCTTTCCAGGTTGCGCATTGAGCTTCTTGAAATCAATGTCATCATGAACAAGTGTGGTGTTATATCTATAAGGGCCTGTAGTTCGAAACTTGTAGAGGACAACAAACTTGCTTGTAGTTTGGACTTTATAGGAACTGTTTGAACTTTTGTAGAGAGCTCATATTTTCTTGTAACCGAACTTGGTAAGGAAATAAAGATTCTTATACTTTTTTCTCATTAGATATAAGAAAATGGAACAGCTGGGAACTTTGTCTTGCTCAGCTAAGAATCATCAGAATTATCATTGTAAAGTTATTCGTGAAATGGGCTTCAAAAATTAACTACACCACTTGCAATTATTTGATTATGCTCAAAATCCATGGCCTATTCTAAGTTAACCAAGATCTTAGAATAAATGCACACATAGTTTTTTTTCAAAATAGATAAAAATTATTTTAAAACAAATAGATAAAAATTTGCACTTTTTTTCGGAACCGTGATGACTCTAAGGTGTGGGGACAATGTTGCATGGGTTTAGAGCTGTCAAATGGTACTACGATTTTTGACCGAAACTTGCATTTCAAAAAGTTTCATAGAATCTAATTTTCAGATGATTTTTTGCATTGACTTCCATCATAACTTTCCCATGTAACCTATATAAATAATCTAAAAATATTCGTATCATTTCAAATAGTCCCCGATTTAATTTGATTTTTTTGACTGAAACTAGTGTATAATATATCATGATTTTTTGACCGAAACATGCATTTCAAAAAGTGTCAAAGAATCTAATTTTTAGATAAATTTTTGCATGGACTTCAAACATAACCATCCCCCGAAAAATATATAAAAGATCTGAAAACTTTCGTATCATTTCGAACAATCCTCGATTTAATTTGATTTATTTGAACTAAACTATTATAAACTAGTGCATAATATACTATGATTTTTTGACCGAAACTTTCTATTCAAAAAGTTTCATAGAATCTAATTTTCAGATGTTTTTTGCATGGACTTCCATCCTAACCTTCCCTTTGTAACATATATAAATGATCTGACAAGATTCGTATCATTTTGAATAGCCCCGATTTAATTTGATTTTTGACCTAATCTTGTATAAACTAGTGTATAATATATTACGATTGTTTGACTGAAACTTGCATTTCGAAAAGTTTCATAGAATCTAATTTTCAAATTATTTTTTGCATGGACTTCCATCATAACCTTCACCCGTAAAATATATAAATGATCTGAAAAGTTCCGTATCATTTCGAATAATCCTCGATTTAATTTGATTTATTTGACCTAAACTAGTATAAACTAGTGTATATATAATATACAATGATTTTTTGACCGAAACATGCATTTCAAAAAGTTTCAAAGAATCTAATTTTCAGAAGATTTTTTGCAAGGACTTCCATCCTAAGCTTCCCACATAACATATATAAATGATCTGAAAAGATTCGTATCATTTCGAATAGCCCCCGATTTAATTTGATATTTTTACCCAAACTAGTGTATAATATATCATGATTTTTTGACAGAAACATACATTTAAAAAAGTGTCATAAAATCTAATTTTCTGATAAATTTTTGCATGGACTTAAATCATAACCTTCCCCTGTAAAATATATAAATGATCTGAAATTTTTTGTATCATTTCGAACAATGCTCGATTTAATTTCATTTTTTGAACTAAACTAATATAAACTTGTGTAAAATATACTACTATTTTTTGACCGAAACTTGCATTTAAAAAAGTTTCATAGAATCTAATTTTCAGATGATTTTTTGCATGGACTTCCCTCATAACCTTCCCATGTAACATATATAAATAATCTGAAAATATTCGTATCATTTCGAAAAGCATTTGATTTATTTTGATTTTTTTGACCAAAATTAGTGGATAATATATCATGATTTTTTGACCGAAGCATGCATTTCAAAAAGTGTCATATAATCTAATTTTTAGATAAATTTTTGCATAGACTTCAATCATAACCTTCCCCCGTAAAATATATAAATGATCTGAAAAATTTCGTATCTTTTCAAACAGTCCCCAATTTAATTTGTTTTTTTTACCTAAACTAGTATAAACTAGTGTATAATATATTATGATTTTTGGACCGAAACTTGCATTTCGAAAAGTTTCATAGAATCTAATTTTCAGATGATTTTTTGCATGGACTTCGATCATAACCTTCCCTCGTAACATATATAAATGATATGAAAAGATTCGTATCATTTTGAATAGCCCCTGATTTAATTTGATTTTTTCGACCGAAACTTGTGTATCAAATATCATGATTTTTTGACCGAAACTTGCATTTCGAAAATTGTCATAAAGTCTAATTTTCAGATAAATTTTTGCATGGACTTAAATCATAACCTCCCCCCGTAAAATATATAAATGATCTGAAAAGTTTCGTATCGTTTCGAATAATGCTCGATTTAATTTGATTTTTTGACCTAAACTAATAAAAACTTGTGTATAATATACTACGATTCTTAACCGAAACTTGAATTTCAAAAAGTTTCATAGAATCTAATTTTCAGTTCATTTTTTGCATGGACTTCCATTATAACCTTCCCATGTAACATATATAAATAATCTAAAAATATTTGTATCCTTTCAAATAGTCCCCGATTTAATTTGATTTTTTTGACTGAAACTAGTGTATAATATATCATGATTTTTGGACCGAAACATGCATTTCAAAAATTGTTATAGAATCTAATTTTTAGATAAATTTTTGCATGGACTTCAAACATAACCATCCCCCAAAAAATATATAAAAGATCTGAAAAGTTTCGTATCATTTCGAACAATCCTCGATTTAATTTGATTTATTTGAACTAAACTATTATAAACTAGTACATATATAAATGATCTGAAAAGATTCCTATCATTTTGAATAGCCCCCGATTTAATTTGATTTTTTTGACCCAAACTAGTGTATAATATATCATGATTTTTTGACCGAAACATGCATTTCAAAAAGTGTCGTAAAATCTAATTTTCTGATAAATTTTTGCATGGACTTCCATCAAAACCTTCCCCTGTAAAATATATAAATGACCTGAAAAGTTTTATATCATTTCGAACAATGCTCGATTTAATTTGATTTTTTGACCTAAACTAATATAAACTTGTGTTTAATATACTACGATTTTTTGACTGAAACTTGCATTTCAAAAAGTTTCACAGAATCTAATTTTCAGATGATATTCTGAATGGACTTCCATCATAACCTTCCCATGTAACATATATAAATAATCTGAAAATATTCGTATCATTTCGAATAGCCCCGGATTTAATTTGATTTTTTTGACCAAAATTAGTGCATAATATATCATGATTTTTTGACCGAAACATGCATTTCAAAAAGTGTCATAGAATCTAATTTTTAGATAAATTTTTGTATGGACTTATATCATAACCTTCCCACAAAAATATATAAATGATCTGAAAAGTGTCGTATCATTTCGAACAATGCTCGATTTAATTTCATTTTTGACCTAAACTAATATAAACTTGTGTATAATATACTACTATTTTTTGACCGAAACTTGCATTTAAAAAAGTTTCATAGAATCTAATTTTCAGATGATTTTTTGCATGGACTTCCCTCATAACCTTCCCATGTAACATATATAAATAATCTGAAAATATTCGTATCATTTCAAGAAGCATTTGATTTATTTTGATTTTTTTTGACCAAAATTAGTGGATAATATATCATGATTTTTTGACCGAAGCATGCATTTCAAAAAGTGTCATATAATCTAATTTTTAGATAAATTTTTGCATAGACTTCAATCATAACCTTCCCCCGTAAAATATATAAATGATCTGAAAAATTTCGTATCTTTTCAAACAGTCCCCAATTTAATTTGTTTTTTTTACCTAAACTAGTATAAACTAGTGTATAATATATTATGATTTTTGGACCGAAACTTGCATTTCGAAAAGTTTCATAGAATCTAATTTTCAGATGATTTTTTGCATGGACTTCGATCATAACCTTCCCTCGTAACATATATAAATGATATGAAAAGATTCGTATCATTTTGAATAGCCCCTGATTTAATTTGATTTTTTCGACCGAAACTTGTGTATCATATATCATGATTTTTTGATCGAAACTTGCATTTCGAAAATTGTCATAAAGTCTAATTTTCAGATAAATTTTTGCATGGACTTAAATCATAACCTCCCCCCGTAAAATATATAAATGATCTGAAAAGTTTCGTATCGTTTCGAATAATGCTCGATTTAATTTGATTTTTTGACCTAAACTAATAAAAACTTGTGTATAATATACTACGATTCTTAACCGAAACTTGAATTTCAAAAAGTTTCATAGAATCTAATTTTCAGTTCATTTTTTGCATGGACTTCCATTATAACCTTCCCATGTAACATATATAAATAATCTAAAAATATTTGTATCCTTTCAAATAGTCCCCGATTTAATTTGATTTTTTTGACTGAAACTAGTGTATAATATATCATGATTTTTGGACCGAAACATGCATTTCAAAAATTGTTATAGAATCTAATTTTTAGATAAATTTTTGCATGGACTTCAAACATAACCATCCCCCAAAAAATATATAAAAGATCTGAAAAGTTTCGTATCATTTCGAACAATCCTCGATTTAATTTGATTTATTTGAACTAAACTATTATAAACTAGTACATATATAAATGATCTGAAAAGATTCCTATCATTTTGAATAGCCCCCGATTTAATTTGATTTTTTTGACCCAAACTAGTGTATAATATATCATGATTTTTTGACCGAAACATGCATTTCAAAAAGTGTCGTAAAATCTAATTTTCTGATAAATTTTTGCATGGACTTCCATCAAAACCTTCCCCTGTAAAATATATAAATGACCTGAAAAGTTTTATATCATTTCGAACAATGCTCGATTTAATTTGATTTTTTGACCTAAACTAATATAAACTTGTGTTTAATATACTACGATTTTTTGACCGAAACTTGCATTTCAAAAAGTTTCACAGAATCTAATTTTCAGATGATATTCTGAATGGACTTCCATCATAACCTTCCCATGTAACATATATAAATAATCTGAAAATATTCGTATCATTTCGAATAGCCCCGGATTTAATTTGATTTTTTTGACCAAAATTAGTGCATAATATATCATGATTTTTTGACCGAAACATGCATTTCAAAAAGTGTCATAGAATCTAATTTTTAGATAAATTTTGGTATGGACTTATATCATAACCTTCCCACAAAAATATATAAATGATCTGAAAATTGTCGTATCATTTCGAACAATGCTCGATTTAATTTCATTTTTGACCTAAACTAATATAAACTTGTGTATAATATACTACTATTTTATGACCGAAACTTGCATTTAAAAAAGTTTCATAGAATCTAATTTTCAGATGATTTTATGCATGGACTTCCATCATAACCTTCCCATGTAACATATATAAATAATCTGAAAATATTCGTATCATTTCAAGAAGCATTTGATTTATTTTGATTTTTTTGACCAAAATTAGTGGATAATATATCATGATTTTTTGACCGAAGCATGCATTTCAAAAAGTGTCATATAATCTAATTTTTAGATAAATTTTTGCATAGACTTCAATCATAACCTTCCCCCGTAAAATATATAAATGATCTGAAAAATTTCGTATCTTTTCAAACAGTCCCTAATTTAATTTGTTTTTTTTACCTAAACTAGTATAAACTAGTGTATAATATATTATGATTTTTGGACCGAAACTTGCATTTCGAAAAGTTTCATAGAATCTAATTTTCAGATGATTTTTTGCATGGACTTCGATCATAACCTTCCCTCGTAACATATATAAATGATATGAAAAGATTCGTATCATTTTGAATAGCCCCTGATTTAATTTGATTTTTTCGAACGAAACTTGTGTATCATATATCATGATTTTTTGACCGAAACTTGCATTTCGAAAATTGTCATAAAGTCTAATTTTCAGATAAATTTTTGCATGGACTTAAATCATAACCTCCCCCCGTAAAATATATAAATGATCTGAAAAGTTTCGTATCGTTTCGAATAATGCTCGATTTAATTTGATTTTTTGACCTAAACTAATAAAAACTTGTGTATAATATACTACGATTCTTAACCGAAACTTGAATTTCAAAAAGTTTCATAGAATCTAATTTTCAGTTCATTTTTTGCATGGACTTCCATTATAACCTTCCCATGTAACATATATAAATAATCTAAAAATATTTGTATCCTTTCAAATAGTCCCCGATTTAATTTGATTTTTTTGACTGAAACTAGTGTATAATATATCATGATTTTTGGACCGAAACATGCATTTCAAAAATTGTTATAGAATCTAATTTTTAGATAAAGTTTTGCATGGACTTCAAACATAACCATCCCCCAAAAAATATATAAAAGATCTGAAAAGTTTCGTATCATTTCGAACAATCCTCGATTTAATTTGATTTATTTGAACTAAACTATTATAAACTAGTACATATATAAATGATCTGAAAAGATTCCTATCATTTTGAATAGCCCCCGATTTAATTTAATTTTTTTGACCCAAACTAGTGTATAATATATCATGATTTTTTGACCGAAACATGCATTTCAAAAAGTGTCGTAAAATCTAATTTTCTGATAAATTTTTGCATGGACTTCCATCAAAACCTTCCCCTGTAAAATATATAAATGACCTGAAAAGTTTTATATCATTTCGAACAATGCTCGATTTAATTTGATTTTTTGACCTAAACTAATATAAACTTGTGTTTAATATACTACGATTTTTTGACCGAAACTTGCATTTCAAAAAGTTTCACAGAATCTAATTTTCAGATGATATTCTGAATGGACTTCCATCATAACCTTCCCATGTAACATATATAAATAATCTGAAAATATTCGTATCATTTCGAATAGCCCCGGATTTAATTTGATTTTTTTGACCAAAATTAGTGCATAATATATCATGATTTTTTGACCGAAACATGCATTTCAAAAAGTGTCATAGAATTTAATTTTTAGATAAATTTTTGTATGGACTTATATCATAACCTTCCCACGAAAATATATAAATGATCTGAAAAGTGTCGTATCATTTCGAACAATGCTCGATTTAATTTCATTTTTGACCTAAACTAATATAAACTTGTGTATAATATACTACTATTTTTTGACCGAAACTTGCATTTAAAAAAGTTTCATAGAATCTAATTTTCAGATGATTTTTTGCATGGACTTCCCTCATAACCTTCCCATGTAACATATATAAATAATCTGAAAATATTCGTATCATTTCGAAAAGCATTTGATTTATTTTGATTTTTTTTGACCAAAATTAGTGGATAATATATCATGATTTTTTGACCGAAGCATGCATTTCAAAAAGTGTCATATAATCTAATTTTTAGATAAATTTTTGCATAGACTTCAATCATAACCTTCCCCCGTAAAATATATAAATGATCTGAAAAATTTCGTATCTTTTCAAACAGTCCCCAATTTAATTTGTTTTTTTTACCTAAACTAGTATAAACTAGTGTATAATATATTATGATTTTTGGACCGAAACTTGCATTTCGAAAAGTTTCATAGAATCTAATTTTCAGATGATTTTTTGCATGGACTTCGATCATAACCTTCCCTCGTAACATATATAAATGATATGAAAAGATTCGTATCATTTTGAATAGCCCCTGATTTAATTTGATTTTTTCGACCGAAACTTGTGTATCATATATCATGATTTTTTGACCGAAACTTGCATTTCGAAAATTGTCATAAAGTCTAATTTTCAGATAAATTTTTGCATGGACTTAAATCATAACCTCCCCCCGTAAAATATATAAATGATCTGAAAAGTTTCGTATCGTTTCGAATAATGCTCGATTTAATTTGATTTTTTGACCTAAACTAATAAAAACTTGTGTATAATATACTACGATTCTTAACCGAAACTTGAATTTCAAAAAGTTTCATAGAATCTAATTTTCAGTTCATTTTTTGCATGGACTTCCATTATAACCTTCCCATGTAACATATATAAATAATCTAAAAATATTTGTATCCTTTCAAATAGTCCCCGATTTAATTTGATTTTTTTGACTGAAACTAGTGTATAATATATCATGATTTTTGGACCGAAACATGCATTTCAAAAATTGTTATAGAATCTAATTTTTAGATAAATTTTTGCATGGACTTCAAACATAACCATCCCCCAAAAAATATATAAAAGATCTGAAAAGTTTCGTATCATTTCGAACAATCCTCGATTTAATTTGATTTATTTGAACTAAACTATTATAAACTAGTACATATATAAATGATCTGAAAAGATTCCTATCATTTTGAATAGCCCCCGATTTAATTTGATTTTTTTGACCCAAACTAGTGTATAATATATCATGATTTTTTGACCGAAACATGCATTTCAAAAAGTGTCGTAAAATCTAATTTTCTGATAAATTTTTGCATGGACTTCCATCAAAACCTTCCCCTGTAAAATATATAAATGACCTGAAAAGTTTTATATCATTTCGAACAATGCTCGATTTAATTTGATTTTTTGACCTAAACTAATATAAACTTGTGTTTAATATACTACGATTTTTTGACCGAAACTTGCATTTCAAAAAGTTTCACAGAATCTAATTTTCAGATGATATTCTGAATGGACTTCCATCATAACCTTCCCATGTAACATATATAAATAATCTGAAAATATTCGTATCATTTCAAGAAGCATTTGATTTATTTTGATTTTTTTGACCAAAATTAGTGGATAATATATCATGATTTTTTGACCGAAGCATGCATTTCAAAAAGTGTCATATAATCTAATTTTTAGATAAATTTTTGCATAGACTTCAATCATAACCTTCCCCCGTAAAATATATAAATGATCTGAAAAATTTCGTATCTTTTCAAACAGTCCCCAATTTAATTTGTTTTTTTTACCTAAACTAGTATAAACTAGTGTACAATATATTATGATTTTTGGACCGAAACTTGCATTTCGAAAAGTTTCATAGAATCTAATTTTCAGATGATTTTTTGCATGGACTTCGATCATAACCTTCCCTCGTAACATATATAAATGATATGAAAAGATTCGTATCATTTTGAATAACCCCTGATTTAATTTGATTTTTTCGACCGAAACTTGTGTATCATATATCATGATTTTTTGACCGAAACTTGCATTTCGAAAATTGTCATAAAGTCTAATTTTCAGATAAATTTTTGCATGGACTTAAATCATAACCTCCCCCCGTAAAATATATAAATGATCTGAAAAGTTTCGTATCGTTTCGAATAATGCTCGATTTAATTTGATTTTTTGACCTAAACTAATAAAAACTTGTGTATAATATACTACGATTCTTAACCGAAACTTGAATTTCAAAAAGTTTCATAGAATCTAATTTTCAGTTCATTTTTTGCATGGACTTCCATTATAACCTTCCCATGTAACATATATAAATAATCTAAAAATATTTGTATCCTTTCAAATAGTCCCCGATTTAATTTGATTTTTTTGACTGAAACTAGTGTATAATATATCATGATTTTTGGACCGAAACATGCATTTCAAAAATTGTTATAGAATCTAATTTTTAGATAAATTTTTGCATGGACTTCAAACATAACCATCCCCCAAAAAATATATAAAAGATCTGAAAAGTTTCGTATCATTTCGAACAATCCTCGATTTAATTTGATTTATTTGAACTAAACTATTATAAACTAGTACATATATAAATGATCTGAAAAGATTCCTATCATTTTGAATAGCCCCCGATTTAATTTGATTTTTTTGACCCAAACTAGTGTATAATATATCATGATTTTTTGACCGAAACATGCATTTCAAAAAGTGTCGTAAAATCTAATTTTCTGATAAATTTTTGCATGGACTTCCATCAAAACCTTCCCCTGTAAAATATATAAATGACCTGAAAAGTTTTATATCATTTCGAACAATGCTCGATTTAATTTGATTTTTTGACCTAAACTAATATAAACTTGTGTTTAATATACTACGATTTTTTGACCGAAACTTGCATTTCAAAAAGTTTCACAGAATCTAATTTTCAGATGATATTCTGAATGGACTTCCATCATAACCTTCCCATGTAACATATATAAATAATCTGAAAATATTCGTATCATTTCGAATAGCCCCGGATTTAATTTGATTTTTTTGACCAAAATTAGTGCATAATATATCATGATTTTTTGACCGAAACATGCATTTCAAAAAGTGTCATAGAATCTAATTTTTAGATAAATTTTTGTATGGACTTATATCATAACCTTCCCACAAAAATATATAAATGATCTGAAAATTGTCGTATCATTTCGAACAATGCTCGATTTAATTTCATTTTTGACCTAAACTAATATAAACTTGTGTATAATATACTACTATTTTATGACCGAAACTTGCATTTAAAAAAGTTTCATAGAATCTAATTTTCAGATGATTTTATGCATGGACTTCCATCATAACCTTCCCATGTAACATATATAAATAATCTGAAAATATTCGTATCATTTCAAGAAGCATTTGATTTATTTTGATTTTTTTGACCAAAATTAGTGGATAATATATCATGATTTTTTGACCGAAGCATGCATTTCAAAAAGTGTCATATAATCTAATTTTTAGATAAATTTTTGCATAGACTTCAATCATAACCTTCCCCCGTAAAATATATAAATGATCTGAAAAATTTCGTATCTTTTCAAACAGTCCCCAATTTAATTTGTTTTTTTTACCTAAACTAGTATAAACTAGTGTACAATATATTATGATTTTTGGACCGAAACTTGCATTTCGAAAAGTTTCATAGAATCTAATTTTCAGATGATTTTTTGCATGGACTTCGATCATAACCTTCCCTCGTAACATATATAAATGATATGAAAAGATTCGTATCATTTTGAATAACCCCTGATTTAATTTGATTTTTTCGACCGAAACTTGTGTATCATATATCATGATTTTTTGACCGAAACTTGCATTTCGAAAATTGTCATAAAGTCTAATTTTCAGATAAATTTTTGCATGGACTTAAATCATAACCTCCCCCCGTAAAATATATAAATGATCTGAAAAGTTTCGTATCGTTTCGAATAATGCTCGATTTAATTTGATTTTTTGACCTAAACTAATAAAAACTTGTGTATAATATACTACGATTCTTAACCGAAACTTGAATTTCAAAAAGTTTCATAGAATCTAATTTTCAGTTCATTTTTTGCATGGACTTCCATTATAACCTTCCCATGTAACATATATAAATAATCTAAAAATATTTGTATCCTTTCAAATAGTCCCCGATTTAATTTGATTTTTTTGACTGAAACTAGTGTATAATATATCATGATTTTTGGACCGAAACATGCATTTCAAAAATTGTTATAGAATCTAATTTTTAGATAAATTTTTGCATGGACTTCAAACATAACCATCCCCCAAAAAATATATAAAAGATCTGAAAAGTTTCGTATCATTTCGAACAATCCTCGATTTAATTTGATTTATTTGAACTAAACTATTATAAACTAGTACATATATAAATGATCTGAAAAGATTCCTATCATTTTGAATAGCCCCCGATTTAATTTGATTTTTTTGACCCAAACTAGTGTATAATATATCATGATTTTTTGACCGAAACATGCATTTCAAAAAGTGTCGTAAAATCTAATTTTCTGATAAATTTTTGCATGGACTTCCATCAAAACCTTCCCCTGTAAAATATATAAATGACCTGAAAAGTTTTATATCATTTCGAACAATGCTCGATTTAATTTGATTTTTTGACCTAAACTAATATAAACTTGTGTTTAATATACTACGATTTTTTGACCGAAACTTGCATTTCAAAAAGTTTCACAGAATCTAATTTTCAGATGATATTCTGAATGGACTTCCATCATAACCTTCCCATGTAACATATATAAATAATCTGAAAATATTCGTATCATTTCGAATAGCCCCGGATTTAATTTGATTTTTTTGACCAAAATTAGTGCATAATATATCATGATTTTTTGACCGAAACATGCATTTCAAAAAGTGTCATAGAATTTAATTTTTAGATAAATTTTTGTATGGACTTATATCATAACCTTCCCACGAAAATATATAAATGATCTGAAAAGTGTCGTATCATTTCGAACAATGCTCGATTTAATTTCATTTTTGACCTAAACTAATATAAACTTGTGTATAATATACTACTATTTTTTGACCGAAACTTGCATTTAAAAAAGTTTCATAGAATCTAATTTTCAGATGATTTTTTGCATGGACTTCCCTCATAACCTTCCCATGTAACATATATAAATAATCTGAAAATATTCGTATCATTTCGAAAAGCATTTGATTTATTTTGATTTTTTTTGACCAAAATTAGTGGATAATATATCATGATTTTTTGACCGAAGCATGCATTTCAAAAAGTGTCATATAATCTAATTTTTAGATAAATTTTTGCATAGACTTCAATCATAACCTTCCCCCGTAAAATATATAAATGATATGAAAAATTTCGTATCTTTTCAAACAGTCCCCAATTTAATTTGTTTTTTTTACCTAAACTAGTATAAACTAGTGTATAATATATTATGATTTTTGGACCGAAACTTGCATTTCGAAAAGTTTCATAGAATCTAATTTTCAGATGATTTTTTGCATGGACTTCGATCATAACCTTCCCTCGTAACATATATAAATGATATGAAAAGATTCGTATCATTTTGAATAGCCCCTGATTTAATTTGATTTTTTCGACCGAAACTTGTGTATCATATATCATGATTTTTTGACCGAAACTTGCATTTCGAAAATTGTCATAAAGTCTAATTTTCAGATAAATTTTTGCATGGACTTAAATCATAACCTCCCCCCGTAAAATATATAAATGATCTGAAAAGTTTCGTATCGTTTCGAATAATGCTCGATTTAATTTGATTTTTTGACCTAAACTAATAAAAACTTGTGTATAATATACTACGATTCTTAACCGAAACTTGAATTTCAAAAAGTTTCATAGAATCTAATTTTGAGTTCATTTTTTGCATGGACTTCCATTATAACCTTCCCATGTAACATATATAAATAATCTAAAAATATTTGTATCCTTTCAAATAGTCCCCGATTTAATTTGATTTTTTTGACTGAAACTAGTGTATAATATATCATGATTTTTGGACCGAAACATGCATTTCAAAAATTGTTATAGAATCTAATTTTTAGATAAATTTTTGCATGGACTTCAAACATAACCATCCCCCAAAAAATATATAAAAGATCTGAAAAGTTTCGTATCATTTCGAACAATCCTCGATTTAATTTGATTTATTTGAACTAAACTATTATAAACTAGTACATATATAAATGATCTGAAAAGATTCCTATCATTTTGAATAGCCCCCGATTTAATTTGATTTTTTTGACCCAAACTAGTGTATAATATATCATGATTTTTTGACCGAAACATGCATTTCAAAAAGTGTCGTAAAATCTAATTTTCTGATAAATTTTTGCATGGACTTCCATCAAAACCTTCCCCTGTAAAATATATAAATGACCTGAAAAGTTTTATATCATTTCGAACAATGCTCGATTTAATTTGATTTTTTGACCTAAACTAATATAAACTTGTGTTTAATATACTACGATTTTTTGACCGAAACTTGCATTTCAAAAAGTTTCACAGAATCTAATTTTCAGATGATATTCTGAATGGACTTCCATCATAACCTTCCCATGTAACATATATAAATAATCTGAAAATATTCGTATCATTTCGAATAGCCCCGGATTTAATTTGATTTTTTTGACCAAAATTAGTGCATAATATATCATGATTTTTTGACCGAAACATGCATTTCAAAAAGTGTCATAGAATTTAATTTTTAGATAAATTTTTGTATGGACTTATATCATAACCTTCCCACGAAAATATATAAATGATCTGAAAAGTGTCGTATCATTTCGAACAATGCTCGATTTAATTTCATTTTTGACCTAAACTAATATAAACTTGTGTATAATATACTACTATTTTTTGACCGAAACTTGCATTTAAAAAAGTTTCATAGAATCTAATTTTCAGATGATTTTTTGCATGGACTTCCCTCATAACCTTCCCATGTAACATATATAAATAATCTGAAAATATTCGTATCATTTCGAAAAGCATTTGATTTATTTTGATTTTTTTGGACCAAAATTAGTGGATAATATATCATGATTTTTTGACCGAAGCATGCATTTCAAAAAGTGTCATATAATCTAATTTTTAGATAAATTTTTGCATAGACTTCAATCATAACCTTCCCCCGTAAAATATATAAATGATCTGAAAAATTTCGTATCTTTTCAAACAGTCCCCAATTAAATTTGTTTTTTTACCTAAACTAGTATAAACTAGTGTATAATATATTATGATTTTTGGACCGAAACTTGCATTTCGAAAAGTTTCATAGAATCTAATTTTCAGATGATTTTTTGCATGGACTTCGATCATAACCTTCCCTCGTAACATATATAAATGATATGAAAAGATTCGTATCATTTTGAATAGCCCCTGATTTAATTTGATTTTTTCGACCGAAACTTGTGTATCATATATCATGATTTTTTGACCGAAACTTGCATTTCGAAAATTGTCATAAAGTCTAATTTTCAGATAAATTTTTGCATGGACTTAAATCATAACCTCCCCCCGTAAAATATATAAATGATCTGAAAAGTTTCGTATCGTTTCGAATAATGCTCGATTTAATTTGATTTTTTGACCTAAACTAATAAAAACTTGTGTATAATATACTACGATTCTTAACCGAAACTTGAATTTCAAAAAGTTTCATAGAATCTAATTTTCAGTTCATTTTTTGCATGGACTTCCATTATAACCTTCCCATGTAACATATATAAATAATCTAAAAATATTTGTATCCTTTCAAATAGTCCCCGATTTAATTTGATTTTTTTGACTGAAACTAGTGTATAATATATCATGATTTTTGGACCGAAACATGCATTTCAAAAATTGTTATAGAATCTAATTTTTAGATAAATTTTTGCATGGACTTCAAACATAACCATCCCCCAAAAAATATATAAAAGATCTGAAAAGTTTCGTATCATTTCGAACAATCCTCGATTTAATTTGATTTATTTGAACTAAACTATTATAAACTAGTACATATATAAATGATCTGAAAAGATTCCTATCATTTTGAATAGCCCCCGATTTAATTTGATTTTTTTGACCCAAACTAGTGTATAATATATCATGATTTTTTGACCGAAACATGCATTTCAAAAAGTGTCGTAAAATCTAATTTTCTGATAAATTTTTGCATGGACTTCCATCAAAACCTTCCCCTGTAAAATATATAAATGACCTGAAAAGTTTTATATCATTTCGAACAATGCTCGATTTAATTTGATTTTTTGACCTAAACTAATATAAACTTGTGTTTAATATACTACGATTTTTTGACCGAAACTTGCATTTCAAAAAGTTTCACAGAATCTAATTTTCAGATGATATTCTGAATGGACTTCCATCATAACCTTCCCATGTAACATATATAAATAATCTGAAAATATTCGTATCATTTCGAATAGCCCCGGATTTAATTTGATTTTTTTGACCAAAATTAGTGCATAATATATCATGATTTTTTGACCGAAACATGCATTTCAAAAAGTGTCATAGAATCTAATTTTTAGATAAATTTTTGTATGGACTTATATCATAACCTTCCCACAAAAATATATAAATGATCTGAAAATTGTCGTATCATTTCGAACAATGCTCGATTTAATTTCATTTTTGACCTAAACTAATATAAACTTGTGTATAATATACTACTATTTTATGACCGAAACTTGCATTTAAAAAAGTTTCATAGAATCTAATTTTCAGATGATATTCTGAATGGACTTCCATCATAACCTTCCCATGTAACATATATAAATAATCTGAAAATATTCGTATCATTTCAAGAAGCATTTGATTTATTTTGATTTTTTTGACCAAAATTAGTGGATAATATATCATGATTTTTTGACCGAAGCATGCATTTCAAAAAGTGTCATATAATCTAATTTTTAGATAAATTTTTGCATAGACTTCAATCATAACCTTCCCCCGTAAAATATATAAATGATCTGAAAAATTTCGTATCTTTTCAAACAGTCCCCAATTTAATTTGTTTTTTTTTACCTAAACTAGTATAAACTAGTGTACAATATATTATGATTTTTGGACCGAAACTTGCATTTCGAAAAGTTTCATAGAATCTAATTTTCAGATGATTTTTTGCATGGACTTCGATCATAACCTTCCCTCGTAACATATATAAATGATATGAAAAGATTCGTATCATTTTGAATAACCCCTGATTTAATTTGATTTTTTCGACCGAAACTTGTGTATCATATATCATGATTTTTTGACCGAAACTTGCATTTCGAAAATTGTCATAAAGTCTAATTTTCAGATAAATTTTTGCATGGACTTAAATCATAACCTCCCCCCGTAAAATATATAAATGATCTGAAAAGTTTCGTATCGTTTCGAATAATGCTCGATTTAATTTGATTTTTTGACCTAAACTAATAAAAACTTGTGTATAATATACTACGATTCTTAACCGAAACTTGAATTTCAAAAAGTTTCATAGAATCTAATTTTCAGTTCATTTTTTGCATGGACTTCCATTATAACCTTCCCATGTAACATATATAAATAATCTAAAAATATTTGTATCCTTTCAAATAGTCCCCGATTTAATTTGATTTTTTTGACTGAAACTAGTGTATAATATATCATGATTTTTGGACCGAAACATGCATTTCAAAAATTGTTATAGAATCTAATTTTTAGATAAATTTTTGCATGGACTTCAAACATAACCATCCCCCAAAAAATATATAAAAGATCTGAAAAGTTTCGTATCATTTCGAACAATCCTCGATTTAATTTGATTTATTTGAACTAAACTATTATAAACTAGTACATATATAAATGATCTGAAAAGATTCCTATCATTTTGAATAGCCCCCGATTTAATTTGATTTTTTTGACCCAAACTAGTGTATAATATATCATGATTTTTTGACCGAAACATGCATTTCAAAAAGTGTCGTAAAATCTAATTTTCTGATAAATTTTTGCATGGACTTCCATCAAAACCTTCCCCTGTAAAATATATAAATGACCTGAAAAGTTTTATATCATTTCGAACAATGCTCGATTTAATTTGATTTTTTGACCTAAACTAATATAAACTTGTGTTTAATATACTACGATTTTTTGACCGAAACTTGCATTTCAAAAAGTTTCACAGAATCTAATTTTCAGATGATATTCTGAATGGACTTCCATCATAACCTTCCCATGTAACATATATAAATAATCTGAAAATATTCGTATCATTTCGAATAGCCCCGGATTTAATTTGATTTTTTTGACCAAAATTAGTGCATAATATATCATGATTTTTTGACCGAAACATGCATTTCAAAAAGTGTCATAGAATCTAATTTTTAGATAAATTTTGGTATGGACTTATATCATAACCTTCCCACAAAAATATATAAATGATCTGAAAATTGTCGTATCATTTCGAACAATGCTCGATTTAATTTCATTTTTGACCTAAACTAATATAAACTTGTGTATAATATACTACTATATTATGACCGAAACTTGCATTTAAAAAAGTTTCATAGAATCTAATTTTCAGATGATTTTATGCATGGACTTCCATCATAACCTTCCCATGTAACATATATAAATAATCTGAAAATATTCGTATCATTTCAAGAAGCATTTGATTTATTTTGATTTTTTTGACCAAAATTAGTGGATAATATATCATGATTTTTTGACCGAAGCATGCATTTCAAAAAGTGTCATATAATCTAATTTTTAGATAAATTTTTGCATAGACTTCAATCATAACCTTCCCCCGTAAAATATATAAATGATCTGAAAAATTTCGTATCTTTTCAAACAGTCCCTAATTTAATTTGTTTTTTTTACCTAAACTAGTATAAACTAGTGTATAATATATTATGATTTTTGGACCGAAACTTGCATTTCGAAAAGTTTCATAGAATCTAATTTTCAGATGATTTTTTGCATGGACTTCGATCATAACCTTCCCTCGTAACATATATAAATGATATGAAAAGATTCGTATCATTTTGAATAGCCCCTGATTTAATTTGATTTTTTCGACCGAAACTTGTGTATCATATATCATGATTTTTTGACCGAAACTTGCATTTCGAAAATTGTCATAAAGTCTAATTTTCAGATAAATTTTTGCATGGACTTAAATCATAACCTCCCCCCGTAAAATATATAAATGATCTGAAAAGTTTCGTATCGTTTCGAATAATGCTCGATTTAATTTGATTTTTTGACCTAAACTAATAAAAACTTGTGTATAATATACTACGATTCTTAACCGAAACTTGAATTTCAAAAAGTTTCATAGAATCTAATTTTCAGTTCATTTTTTGCATGGACTTCCATTATAACCTTCCCATGTAACATATATAAATAATCTAAAAATATTTGTATCCTTTCAAATAGTCCCCGATTTAATTTGATTTTTTTGACTGAAACTAGTGTATAATATATCATGATTTTTGGACCGAAACATGCATTTAAAAAATTGTTATAGAATCTAATTTTTAGATAAAGTTTTGCATGGACTTCAAACATAACCATCCCCCAAAAAATATATAAAAGATCTTAAAAGTTTCGTATCATTTCGAACAATCCTCGATTTAATTTGATTTATTTGAACTAAACTATTATAAACTAGTACATATATAAATGATCTGAAAAGATTCCTATCATTTTGAATAGCCCCCGATTTAATTTGATTTTTTTGACCCAAACTAGTGTATAATATATCATGATTTTTTGACCGAAACATGCATTTCAAAAAGTGTCGTAAAATCTAATTTTCTGATAAATTTTTGCATGGACTTCCATCAAAACCTTCCCCTGTAAAATATATAAATGACCTGAAAAGTTTTATATCATTTCGAACAATGCTCGATTTAATTTGATTTTTTGACCTAAACTAATATAAACTTGTGTTTAATATACTACGATTTTTTGACCGAAACTTGCATTTCAAAAAGTTTCACAGAATCTAATTTTCAGATGATATTCTGAATGGACTTCAATCATAACCTTCCCATGTAACATATATAAATAATCTGAAAATATTCGTATCATTTCGAATAGCCCCGGATTTAATTTGATTTTTTTGACCAAAATTAGTGCATAATATATCATGATTTTTTGACCGAAACATGCATTTCAAAAAGTGTCATTGAATTTAATTTTTAGATAAATTTTTGTATGGACTTATATCATAACCTTCCCACGAAAATATATAAATGATCTGAAAAGTGTCGTATCATTTCGAACAATGCTCGATTTAATTTCATTTTTGACCTAAACTAATATAAACTTGTGTATAATATACTACTATTTTTTGACCGAAACTTGCATTTAAAAAAGTTTCATAGAATCTAATTTTCAGATGATTTTTTGCATGGACTTCCCTCATAACCTTCCCATGTAACATATATAAATAATCTGAAAATATTCGTATCATTTCGAAAAGCATTTGATTTATTTTGATTTTTTTTGACCAAAATTAGTGGATAATATATCATGATTTTTTGACCGAAGCATGCATTTCAAAAAGTGTCATATAATCTAATTTTTAGATAAATTTTTGCATAGACTTCAATCATAACCTTCCCCCGTAAAATATATAAATGATCTGAAAAATTTCGTATCTTTTCAAACAGTCCCCAATTTAATTTGTTTTTTTACCTAAACTAGTATAAACTAGTGTATAATATATTATGATTTTTGGACCGAAACTTGCATTTCGAAAAGTTTCATAGAATCTAATTTTCAGATGATTTTTTGCATGGACTTCGATCATAACCTTCCCTCGTAACATATATAAATGATATGAAAAGATTCGTATCATTTTGAATAGCCCCTGATTTAATTTGATTTTTTCGACCGAAACTTGTGTATCATATATCATGATTTTTTGACCGAAACTTGCATTTCGAAAATTGTCATAAAGTCTAATTTTCAGATAAATTTTTGCATGGACTTAAATCATAACCTCCCCCCGTAAAATATATAAATGATCTGAAAAGTTTCGTATCGTTTCGAATAATGCTCGATTTAATTTGATTTTTTGACCTAAACTAATAAAAACTTGTGTATAATATACTACGATTCTTAACCGAAACTTGAATTTCAAAAAGTTTCATAGAATCTAATTTTCAGTTCATTTTTTGCATGGACTTCCATTATAACCTTCCCATGTAACATATATAAATAATCTAAAAATATTTGTATCCTTTCAAATAGTCCCCGATTTAATTTGATTTTTTTGACTGAAACTAGTGTATAATATATCATGATTTTTGGACCGAAACATGCATTTCAAAAATTGTTATAGAATCTAATTTTTAGATAAATTTTTGCATGGACTTCAAACATAACCATCCCCCAAAAAATATATAAAAGATCTGAAAAGTTTCGTATCATTTCGAACAATCCTCGATTTAATTTGATTTATTTGAACTAAACTATTATAAACTAGTACATATATAAATGATCTGAAAAGATTCCTATCATTTTGAATAGCCCCCGATTTAATTTGATTTTTTTGACCCAAACTAGTGTATAATATATCATGATTTTTTGACCGAAACATGCATTTCAAAAAGTGTCGTAAAATCTAATTTTCTGATAAATTTTTGCATGGACTTCCATCAAAACCTTCCCCTGTAAAATATATAAATGACCTGAAAAGTTTTATATCATTTCGAACAATGCTCGATTTAATTTGATTTTTTGACCTAAACTAATATAAACTTGTGTTTAATATACTACGATTTTTTGACCGAAACTTGCATTTCAAAAAGTTTCACAGAATCTAATTTTCAGATGATATTCTGAATGGACTTCCATCATAACCTTCCCATGTAACATATATAAATAATCTGAAAATATTCGTATCATTTCGAATAGCCCCGGATTTAATTTGATTTTTTTGACCAAAATTAGTGCATAATATATCATGATTTTTTGACCGAAACATGCATTTCAAAAAGTGTCATAGAATTTAATTTTTAGATAAATTTTTGTATGGACTTATATCATAACCTTCCCACGAAAATATATAAATGATCTGAAAAGTGTCGTATCATTTCGAACAATGCTCGATTTAATTTCATTTTTGACCTAAACTAATATAAACTTGTGTATAATATACTACTATTTTTTGACCGAAACTTGCATTTAAAAAAGTTTCATAGAATCTAATTTTCAGATGATTTTTTGCATGGACTTCCCTCATAACCTTCCCATGTAACATATATAAATAATCTGAAAATATTCGTATCATTTCGAAAAGCATTTGATTTATTTTGATTTTTTTTGACCAAAATTAGTGGATAATATATCATGATTTTTTGACCGAAGCATGCATTTCAAAAAGTGTCATATAATCTAATTTTTAGATAAATTTTTGCATAGACTTCAATCATAACCTTCCCCCATAAAATATATAAATGATCTGAAAAATTTCGTATCTTTTCAAACAGTCCCCAATTAAATTTGTTTTTTTACCTAAACTAGTATAAACTAGTGTATAATATATTATGATTTTTGGACCGAAACTTGCATTTCGAAAAGTTTCATAGAATCTAATTTTCAGATGATTTTTTGCATGGACTTCGATCATAACCTTCCCTCGTAACATATATAAATGATATGAAAAGATTCGTATCATTTTGAATAGCCCCTGATTTAATTTGATTTTTTCGACCGAAACTTGTGTATCATATATCATGATTTTTTGACCGAAACTTGCATTTCGAAAATTGTCATAAAGTCTAATTTTCAGATAAATTTTTGCATGGACTTAAATCATAACCTCCCCCCGTAAAATATATAAATGATCTGAAAAGTTTCGTATCGTTTCGAATAATGCTCGATTTAATTTGATTTTTTGACCTAAACTAATAAAAACTTGTGTATAATATACTACGATTCTTAACCGAAACTTGAATTTCAAAAAGTTTCATAGAATCTAATTTTGAGTTCATTTTTTGCATGGACTTCCATTATAACCTTCCCATGTAACATATATAAATAATCTAAAAATATTTGTATCCTTTCAAATAGTCCCCGATTTAATTTGATTTTTTTGACTGAAACTAGTGTATAATATATCATGATTTTTGGACCGAAACATGCATTTCAAAAATTGTTATAGAATCTAATTTTTAGATAAATTTTTGCATGGACTTCAAACATAACCATCCCCCAAAAAATATATAAAAGATCTGAAAAGTTTCGTATCATTTCGAACAATCCTCGATTTAATTTGATTTATTTGAACTAAACTATTATAAACTAGTACATATATAAATGATCTGAAAAGATTCCTATCATTTTGAATAGCCCCCGATTTAATTTGATTTTTTTGACCCAAACTAGTGTATAATATATCATGATTTTTTGACCGAAACATGCATTTCAAAAAGTGTCGTAAAATCTAATTTTCTGATAAATTTTTGCATGGACTTCCATCAAAACCTTCCCCTGTAAAATATATAAATGACCTGAAAAGTTTTATATCATTTCGAACAATGCTCGATTTAATTTGATTTTTTGACCTAAACTAATATAAACTTGTGTTTAATATACTACGATTTTTTGACCGAAACTTGCATTTCAAAAAGTTTCACAGAATCTAATTTTCAGATGATATTCTGAATGGACTTCCATCATAACCTTCCCATGTAACATATATAAATAATCTGAAAATATTCGTATCATTTCGAATAGCCCCGGATTTAATTTGATTTTTTTGACCAAAATTAGTGCATAATATATCATGATTTTTTGACCGAAACATGCATTTCAAAAAGTGTCATAGAATTTAATTTTTAGATAAATTTTTGTATGGACTTATATCATAACCTTCCCACGAAAATATATAAATGATCTGAAAAGTGTCGTATCATTTCGAACAATGCTCGATTTAATTTCATTTTTGACCTAAACTAATATAAACTTGTGTATAATATACTACTATTTTTTGACCGAAACTTGCATTTAAAAAAGTTTCATAGAATCTAATTTTCAGATGATTTTTTGCATGGACTTCCCTCATAACCTTCCCATGTAACATATATAAATAATCTGAAAATATTCGTATCATTTCGAAAAGCATTTGATTTATTTTGATTTTTTTTGACCAAAATTAGTGGATAATATATCATGATTTTTTGACCGAAGCATGCATTTCAAAAAGTGTCATATAATCTAATTTTTAGATAAATTTTTGCATAGACTTCAATCATAACCTTCCCCCGTAAAATATATAAATGATCTGAAAAATTTCGTATCTTTTCAAACAGTCCCCAATTAAATTTGTTTTTTTTACCTAAACTAGTATAAACTAGTGTATAATATATTATGATTTTTGGACCGAAACTTGCATTTCGAAAAGTTTCATAGAATCTAATTTTCAGATGATTTTTTGCATGGACTTCGATCATAACCTTCCCTCGTAACATATATAAATGATATGAAAAGATTCGTATCATTTTGAATAGCCCCTGATTTAATTTGATTTTTTCGACCGAAACTTGTGTATCATATATCATGATTTTTTGACCGAAACTTGCATTTCGAAAATTGTCATAAAGTCTAATTTTCAGATAAATTTTTGCATGGACTTAAATCATAACCTCCCCCCGTAAAATATATAAATGATCTGAAAAGTTTCGTATCGTTTCGAATAATGCTCGATTTAATTTGATTTTTTGACCTAAACTAATAAAAACTTGTGTATAATATACTACGATTCTTAACCGAAACTTGAATTTCAAAAAGTTTCATAGAATCTAATTTTCAGTTCATTTTTTGCATGGACTTCCATTATAACCTTCCCATGTAACATATATAAATAATCTAAAAATATTTGTATCCTTTCAAATAGTCCCCGATTTAATTTGATTTTTTTGACTGAAACTAGTGTATAATATATCATGATTTTTGGACCGAAAAATGCATTTCAAAAATTGTTATAGAATCTAATTTTTAGATAAATTTTTGCATGGACTTCAAACATAACCATCCCCCAAAAAATATATAAAAGATCTGAAAAGTTTCGTATCATTTCGAACAATCCTCGATTTAATTTGATTTATTTGAACTAAACTATTATAAACTAGTACATATATAAATGATCTGAAAAGATTCCTATCATTTTGAATAGCCCCCGATTTAATTTGATTTTTTTGACCCAAACTAGTGTATAATATATCATGATTTTTTGACCGAAACATGCATTTCAAAAAGTGTCGTAAAATCTAATTTTCTGATAAATTTTTGCATGGACTTCCATCAAAACCTTCCCCTGTAAAATATATAAATGACCTGAAAAGTTTTATATCATTTCGAACAATGCTCGATTTAATTTGATTTTTTGACCTAAACTAATATAAACTTGTGTTTAATATACTACGATTTTTTGACCGAAACTTGCATTTCAAAAAGTTTCACAGAATCTAATTTTCAGATGATATTCTGAATGGACTTCCATCATAACCTTCCCATGTAACATATATAAATAATCTGAAAATATTCGTATCATTTCGAATAGCCCCGGATTTAATTTGATTTTTTTGACCAAAATTAGTGCATAATATATCATGATTTTTTGACCGAAACATGCATTTCAAAAAGTGTCATAGAATCTAATTTTTAGATAAATTTTTGTATGGACTTATATCATAACCTTCCCACAAAAATATATAAATGATCTGAAAATTGTCGTATCATTTCGAACAATGCTCGATTTAATTTCATTTTTGACCTAAACTAATATAAACTTGTGTATAATATACTACTATTTTATGACCGAAACTTGCATTTAAAAAAGTTTCATAGAATCTAATTTTCAGATGATTTTATGCATGGACTTCCATCATAACCTTCCCATGTAACATATATAAATAATCTGAAAATATTCGTATCATTTCCAGAAGCATTTGATTTATTTTGATTTTTTTGACCAAAATTAGTGGATAATATATCATGATTTTTTGACCGAAGCATGCATTTCAAAAAGTGTCATATAATCTAATTTTTAGATAAATTTTTGCATAGACTTCAATCATAACCTTCCCCCGTAAAATATATAAATGATCTGAAAAATTTCGTATCTTTTCAAACAGTCCCCAATTTAATTTGTTTTTTTTACCTAAACTAGTATAAACTAGTGTACAATATATTATGAGTTTTGGACCGAAACTTGCATTTCGAAAAGTTTCATAGAATCTAATTTTCAGATGATTTTTTGCATGGACTTCGATCATAACCTTCCCTCGTAACATATATAAATGATATGAAAAGATTCGTATCATTTTGAATAACCCCTGATTTAATTTGATTTTTTCGACCGAAACTTGTGTATCATATATCATGATTTTTTGACCGAAACTTGCATTTCGAAAATTGTCATAAAGTCTAATTTTCAGATAAATTTTTGCATGGACTTAAATCATAACCTCCCCCCGTAAAATATATAAATGATCTGAAAAGTTTCGTATCGTTTCGAATAATGCTCGATTTAATTTGATTTTTTGACCTAAACTAATAAAAACTTGTGTATAATATACTACGATTCTTAACCGAAACTTGAATTTCAAAAAGTTTCATAGAATCTAATTTTCAGTTCATTTTTTGCATGGACTTCCATTATAACCTTCCCATGTAACATATATAAATAATCTAAAAATATTTGTATCCTTTCAAATAGTCCCCGATTTAATTTGATTTTTTTGACTGAAACTAGTGTATAATATATCATGATTTTTGGACCGAAACATGCATTTCAAAAATTGTTATAGAATCTAATTTTTAGATAAATTTTTGCATGGACTTCAAACATAACCATCCCCCAAAAAATATATAAAAGATCTGAAAAGTTTCGTATCATTTCGAACAATCCTCGATTTAATTTGATTTATTTGAACTAAACTATTATAAACTAGTACATATATAAATGATCTGAAAAGATTCCTATCATTTTGAATAGCCCCCGATTTAATTTGATTTTTTTGACCCAAACTAGTGTATAATATATCATGATTTTTTGACCGAAACATGCATTTCAAAAAGTGTCGTAAAATCTAATTTTCTGATAAATTTTTGCATGGACTTCCATCAAAACCTTCCCCTGTAAAATATATAAATGACCTGAAAAGTTTTATATCATTTCGAACAATGCTCGATTTAATTTGATTTATTGACCTAAACTAATATAAACTTGTGTTTAATATACTACGATTTTTTGACCGAAACTTGCATTTCAAAAAGTTTCACAGAATCTAATTTTCAGATGATATTCTGAATGGACTTCCATCATAACCTTCCCATGTAACATATATAAATAATCTGAAAATATTCGTATCATTTCGAATAGCCCCGGATTTAATTTGATTTTTTTGACCAAAATTAGTGCATAATATATCATGATTTTTTGACCGAAACATGCATTTCAAAAAGTGTCATAGAATGTAATTTTTAGATAAATTTTTGTATGGACTTATATCATAACCTTCCCACGAAAATATATAAATGATCTGAAAAGTGTCGTATCATTTCGAACAATGCTCGATTTAATTTCATTTTTGACCTAAACTAATATAAACTTGTGTATAATATACTACTATTTTTTGACCGAAACTTGCATTTAAAAAAGTTTCATAGAATCTAATTTTCAGATGATTTTTTGCATGGACTTCCCTCATAACCTTCCCATGTAACATATATAAATAATATGAAAATATTCGTATCATTTCGAAAAGCATTTGATTTATTTTGATTTTTTTGGACCAAAATTAGTGGATAATATATCATGATTTTTTGACCGAAGCATGCATTTCAAAAAGTGTCATATAATCTAATTTTTAGATAAATTTTTGCATAGACTTCAATCATAACCTTCCCCCGTAAAATATATAAATGATCTGAAAAATTTCGTATCTTTTCAAACAGTCCCCAATTTAATTTGTTTTTTTTACCTAAACTAGTATAAACTAGTGTATAATATATTATGATTTTTGGACCGAAACTTGCATTTCGAAAAGTTTCATAGAATCTAATTTTCAGATGATTATTTGCATGGACTTCGATCATAACCTTCCCTCGTAACATATATAAATGATATGAAAAGATTCGTATCATTTTGAATAGCCCCTGATTTAATTTGATTTTTTCGACCGAAACTTGTGTATCATATATCATGATTTTTTGACCGAAACTTGCATTTCGAAAATTGTCATAAAGTCTAATTTTCAGATAAATTTTTGCATGGACTTAAATCATAACCTCCCCCCGTAAAATATATAAATGATCTGAAAAGTTTCGTATCGTTTCGAATAATGCTCGATTTAATTTGATTTTTTGACCTAAACTAATAAAAACTTGTGTATAATATACTACGATTCTTAACCGAAACTTGAATTTCAAAAAGTTTCATAGAATCTAATTTTCAGTTCATTTTTTGCATGGACTTCCATTATAACCTTCCCATGTAACATATATAAATAATCTAAAAATATTTGTATCCTTTCAAATAGTCCCCGATTTAATTTGATTTTTTTGACTGAAACTAGTGTATAATATATCATGATTTTTGGACCGAAACATGCATTTCAAAAATTGTTATAGAATCTAATTTTTAGATAAATTTTTGCATGGACTTCAAACATAACCATCCCCCAAAAAATATATAAAAGATCTGAAAAGTTTCGTATCATTTCGAACAATCCTCGATTTAATTTGATTTATTTGAACTAAACTATTATAAACTAGTACATATATAAATGATCTGAAAAGATTCCTATCATTTTGAATAGCCCCCGATTTAATTTGATTTTTTTGACCCAAACTAGTGTATAATATATCATGATTTTTTGACCGAAACATGCATTTCAAAAAGTGTCGTAAAATCTAATTTTCTGATAAAGTTTTGCATGGACTTCCATCAAAACCTTCCCCTGTAAAATATATAAATGACCTGAAAAGTTTTATATCATTTCGAACAATGCTCGATTTAATTTGATTTTTTGACCTAAACTAATATAAACTTGTGTTTAATATACTACGATTTTTTGACCGAAACTTGCATTTCAAAAAGTTTCACAGAATCTAATTTTCAGATGATATTCTGAATGGACTTCCATCATAACCTTCCCATGTAACATATATAAATAATCTGAAAATATTCGTATCATTTCGAATAGCCCCGGATTTAATTTGATTTTTTTGACCAAAATTAGTGCATAATATATCATGATTTTTTGACCGAAACATGCATTTCAAAAAGTGTCATAGAATTTAATTTTTAGATAAATTTTTGTATGGACTTATATCATAACCTTCCCACGAAAATATATAAATGATCTGAAAAGTGTCGTATCATTTCGAACAATGCTCGATTTAATTTCATTTTTGACCTAAACTAATATAAACTTGTGTATAATATACTACTATTTTTTGACCGAAACTTGCATTTAAAAAAGTTTCATAGAATCTAATTTTCAGATGATTTTTTGCATGGACTTCCCTCATAACCTTCCCATGTAACATATATAAATAATCTGAAAATATTCGTATCATTTCGAAAAGCATTTGATTTATTTTGATTTTTTTGGACCAAAATTAGTGGATAATATATCATGATTTTTTGACCGAAGCATGCATTTCAAAAAGTGTCATATAATCTAATTTTTAGATAAATTTTTGCATAGACTTCAATCAGAACCTTCCCCCGTAAAATATATAAATGATCTGAAAGATTTCGTATCTTTTCAAACAGTCCCCAATTTAATTTGTTTTTTTACCTAAACTAGTATAAACTAGTGTATAATATATTATGATTTTTGGACCGAAACTTGCATTTCGAAAAGTTTCATAGAATCTAATTTTCAGATGATTTTTTGCATGGACTTCGATCATAACCTTCCCTCGTAACATATATAAATGATATGAAAAGATTCGTATCATTTTGAATAGCCCCTGATTTAATTTGATTTTTTCGACCGAAACTTGTGTATCATATATCATGATTTTTTGACCGAAACTTGCATTTCGAAAATTGTCATAAAGTCTAATTTTCAGATAAATTTTTGCATGGACTTAAATCATAACCTCCCCCCGTAAAATATATAAATGATCTGAAAAGTTTCGTATCGTTTCGAATAATGCTCGATTTAATTTGATTTTTTGACCTAAACTAATAAAAACTTGTGTATAATATACTACGATTCTTAACCGAAACTTGAATTTCAAAAAGTTTCATAGAATCTAATTTTCAGTTCATTTTTTGCATGGACTTCCATTATAACCTTCCCATGTAACATATATAAATAATCTAAAAATATTTGTATCCTTTCAAATAGTCCCCGATTTAATTTGATTTTTTTGACTGAAACTAGTGTATAATATATCATGATTTTTGGACCGAAACATGCATTTCAAAAATTGTTATAGAATCTAATTTTTAGATAAATTTTTGCATGGACTTCAAACATAACCATCCCCCAAAAAATATATAAAAGATCTGAAAAGTTTCGTATCATTTCGAACAATCCTCGATTTAATTTGATTTATTTGAACTAAACTATTATAAACTAGTACATATATAAATGATCTGAAAAGATTCCTATCATTTTGAATAGCCCCCGATTTAATTTGATTTTTTTGACCCAAACTAGTGTATAATATATCATGATTTTTTGACCGAAACATGCATTTCAAAAAGTGTCGTAAAATCTAATTTTCTGATAAAGTTTTGCATGGACTTCCATCAAAACCTTCCCCTGTAAAATATATAAATGACCTGAAAAGTTTTATATCATTTCGAACAATGCTCGATTTAATTTGATTTTTTGACCTAAACTAATATAAACTTGTGTTTAATATACTACGATTTTTTGACCGAAACTTGCATTTCAAAAAGTTTCACAGAATCTAATTTTCAGATGATATTCTGAATGGACTTCCATCATAACCTTCCCATGTAACATATATAAATAATCTGAAAATATTCGTATCATTTCGAATAGCCCCGGATTTAATTTGATTTTTTTGACCAAAATTAGTGCATAATATATCATGATTTTTTGACCGAAACATGCATTTCAAAAAGTGTCATAGAATTTAATTTTTAGATAAATTTTTGTATGGACTTATATCATAACCTTCCCACGAAAATATATAAATGATCTGAAAAGTGTCGTATCATTTCGAACAATGCTCGATTTAATTTCATTTTTGACCTAAACTAATATAAACTTGTGTATAATATACTACTATTTTTTGACCGAAACTTGCATTTAAAAAAGTTTCATAGAATCTAATTTTCAGATGATTTTTTGCATGGACTTCCCTCATAACCTTCCCATGTAACATATATAAATAATCTGAAAATATTCGTATCATTTCGAAAAGCATTTGATTTATTTTGATTTTTTTGGACCAAAATTAGTGGATAATATATCATGATTTTTTGACCGAAGCATGCATTTCAAAAAGTGTCATATAATCTAATTTTTAGATAAATTTTTGCATAGACTTCAATCAGAACCTTCCCCCGTAAAATATATAAATGATCTGAAAGATTTCGTATCTTTTCAAACAGTCCCCAATTTAATTTGTTTTTTTTACCTAAACTAGTATAAACTAGTGTATAATATATTATGATTTTTGGACCGAAACTTGCATTTCGAAAAGTTTCATAGAATCTAATTTTCAGATGATTTTTTGCATGGACTTCGATCATAACCTTCCCTCGTAACATATATAAATGATATGAAAAGATTCGTATCATTTTGAATAGCCCCTGATTTAATTTGATTTTTTCGACCGAAACTTGTGTATCATATATCATGATTTTTTGACCGAAACTTGCATTTCGAAAATTGTCATAAAGTCTAATTTTCAGATAAATTTTTGCATGGACTTAAATCATAACCTCCCCCCGTAAAATATATAAATGATCTGAAAAGTTTCGTATCGTTTCGAATAATGCTCGATTTAATTTGATTTTTTGACCTAAACTAATAAAAACTTGTGTATAATATACTACGATTCTTAACCGAAACTTGAATTTCAAAAAGTTTCATAGAATCTAATTTTCAGTTCATTTTTTGCATGGACTTCCATTATAACCTTCCCATGTAACATATATAAATAATCTAAAAATATTTGTATCCTTTCAAATAGTCCCCGATTTAATTTGATTTTTTTGACTGAAACTAGTGTATAATATATCATGATTTTTGGACCGAAACATGCATTTCAAAAATTGTTATAGAATCTAATTTTTAGATAAATTTTTGCATGGACTTCAAACATAACCATCCCCCAAAAAATATATAAAAGATCTGAAAAGTTTCGTATCATTTCGAACAATCCTCGATTTAATTTGATTTATTTGAACTAAACTATTATAAACTAGTACATATATAAATGATCTGAAAAGATTCCTATCATTTTGAATAGCCCCCGATTTAATTTGATTTTTTTGACCCAAACTAGTGTATAATATATCATGATTTTTTGACCGAAACATGCATTTCAAAAAGTGTCGTAAAATCTAATTTTCTGATAAATTTTTGCATGGACTTCCATCAAAACCTTCCCCTGTAAAATATATAAATGACCTGAAAAGTTTTATATCATTTCGAACAATGCTCGATTTAATTTGATTTTTTGACCTAAACTAATATAAACTTGTGTTTAATATACTACGATTTTTTGACCGAAACTTGCATTTCAAAAAGTTTCACAGAATCTAATTTTCAGATGATATTCTGAATGGACTTCCATCATAACCTTCCCATGTAACATATATAAATAATCTGAAAATATTCGTATCATTTCGAATAGCCCCGGATTTAATTTGATTTTTTTGACCAAAATTAGTGCATAATATATCATGATTTTTTGACCGAAACATGCATTTCAAAAAGTGTCATAGAATTTAATTTTTAGATAAATTTTTGTATGGACTTATATCATAACCTTCCCACGAAAATATATAAATGATCTGAAAAGTGTCGTATCATTTCGAACAATGCTCGATTTAATTTCATTTTTGACCTAAACTAATATAAACTTGTGTATAATATACTACTATTTTTTGACCGAAACTTGCATTTAAAAAAGTTTCATAGAATCTAATTTTCAGATGATTTTTTGCATGGACTTCCCTCATAACCTTCCCATGTAACATATATAAATAATCTGAAAATATTCGTATCATTTCGAAAAGCATTTGATTTATTTTGATTTTTTTGGACCAAAATTAGTGGATAATATATCATGATTTTTTGACCGAAGCATGCATTTCAAAAAGTGTCATATAATCTAATTTTTAGATAAATTTTTGCATAGACTTCAATCATAACCTTCCCCCGTAAAATATATAAATGATCTGAAAAATTTCGTATCTTTTCAAACAGTCCCCAATTTAATTTGTTTTTTTTACCTAAACTAGTATAAACTAGTGTATAATATATTATGATTTTTGGACCGAAACTTGCATTTCGAAAAGTTTCATAGAATCTAATTTTCAGATGATTTTTTGCATGGACTTCGATCATAACCTTCCCTCGTAACATATATAAATGATATGAAAAGATTCGTATCATTTTGAATAGCCCCTGATTTAATTTGATTTTTTCGACCGAAACTTGTGTATCATATATCATGATTTTTTGACCGAAACTTGCATTTCGAAAATTGTCATAAAGTCTAATTTTCAGATAAATTTTTGCATGGACTTAAATCATAACCTCCCCCCGTAAAATATATAAATGATCTGAAAAGTTTCGTATCGTTTCGAATAATGCTCGATTTAATTTGATTTTTTGACCTAAACTAATAAAAACTTGTGTATAATATACTACGATTCTTAACCGAAACTTGAATTTCAAAAAGTTTCATAGAATCTAATTTTCAGTTCATTTTTTGCATGGACTTCCATTATAACCTTCCCATGTAACATATATAAATAATCTAAAAATATTTGTATCCTTTCAAATAGTCCCCGATTTAATTTGATTTTTTTGACTGAAACTAGTGTATAATATATCATGATTTTTGGACCGAAACATGCATTTCAAAAATTGTTATAGAATCTAATTTTTAGATAAATTTTTGCATGGACTTCAAACATAACCATCCCCCAAAAAATATATAAAAGATCTGAAAAGTTTCGTATCATTTCGAACAATCCTCGATTTAATTTGATTTATTTGAACTAAACTATTATAAACTAGTACATATATAAATGATCTGAAAAGATTCCTATCATTTTGAATAGCCCCCGATTTAATTTGATTTTTTTGACCCAAACTAGTGTATAATATATCATGATTTTTTGACCGAAACATGCATTTCAAAAAGTGTCGTAAAATCTAATTTTCTGATAAATTTTTGCATGGACTTCCATCAAAACCTTCCCCTGTAAAATATATAAATGACCTGAAAAGTTTTATATCATTTCGAACAATGCTCGATTTAATTTGATTTTTTGACCTAAACTAATATAAACTTGTGTTTAATATACTACGATTTTTTGACCGAAACTTGCATTTCAAAAAGTTTCACAGAATCTAATTTTCAGATGATATTCTGAATGGACTTCCATCATAACCTTCCCATGTAACATATATAAATAATCTGAAAATATTCGTATCATTTCGAATAGCCCCGGATTTAATTTGATTTTTTTGACCAAAATTAGTGCATAATATATCATAATTTTTTGACCGAAACATGCATTTCAAAAAGTGTCATAGAATGTAATTTTTAGATAAATTTTTGTATGGACTTATATCATAACCTTCCCACGAAAATATATAAATGATCTGAAAAGTGTCGTATCATTTCGAACAATGCTCGATTTAATTTCATTTTTGACCTAAACTAATATAAACTTGTGTATAATATACTACTATTTTTTGACCGAAACTTGCATTTAAAAAAGTTTCATAGAATCTAATTTTCAGATGATTTTTTGCATGGACTTCCCTCATAACCTTCCCATGTAACATATATAAATAATCTGAAAATATTCGTATCATTTCGAAAAGCATTTGATTTATTTTGATTTTTTTGGACCAAAATTAGTGGATAATATATCATGATTTTTTGACCGAAGCATGCATTTCAAAAAGTGTCATATAATCTAATTTTTAGATAAATTTTTGCATAGACTTCAATCATAACCTTCCCCCGTAAAATATATAAATGATCTGAAAAATTTCGTATCTTTTCAAACAGTCCCCAATTTAATTTGTTTTTTTTACCTAAACTAGTATAAACTAGTGTATAATATATTATGATTTTTGGACCGAAACTTGCATTTCGAAAAGTTTCATAGAATCTAATTTTCAGATGATTTTTTGCATGGACTTCGATCATAACCTTCCCTCGTAACATATATAAATGATATGAAAAGATTCGTATCATTTTGAATAGCCCCTGATTTAATTTGATTTTTTCGACCGAAACTTGTGTATCATATATCATGATTTTTTGACCGAAACTTGCATTTCGAAAATTGTCATAAAGTCTAATTTTCAGATAAATTTTTGCATGGACTTAAATCATAACCTCCCCCCGTAAAATATATAAATGATCTGAAAAGTTTCGTATCGTTTCGAATAATGCTCGATTTAATTTGATTTTTTGACCTAAACTAATAAAAACTTGTGTATAATATACTACGATTCTTAACCGAAACTTGAATTTCAAAAAGTTTCATAGAATCTAATTTTCAGTTCATTTTTTGCATGGACTTCCATTATAACCTTCCCATGTAACATATATAAATAATCTAAAAATATTTGTATCCTTTCAAATAGTCCCCGATTTAATTTGATTTTTTTGACTGAAACTAGTGTATAATATATCATGATTTTTGGACCGAAACATGCATTTCAAAAATTGTTATAGAATCTAATTTTTAGATAAATTTTTGCATGGACTTCAAACATAACCATCCCCCAAAAAATATATAAAAGATCTGAAAAGTTTCGTATCATTTCGAACAATCCTCGATTTAATTTGATTTATTTGTACTAAACTATTATAAACTAGTACATATATAAATGATCTGAAAAGATTCCTATCATTTTGAATAGCCCCCGATTTAATTTGATTTTTTTGACCCAAACTAGTGTATAATATATCATGATTTTTTGACCGAAACATGCATTTCAAAAAGTGTCGTAAAATCTAATTTTCTGATAAATTTTTGCATGGACTTCCATCAAAACCTTCCCCTGTAAAATATATAAATGACCTGAAAAGTTTTATATCATTTCGAACAATGCTCGATTTAATTTGATTTTTTGACCTAAACTAATATAAACTTGTGTTTAATATACTACGATTTTTTGACCGAAACTTGCATTTCAAAAAGTTTCACAGAATCTAATTTTCAGATGATATTCTGAATGGACTTCCATCATAACCTTCCCATGTAACATATATAAATAATCTGAAAATATTCGTATCATTTCGAATAGCCCCGGATTTAATTTGATTTTTTTGACCAAAATTAGTGCATAATATATCATGATTTTTTGACCGAAACATGCATTTCAAAAAGTGTCATAGAATGTAATTTTTAGATAAATTTTTGTATGGACTTATATCATAACCTTCCCACGAAAATATATAAATGATCTGAAAAGTGTCGTATCATTTCGAACAATGCTCGATTTAATTTCATTTTTGACCTAAACTAATATAAACTTGTGTATAATATACTACTATTTTTTGACCGAAACTTGCATTTAAAAAAGTTTCATAGAATCTAATTTTCAGATGATTTTTTGCATGGACTTCCCTCATAACCTTCCCATGTAACATATATAAATAATCTGAAAATATTTGTATCATTTCGAAAAGCATTTGATTTATTTTGATTTTTTTGGACCAAAATTAGTGGATAATATATCATGATTTTTTGACCGAAGCATGCATTTCAAAAAGTGTCATATAATCTAATTTTTAGATAAATTTTTGCATAGACTTCAATCATAACCTTCCCCCGTAAAATATATAAATGATCTGAAAAATTTCGTATCTTTTCAAACAGTCCCCAATTTAATTTGTTTTTTTACCTAAACTAGTATAAACTAGTGTATAATATATTATGATTTTTGGACCGAAACTTGCATTTCGAAAAGTTTCATAGAATCTAATTTTCAGATGATTTTTTGCATGGACTTCGATCATAACCTTCCCTCGTAACATATATAAATGATATGAAAAGATTCGTATCATTTTGAATAGCCCCTGATTTAATTTGATTTTTTCGACCGAAACTTGTGTATCATATATCATGATTTTTTGACCGAAACTTGCATTTCGAAAATTGTCATAAAGTCTAATTTTCAGATAAATTTTTGCATGGACTTAAATCATAACCTCCCCCCGTAAAATATATAAATGATCTGAAAAGTTTCGTATCGTTTCGAATAATGCTCGATTTAATTTGATTTTTTGACCTAAACTAATAAAAACTTGTGTATAATATAGTACGATTCTTAACCGAAACTTGAATTTCAAAAAGTTTCATAGAATCTAATTTTCAGTTCATTTTTTGCATGGACTTCCATTATAACCTTCCCATGTAACATATATAAATAATCTAAAAATATTTGTATCCTTTCAAATAGTCCCCGATTTAATTTGATTTTTTTGACTGAAACTAGTGTATAATATATCATGATTTTTGGACCGAAACATGCATTTCAAAAATTGTTATAGAATCTAATTTTTAGATAAATTTTTGCATGGACTTCAAACATAACCATCCCCCAAAAAATATATAAAAGATCTGAAAAGTTTCGTATCATTTCGAACAATCCTCGATTTAATTTGATTTATTTGAACTAAACTATTATAAACTAGTACATATATAAATGATCTGAAAAGATTCCTATCATTTTGAATAGCCCCCGATTTAATTTGATTTTTTTGACCCAAACTAGTGTATAATATATCATGATTTTTTGACCGAAACATGCATTTCAAAAAGTGTCGTAAAATCTAATTTTCTGATAAAGTTTTGCATGGACTTCCATCAAAACCTTCCCCTGTAAAATATATAAATGACCTGAAAAGTTTTATATCATTTCGAACAATGCTCGATTTAATTTGATTTTTTGACCTAAACTAATATAAACTTGTGTTTAATATACTACGATTTTTTGACCGAAACTTGCATTTCAAAAAGTTTCACAGAATCTAATTTTCAGATGATATTCTGAATGGACTTCCATCATAACCTTCCCATGTAACATATATAAATAATCTGAAAATATTCGTATCATTTCGAATAGCCCCGGATTTAATTTGATTTTTTTGACCAAAATTAGTGCATAATATATCATGATTTTTTGACCGAAACATGCATTTCAAAAAGTGTCATAGAATTTAATTTTTAGATAAATTTTTGTATGGACTTATATCATAACCTTCCCACGAAAATATATAAATGATCTGAAAAGTGTCGTATCATTTCGAACAATGCTCGATTTAATTTCATTTTTGACCTAAACTAATATAAACTTGTGTATAATATACTACTATTTTTTGACCGAAACTTGCATTTAAAAAAGTTTCATAGAATCTAATTTTCAGATGATTTTTTGCATGGACTTCCCTCATAACCTTCCCATGTAACATATATAAATAATCTGAAAATATTCGTATCATTTCGAAAAGCATTTGATTTATTTTGATTTTTTTTGACCAAAATTAGTGGATAATATATCATGATTTTTTGACCGAAGCATGCATTTCAAAAAGTGTCATATAATCTAATTTTTAGATAAATTTTTGCATAGACTTCAATCATAACCTTCCCCCGTAAAATATATAAATGATCTGAAAAATTTCGTATCTTTTCAAACAGTCCCCAATTTAATTTGTTTTTTTTTTACCTAAACTAGTATAAACTAGTGTATAATATATTATGATTTTTGGACCGAAACTTGCATTTCGAAAAGTTTCATAGAATCTAATTTTCAGATGATTTTTTGCATGGACTTCGATCATAACCTTCCCTCGTAACATATATAAATGATATGAAAAGATTCGTATCATTTTGAATAGCCCCTGATTTAATTTGATTTTTTCGACCGAAACTTGTGTATCATATATCATGATTTTTTGACCGAAACTTGCATTTCGAAAATTGTCATAAAGTCTAATTTTCAGATAAATTTTTGCATGGACTTAAATCATAACCTCCCCCCGTAAAATATATAAATGATCTGAAAAGTTTCGTATCGTTTCGAATAATGCTCGATTTAATTTGATTTTTTGACCTAAACTAATAAAAACTTGTGTATAATATACTACGATTCTTAACCGAAACTTGAATTTCAAAAAGTTTCATAGAATCTAATTTTCAGTTCATTTTTTGCATGGACTTCCATTATAACCTTCCCATGTAACATATATAAATAATCTAAAAATATTTGTATCCTTTCAAATAGTCCCCGATTTAATTTGATTTTTTTGACTGAAACTAGTGTATAATATATCATGATTTTTGGACCGAAACATGCATTTCAAAAATTGTTATAGAATCTAATTTTTAGATAAATTTTTGCATGGACTTCAAACATAACCATCCCCCAAAAAATATATAAAAGATCTGAAAAGTTTCGTATCATTTCGAACAATCCTCGATTTAATTTGATTTATTTGAACTAAACTATTATAAACTAGTACATATATAAATGATCTGAAAAGATTCCTATCATTTTGAATAGCCCCCGATTTAATTTGATTTTTTTGACCCAAACTAGTGTATAATATATCCTGATTTTTTGACCGAAACATGCATTTCAAAAAGTGTCGTAAAATCTAATTTTCTGATAAATTTTTGCATGGACTTCCATCAAAACCTTCCCCTGTAAAATATATAAATGACCTGAAAAGTTTTATATCATTTCGAACAATGCTCGATTTAATTTGATTTTTTGACCTAAACTAATATAAACTTGTGTTTAATATACTACGATTTTTTGACCGAAACTTGCATTTCAAAAAGTTTCACAGAATCTAATTTTCAGATGATATTCTGAATGGACTTCCATCATAACCTTCCCATGTAACATATATAAATAATCTGAAAATATTCGTATCATTTCGAATAGCCCCGGATTTAATTTGATTTTTTTGACCAAAATTAGTGCATAATATATCATGATTTTTTGACCGAAACATGCATTTCAAAAAGTGTCATAGAATTTAATTTTTAGATAAATTTTTGTATGGACTTATATCATAACCTTCCCACGAAAATATATAAATGATCTGAAAAGTGTCGTATCATTTCGAACAATGCTCGATTTAATTTCATTTTTGACCTAAACTAATATAAACTTGTGTATAATATACTACTATTTTTTGACCGAAACTTGCATTTAAAAAAGTTTCATAGAATCTAATTTTCAGATGATTTTTTGCATGGACTTCCCTCATAACCTTCCCATGTAACATATATAAATAATCTGAAAATCTTCGTATCATTTCGAAAAGCATTTGATTTATTTTGATTTTTTTTGACCAAAATTAGTGGATAATATATCATGATTTTTTGACCGAAGCATGCATTTCAAAAAGTGTCATATAATCTAATTTTTAGATAAATTTTTGCATAGACTTCAATCATAACCTTCCCCCGTAAAATATATAAATGATCTGAAAAATTTCGTATCTTTTCAAACAGTCCCCAATTTAATTTGTTTTTTTTTACCTAAACTAGTATAAACTAGTGTATAATATATTATGATTTTTGGACCGAAACTTGCATTTCGAAAAGTTTCATAGAATCTAATTTTCAGATGATTTTTTGCATGGACTTCGATCATAACCTTCCCTCGTAACATATATAAATGATATGAAAAGATTCGTTTCATTTTGAATAGCCCCTGATTTAATTTGATTTTTTCGACCGAAACTTGTGTATCATATATCATGATTTTTTGACCGAAACTTGCATTTCGAAAATTGTCATAAAGTCTAATTTTCAGATAAATTTTTGCATGGACTTAAATCATAACCTCCCCCCGTAAAATATATAAATGATCTGAAAAGTTTCGTATCGTTTCGAATAATGCTCGATTTAATTTGATTTTTTGACCTAAACTAATAAAAACTTGTGTATAATATACTACGATTCTTAACCGAAACTTGAATTTCAAAAAGTTTCATAGAATCTAATTTTCAGTTCATTTTTTGCATGGACTTCCATTATAACCTTCCCATGTAACATATATAAATAATCTAAAAATATTTGTATCCTTTCAAATAGTCCCCGATTTAATTTGATTTTTTTGACTGAAACTAGTGTATAATATATCATGATTTTTGGACCGAAACATGCATTTCAAAAATTGTTATAGAATCTAATTTTTAGATAAATTTTTGCATGGACTTCAAACATAACCATCCCCCAAAAAATATATAAAAGATCTGAAAAGTTTCGTATCATTTCGAACAATCCTCGATTTAATTTGATTTATTTGAACTAAACTATTATAAACTAGTACATATATAAATGATCTGAAAAGATTCCTATCATTTTGAATAGCCCCCGATTTAATTTGATTTTTTTGACCCAAACTAGTGTATAATATATCATGATTTTTTGACCGAAACATGCATTTCAAAAAGTGTCGTAAAATCTAATTTTCTGATAAATTTTTGCATGGACTTCCATCAAAACCTTCCCCTGTAAAATATATAAATGACCTGAAAAGTTTTATATCATTTCGAACAATGCTCGATTTAATTTGATTTTTTGACCTAAACTAATATAAACTTGTGTTTAATATACTACGATTTTTTGACAGAAACTTGCATTTCAAAAAGTTTCACAGAATCTAATTTTCAGATGATATTCTGAATGGACTTCCATCATAACCTTCCCATGTAACATATATAAATAATCTGAAAATATTCGTATCATTTCGAATAGCCCCGGATTTAATTTGATTTTTTTGACCAAAATTAGTGCATAATATATCATGATTTTTTGACCGAAACATGCATTTCAAAAAGTGTCATAGAATTTCATTTTTAGATAAATTTTTGTATGGACTTATATCATAACCTTCCCACGAAAATATATAAATGATCTGAAAAGTGTCGTATCATTTCGAACAATGCTCGATTTAATTTCATTTTTGACCTAAACTAATATAAACTTGTGTATAATATACTACTATTTTTTGACCGAAACTTGCATTTAAAAAAGTTTCATAGAATCTAATTTTCAGATGATTTTTTGCATGGACTTCCCTCATAACCTTCCCATGTAACATATATAAATAATCTGAAAATATTCGTATCATTTCGAAAAGCATTTGATTTATTTTGATTTTTTTTGACCAAAATTAGTGGATAATATATCATGATTTTTTGACCGAAGCATGCATTTCAAAAAGTGTCATATAATCTAATTTTTAGATAAATTTTTGCATAGACTTCAATCATAACCTTCCCCCGTAAAATATATAAATGATCTGAAAAATTTCGTATCTTTTCAAACAGTCCCCAATTTAATTTGTTTTTTTTACCTAAACTAGTATAAACTAGTGTATAATATATTATGATTTTTGGACCGAAACTTGCATTTCGAAAAGTTTCATAGAATCTAATTTTCAGATGATTTTTTGCATGGACTTCGATCATAACCTTCCCTCGTAACATATATAAATGATATGAAAAGATTCGTATCATTTTGAATAGCCCCTGATTTAATTTGATTTTTTCGACCGAAACTTGTGTATCATATATCATGATTTTTTGACCGAAACTTGCATTTCGAAAATTGTCATAAAGTCTAATTTTCAGATAAATTTTTGCATGGACTTAAATCATAACCTCCCCCCGTAAAATATATAAATGATCTGAAAAGTTTCGTATCGTTTCGAATAATGCTCGATTTAATTTGATTTTTTGACCTAAACTAATAAAAACTTGTGTATAATATACTACGATTCTTAACCGAAACTTGAATTTCAAAAAGTTTCATAGAATCTAATTTTCAGTTCATTTTTTGCATGGACTTCCATTATAACCTTCCCATGTAACATATATAAATAATCTAAAAATATTTGTATCCTTTCAAATAGTCCCCGATTTAATTTGATTTTTTTGACTGAAACTAGTGTATAATATATCATGATTTTTGGACCGAAACATGCATTTCAAAAATTGTTATAGAATCTAATTTTTAGATAAATTTTTGCATGGACTTCAAACATAACCATCCCCCAAAAAATATATAAAAGATCTGAAAAGTTTCGTATCATTTCGAACAATCCTCGATTTAATTTGATTTATTTGAACTAAACTATTATAAACTAGTACATATATAAATGATCTGAAAAGATTCCTATCATTTTGAATAGCCCCCGATTTAATTTGATTTTTTTGACCCAAACTAGTGTATAATATATCATGATTTTTTGACCGAAACATGCATTTCAAAAAGTGTCGTAAAATCTAATTTTCTGATAAATTTTTGCATGGACTTCCATCAAAACCTTCCCCTGTAAAATATATAAATGACCTGAAAAGTTTTATATCATTTCGAACAATGCTCGATTTAATTTGATTTTTTGACCTAAACTAATATAAACTTGTGTTTAATATACTACGATTTTTTGACCGAAACTTGCATTTCAAAAAGTTTCACAGAATCTAATTTTCAGATGATATTCTGAATGGACTTCCATCATAACCTTCCCATGTAACATATATAAATAATCTGAAAATATTCGTATCATTTCGAATAGCCCCGGATTTAATTTGATTTTTTTGACCAAAATTAGTGCATAATATATCATGATTTTTTGTCCGAAACATGCATTTCAAAAAGTGTCATAGAATTTAATTTTTAGATAAATTTTTGTATGGACTTATATCATAACCTTCCCACGAAAATATATAAATGATCTGAAAAGTGTCGTATCATTTCGAACAATGCTCGATTTAATTTCATTTTTGACCTAAACTAATATAAACTTGTGTATAATATACTACTATTTTTTGACCGAAACTTGCATTTAAAAAAGTTTCATAGAATCTAATTTTCAGATGATTTTTTGCATGGACTTCCCTCATAACCTTCCCATGTAACATATATAAATAATCTGAAAATATTCGTATCATTTCGAAAAGCATTTGATTTATTTTGATTTTTTTGGACCAAAATTAGTGGATAATATATCATGATTTTTTGACCGAAGCATGCATTTCAAAAAGTGTCATATAATCTAATTTTTAGATAAATTTTTGCATAGACTTCAATCATAACCTTCCCCCGTAAAATATATAAATGATCTGAAAAATTTCGTATCTTTTCAAACAGTCCCCAATTTAATTTGTTTTTTTTACCTAAACTAGTATAAACTAGTGTATAATATATTATGATTTTTGGACCGAAACTTGCATTTCGAAAAGTTTCATAGAATCTAATTTTCAGATGATTTTTTGCATGGACTTCGATCATAACCTTCCCTCGTAACATATATAAATGATATGAAAAGATTCGTATCATTTTGAATAGCCCCTGATTTAATTTGATTTTTTCGACCGAAACTTGTGTATCATATATCATGATTTTTTGACCGAAACTTGCATTTCGAAAATTGTCATAAAGTCTAATTTTCAGATAAATTTTTGCATGGACTTAAATCATAACCTCCCCCCGTAAAATATATAAATGATCTGAAAAGTTTCGTATCGTTTCGAATAATGCTCGATTTAATTTGATTTTTTGACCTAAACTAATAAAAACTTGTGTATAATATAGTACGATTCTTAACCGAAACTTGAATTTCAAAAAGTTTCATAGAATCTAATTTTCAGTTCATTTTTTGCATGGACTTCCATTATAACCTTCCCATGTAACATATATAAATAATCTAAAAATATTTGTATCCTTTCAAATAGTCCCCGATTTAATTTGATTTTTTTGACTGAAACTAGTGTATAATATATCATGATTTTTGGACCGAAACATGCATTTCAAAAATTGTTATAGAATCTAATTTTTAGATAAATTTTTGCATGGACTTCAAACATAACCATCCCCCAAAAAATATATAAAAGATCTGAAAAGTTTCGTATCATTTCGAACAATCCTCGATTTAATTTGATTTATTTGAACTAAACTATTATAAACTAGTACATATATAAATGATCTGAAAAGATTCCTATCATTTTGAATAGCCCCCGATTTAATTTGATTTTTTTGACCCAAACTAGTGTATAATATATCATGATTTTTTGACCGAAACATGCATTTCAAAAAGTGTCGTAAAATCTAATTTTCTGATAAATTTTTGCATGGACTTCCATCAAAACCTTCCCCTGTAAAATATATAAATGACCTGAAAAGTTTTATATCATTTCGAACAATGCTCGATTTAATTTGATTTTTTGACCTAAACTAATATAAACTTGTGTTTAATATACTACGATTTTTTGACCGAAACTTGCATTTCAAAAAGTTTCACAGAATCTAATTTTCAGATGATATTCTGAATGGACTTCCATCATAACCTTCCCATGTAACATATATAAATAATCTGAAAATATTCGTATCATTTCGAATAGCCCCGGATTTAATTTGATTTTTTTGACCAAAATTAGTGCATAATATATCATGATTTTTTGTCCGAAACATGCATTTCAAAAAGTGTCATAGAATTTAATTTTTAGATAAATTTTTGTATGGACTTATATCATAACCTTCCCACGAAAATATATAAATGATCTGAAAAGTGTCGTATCATTTCGAACAATGCTCGATTTAATTTCATTTTTGACCTAAACTAATATAAACTTGTGTATAATATACTACTATTTTTTGACCGAAACTTGCATTTAAAAAAGTTTCATAGAATCTAATTTTCAGATGATTTTTTGCATGGACTTCCCTCATAACCTTCCCATGTAACATATATAAATAATCTGAAAATATTCGTATCATTTCGAAAAGCATTTGATTTATTTTGATTTTTTTTGACCAAAATTAGTGGATAATATATCATGATTTTTTGACCGAAGCATGCATTTCAAAAAGTGTCATATAATCTAATTTTTAGATAAATTTTTGCATAGACTTCAATCATAACCTTCCCCCGTAAAATATATAAATGATCTGAAAAATTTCGTATCTTTTCAAACAGTCCCCAATTTAATTTGTTTTTTTTACCTAAACTAGTATAAACTAGTGTATAATATATTATGATTTTTGGACCGAAACTTGCATTTCGAAAAGTTTCATAGAATCTAATTTTCAGATGATTTTTTGCATGGACTTCGATCATAACCTTCCCTCGTAACATATATAAATGATATGAAAAGATTCGTATCATTTTGAATAGCCCCTGATTTAATTTGATTTTTTCGACCGAAACTTGTGTATCATATATCATGATTTTTTGACCGAAACTTGCATTTCGAAAATTGTCATAAAGTCTAATTTTCAGATAAATTTTTGCATGGACTTAAATCATAACCTCCCCCCGTAAAATATATAAATGATCTGAAAAGTTTCGTATCGTTTCGAATAATGCTCGATTTAATTTGATTTTTTGACCTAAACTAATAAAAACTTGTGTATAATATACTACGATTCTTAACCGAAACTTGAATTTCAAAAAGTTTCATAGAATCTAATTTTCAGTTCATTTTTTGCATGGACTTCCATTATAACCTTCCCATGTAACATATATAAATAATCTAAAAATATTTGTATCCTTTCAAATAGTCCCCGATTTAATTTGATTTTTTTGACTGAAACTAGTGTATAATATATCATGATTTTTGGACCGAAACATGCATTTCAAAAATTGTTATAGAATCTAATTTTTAGATAAATTTTTGCATGGACTTCAAACATAACCATCCCCCAAAAAATATATAAAAGATCTGAAAAGTTTCGTATCATTTCGAACAATCCTCGATTTAATTTGATTTATTTGAACTAAACTATTATAAACTAGTACATATATAAATGATCTGAAAAGATTCCTATCATTTTGAATAGCCCCCGATTTAATTTGATTTTTTTGACCCAAACTAGTGTATAATATATCATGATTTTTTGACCGAAACATGCATTTCAAAAAGTGTCGTAAAATCTAATTTTCTGATAAATTTTTGCATGGACTTCCATCAAAACCTTCCCCTGTAAAATATATAAATGACCTGAAAATTTTTATATCATTTCGAACAATGCTCGATTTAATTTGATTTTTTGACCTAAACTAATATAAACTTGTGTTTAATATACTACGATTTTTTGACCGAAACTTGCATTTCAAAAAGTTTCACAGAATCTAATTTTCAGATGATATTCTGAATGGACTTCCATCATAACCTTCCCATGTAACATATATAAATAATCTGAAAATATTCGTATCATTTCGAATAGCCCCGGATTTAATTTGATTTTTTTGACCAAAATTAGTGCATAATATATCATGATTTTTTGTCCGAAACATGCATTTCAAAAAGTGTCATAGAATTTAATTTTTAGATAAATTTTTGTATGGACTTATATCATAACCTTCCCACGAAAATATATAAATGATCTGAAAAGTGTCGTATCATTTCGAACAATGCTCGATTTAATTTCATTTTTGACCTAAACTAATATAAACTTGTGTATAATATACTACTATTTTTTGACCGAAACTTGCATTTAAAAAAGTTTCATAGAATCTAATTTTCAGATGATTTTTTGCATGGACTTCCCTCATAACCTTCCCATGTAACATATATAAATAATCTGAAAATATTCGTATCATTTCGAAAAGCATTTGATTTATTTTGATTTTTTTTGACCAAAATTAGTGGATAATATATCATGATTTTTTGACCGAAGCATGCATTTCAAAAAGTGTCATATAATCTAATTTTTAGATAAATTTTTGCATAGACTTCAATCATAACCTTCCCCCGTAAAATATATAAATGATCTGAAAAATTTCGTATCTTTTCAAACAGTCCCCAATTTAATTTGTTTTTTTTTTACCTAAACTAGTATAAACTAGTGTATAATATATTATGATTTTTGGACCGAAACTTGCATTTCGAAAAGTTTCATAGAATCTAATTTTCAGATGATTTTTTGCATGGACTTCGATCATAACCTTCCCTCGTAACATATATAAATGATATGAAAAGATTCGTATCATTTTGAATAGCCCCTGATTTAATTTGATTTTTTCGACCGAAACTTGTGTATCATATATCATGATTTTTTGACCGAAACTTGCATTTCGAAAATTGTCATAAAGTCTAATTTTCAGATAAATTTTTGCATGGACTTAAATCATAACCTCCCCCCGTAAAATATATAAATGATCTGAAAAGTTTCGTATCGTTTCGAATAATGCTCGATTTAATTTGATTTTTTGACCTAAACTAATAAAAACTTGTGTATAATATAGTACGATTCTTAACCGAAACTTGAATTTCAAAAAGTTTCATAGAATCTAATTTTCAGTTCATTTTTTGCATGGACTTCCATTATAACCTTCCCATGTAACATATATAAATAATCTAAAAATATTTGTATCCTTTCAAATAGTCCCCGATTTAATTTGATTTTTTTGACTGAAACTAGTGTATAATATATCATGATTTTTGGACCGAAACATGCATTTCAAAAATTGTTATAGAATCTAATTTTTAGATAAATTTTTGCATGGACTTCAAACATAACCATCCCCCAAAAAATATATAAAAGATCTGAAAAGTTTCGTATCATTTCGAACAATCCTCGATTTAATTTGATTTATTTGAACTAAACTATTATAAACTAGTACATATATAAATGATCTGAAAAGATTCCTATCATTTTGAATAGCCCCCGATTTAATTTGATTTTTTTGACCCAAACTAGTGTATAATATATCATGATTTTTTGACCGAAACATGCATTTCAAAAAGTGTCGTAAAATCTAATTTTCTGATAAATTTTTGCATGGACTTCCATCAAAACCTTCCCCTGTAAAATATATAAATGACCTGAAAAGTTTTATATCATTTCGAACAATGCTCGATTTAATTTGATTTTTTGACCTAAACTAATATAAACTTGTGTTTAATATACTACGATTTTTTGACCGAAACTTGCATTTCAAAAAGTTTCACAGAATCTAATTTTCAGATGATATTCTGAATGGACTTCCATCATAACCTTCCCATGTAACATATATAAATAATCTGAAAATATTCGTATCATTTCGAATAGCCCCGGATTTAATTTGATTTTTTTGACCAAAATTAGTGCATAATATATCATGATTTTTTGACCGAAACATGCATTTCAAAAAGTGTCATAGAATTTCATTTTTAGATAAATTTTTGTATGGACTTATATCATAACCTTCCCACGAAAATATATAAATGATCTGAAAAGTGTCGTATCATTTCGAACAATGCTCGATTTAATTTCATTTTTGACCTAAACTAATATAAACTTGTGTATAATATACTACTATTTTTTGACCGAAACTTGCATTTAAAAAAGTTTCATAGAATCTAATTTTCAGATGATTCTTTGCATGGACTTCCCTCATAACCTTCCCATGTAACATATATAAATAATCTGAAAATATTCGTATCATTTCGAAAAGCATTTGATTTATTTTGATTTTTTTGGACCAAAATTAGTGGATAATATATCATGATTTTTTGACCGAAGCATGCATTTCAAAAAGTGTCATATAATCTAATTTTTAGATAAATTTTTGCATAGACTTCAATCATAACCTTCCCCCGTAAAATATATAAATGATCTGAAAAATTTCGTATCTTTTCAAACAGTCCCCAATTTAATTTGTTTTTTTTACCTAAACTAGTATAAACTAGTGTATAATATATTATGATTTTTGGACCGAAACTTGCATTTCGAAAAGTTTCATAGAATCTAATTTTCAGATGATTTTTTGCATGGACTTCGATCATAACCTTCCCTCGTAACATATATAAATGATATGAAAAGATTCGTATCATTTTGAATAGCCCCTGATTTAATTTGATTTTTTCGACCGAAACTTGTGTATCATATATCATGATTTTTTGACCGAAACTTGCATTTCGAAAATTGTCATAAAGTCTAATTTTCAGATAAATTTTTGCATGGACTTAAATCATAACCTCCCCCCGTAAAATATATAAATGATCTGAAAAGTTTCGTATCGTTTCGAATAATGCTCGATTTAATTTGATTTTTTGACCTAAACTAATAAAAACTTGTGTATAATATACTACGATTCTTAACCGAAACTTGAATTTCAAAAAGTTTCATAGAATCTAATTTTCAGTTCATTTTTTGCATGGACTTCCATTATAACCTTCCCATGTAACATATATAAATAATCTAAAAATATTTGTATCCTTTCAAATAGTCCCCGATTTAATTTGATTTTTTTGACTGAAACTAGTGTATAATATATCATGATTTTTGGACCGAAACATGCATTTCAAAAATTGTTATAGAATCTAATTTTTAGATAAATTTTTGCATGGACTTCAAACATAACCATCCCCCAAAAAATATATAAAAGATCTGAAAAGTTTCGTATCATTTCGAACAATCCTCGATTTAATTTGATTTATTTGAACTAAACTATTATAAACTAGTACATATATAAATGATCTGAAAAGATTCCTATCATTTTGAATAGCCCCCGATTTAATTTGATTTTTTTGACCCAAACTAGTGTATAATATATCATGATTTTTTGACCGAAACATGCATTTCAAAAAGTGTCGTAAAATCTAATTTTCTGATAAATTTTTGCATGGACTTCCATCAAAACCTTCCCCTGTAAAATATATAAATGACCTGAAAAGTTTTATATCATTTCGAACAATGCTCGATTTAATTTGATTTTTTGACCTAAACTAATATAAACTTGTGTTTAATATACTACGATTTTTTGACCGAAACTTGCATTTCAAAAAGTTTCACAGAATCTAATTTTCAGAAGATATTCTGAATGGACTTCCATCATAACCTTCCCATGTAACATATATAAATAATCTGAAAATATTCGTATCATTTCGAATAGCCCCGGATTTAATTTGATTTTTTTGACCAAAATTAGTGCATAATATATCATGATTTTTTGACCGAAACATGCATTTCAAAAAGTGTCATAGAATTTAATTTTTAGATAAATTTTTGTATGGACTTATATCATAACCTTCCCACGAAAATATATAAATGATCTGAAAAGTGTCGTATCATTTCGAACAATGCTCGATTTAATTTCATTTTTGACCTAAACTAATATAAACTTGTGTATAATATACTACTATTTTTTGACCGAAACTTGCATTTAAAAAAGTTTCATAGAATCTAATTTTCAGATGATTTTTTGCATGGACTTCCCTCATAACCTTCCCATGTAACATATATAAATAATCTGAAAATATTCGTATCATTTCGAAAAGCATTTGATTTATTTTGATTTTTTTGGACCAAAATTAGTGGATAATATATCATGATTTTTTGACCGAAGCATGCATTTCAAAAAGTGTCATATAATCTAATTTTTAGATAAATTTTTGCATAGACTTCAATCATAACCTTCCCCCGTAAAATATATAAATGATCTGAAAAATTTCGTATCTTTTCAAACAGTCCCCAATTTAATTTGTTTTTTTTACCTAAACTAGTATAAACTAGTGTATAATATATTATGATTTTTGGACCGAAACTTGCATTTCGAAAAGTTTCATAGAATCTAATTTTCAGATGATTTTTTGCATGGACTTCGATCATAACCTTCCCTCGTAACATATATAAATGATATGAAAAGATTCGTATCATTTTGAATAGCCCCTGATTTAATTTGATTTTTTCGACCGAAACTTGTGTATCATATATCATGATTTTTTGACCGAAACTTGCATTTCGAAAATTGTCATAAAGTCTAATTTTCAGATAAATTTTTGCATGGACTTAAATCATAACCTCCCCCCGTAAAATATATAAATGATCTGAAAAGTTTCGTATCGTTTCGAATAATGCTCGATTTAATTTGATTTTTTGACCTAAACTAATAAAAACTTGTGTATAATATAGTACGATTCTTAACCGAAACTTGAATTTCAAAAAGTTTCATAGAATCTAATTTTCAGTTCATTTTTTGCATGGACTTCCATTATAACCTTCCCATGTAACATATATAAATAATCTAAAAATATTTGTATCCTTTCAAATAGTCCCCGATTTAATTTGATTTTTTTGACTGAAACTAGTGTATAATATATCATGATTTTTGGACCGAAACATGCATTTCAAAAATTGTTATAGAATCTAATTTTTAGATAAATTTTTGCATGGACTTCAAACATAACCATCCCCCAAAAAATATATAAAAGATCTGAAAAGTTTCGTATCATTTCGAACAATCCTCGATTTAATTTGATTTATTTGAACTAAACTATTATAAACTAGTACATATATAAATGATCTGAAAAGATTCCTATCATTTTGAATAGCCCCCGATTTAATTTGATTTTTTTGACCCAAACTAGTGTATAATATATCATGATTTTTTGACCGAAACATGCATTTCAAAAAGTGTCGTAAAATCTAATTTTCTGATAAATTTTTGCATGGACTTCCATCAAAACCTTCCCCTGTAAAATATATAAATGACCTGAAAAGTTTTATATCATTTCGAACAATGCTCGATTTAATTTGATTTTTTGACCTAAACTAATATAAACTTGTGTTTAATATACTACGATTTTTTGACCGAAACTTGCATTTCAAAAAGTTTCACAGAATCTAATTTTCAGATGATATTCTGAATGGACTTCCATCATAACCTTCCCATGTAACATATATAAATAATCTGAAAATATTCGTATCATTTCGAATAGCCCCGGATTTAATTTGATTTTTTTGACCAAAATTAGTGCATAATATATCATGATTTTTTGTCCGAAACATGCATTTCAAAAAGTGTCATAGAATTTAATTTTTAGACAAATTTTTGTATGGACTTATATCATAACCTTCCCACGAAAATATATAAATGATCTGAAAAGTGTCGTATCATTTCGAACAATGCTCGATTTAATTTCATTTTTGACCTAAACTAATATAAACTTGTGTATAATATACTACTATTTTTTGACCGAAACTTGCATTTAAAAAAGTTTCATAGAATCTAATTTTCAGATGATTTTTTGCATGGACTTCCCTCATAACCTTCCCATGTAACATATATAAATAATCTGAAAATATTCGTATCATTTCGAAAAGCATTTGATTTATTTTGATTTTTTTGGACCAAAATTAGTGGATAATATATCATGATTTTTTGACCGAAGCATGCATTTCAAAAAGTGTCATATAATCTAATTTTTAGATAAATTTTTGCATAGACTTCAATCATAACCTTCCCCCGTAAAATATATAAATGATCTGAAAAATTTCGTATCTTTTCAAACAGTCCCCAATTTAATTTGTTTTTTTTTACCTAAACTAGTATAAACTAGTGTATAATATATTATGATTTTTGGACCGAAACTTGCATTTCGAAAAGTTTCATAGAATCTAATTTTCAGATGATTTTTTGCATGGACTTCGATCATAACCTTCCCTCGTAACATATATAAATGATATGAAAAGATTCGTATCATTTTGAATAGGCCCTGATTTAATTTGATTTTTTCGACCGAAACTTGTGTATCATATATCATGATTTTTTGACCGAAACTTGTATTTCGAAAATTGTCATAAAGTCTAATTTTCAGATAAATTTTTGCATGGACTTAAATCATAACCTCCCCCCGTAAAATATATAAATGATCTGAAAAGTTTCGTATCGTTTCGAATAATGCTCGATTTAATTTGATTTTTTGACCTAAACTAATAAAAACTTGTGTATAATATACTACGATTCTTAACCGAAACTTGAATTTCAAAAAGTTTCATAGAATCTAATTTTCAGTTCATTTTTTGCATGGACTTCCATTATAACCTTCCCATGTAACATATATAAATAATCTAAAAATATTTGTATCCTTTCAAATAGTCCCCGATTTAATTTGATTTTTTTGACTGAAACTAGTGTATAATATATCATGATTTTTGGACCGAAACATGCATTTCAAAAATTGTTATAGAATCTAATTTTTAGATAAATTTTTGCATGGACTTCAAACATAACCATCCCCCAAAAAATATATAAAAGATCTGAAAAGTTTCGTATCATTTCGAACAATCCTCGATTTAATTTGATTTATTTGAACTAAACTATTATAAACTAGTACATATATAAATGATCTGAAAAGATTCCTATCATTTTGAATAGCCCCCGATTTAATTTGATTTTTTTGACCCAAACTAGTGTATAATATATCATGATTTTTTGACCGAAACATGCATTTCAAAAAGTGTCGTAAAATCTAATTTTCTGATAAATTTTTGCATGGACTTCCATCAAAACCTTCCCCTGTAAAATATATAAATGACCTGAAAATTTTTATATCATTTCGAACAATGCTCGATTTAATTTGATTTTTTGACCTAAACTAATATAAACTTGTGTTTAATATACTACGATTTTTTGACCGAAACTTGCATTTCAAAAAGTTTCACAGAATCTAATTTTCAGATGATATTCTGAATGGACTTCCATCATAACCTTCCCATGTAACATATATAAATAATCTGAAAATATTCGTATCATTTCGAATAGCCCCGGATTTAATTTGATTTTTTTGACCAAAATTAGTGCATAATATATCATGATTTTTTGTCCGAAACATGCATTTCAAAAAGTGTCATAGAATTTAATTTTTAGATAAATTTTTGTATGGACTTATATCATAACCTTCCCACGAAAATATATAAATGATCTGAAAAGTGTCGTATCATTTCAAACAATGCTCGATTTAATTTCATTTTTGACCTAAACTAATATAAACTTGTGTATAATATACTACTATTTTTTGACCGAAACTTGCATTTAAAAAAGTTTCATAGAATCTAATTTTCAGATGATTTTTTGCATGGACTTCCCTCATAACCTTCCCATGTAACATATATAAATAATCTGAAAATATTCGTATCATTTCGAAAAGCATTTGATTTATTTTGATTTATTTTGACCAAAATTAGTGGATAATATATCAAGATTTTTTGACCGAAGCATGCATTTCAAAAAGTGTCATATAATCTAATTTTTAGATAAATTTTTGCATAGACTTCAATCATAACCTTCCCCCGTAAAATATATAAATGATCTGAAAAATTTCGTATCTTTTCAAACAGTCCCCAATTTAATTTGTTTTTTTTTACCTAAACTAGTATAAACTAGTGTATAATATATTATGATTTTTGGACCGAAACTTGCATTTCGAAAAGTTTCATAGAATCTAATTTTCAGATGATTTTTTGCATGGACTTCGATCATAACCTTCCCTCGTAACATATATAAATGATATGAAAAGATTCGTATCATTTTGAATAGCCCCTGATTTAATTTGATTTTTTCGACCGAAACTTGTGTATCATATATCATGATTTTTTGACCGAAACTTGCATTTCGAAAATTGTCATAAAGTCTAATTTTCAGATAAATTTTTGCATGGACTTAAATCATAACCTCCCCCCGTAAAATATATAAATGATCTGAAAAGTTTCGTATCGTTTCGAATAATGCTCGATTTAATTTGATTTTTTGACCTAAACTAATAAAAACTTGTGTATAATATACTACGATTCTTAACCGAAACTTGAATTTCAAAAAGTTTCATAGAATCTAATTTTCAGTTCATTTTTTGCATGGACTTCCATTATAACCTTCCCATGTAACATATATAAATAATCTAAAAATATTTGTATCCTTTCAAATAGTCCCCGATTTAATTTGATTTTTTTGACTGAAACTAGTGTATAATATATCATGATTTTTGGACCGAAACATGCATTTCAAAAATTGTTATAGAATCTAATTTTTAGATAAATTTTTGCATGGACTTCAAACATAACCATCCCCCAAAAACTATATAAAAGATCTGATAAGTTTCGTATCATTTCGAACAATCCTCGATTTAATTTGATTTATTTGAACTAAACTATTATAAACTAGTACATATATAAATGATCTGAAAAGATTCCTATCATTTTGAATAGCCCCCGATTTAATTTGATTTTTTTGACCCAAACTAGTGTATAATATATCATGATTTTTTGACCGAAACATGCATTTCAAAAAGTGTCGTAAAATCTAATTTTCTGATAAATTTTTGCATGGACTTCCATCAAAACCTTCCCCTGTAAAATATATAAATGACCTGAAAAGTTTTATATCATTTCGAACAATGCTCGATTTAATTTGATTTTTTGACCTAAACTAATATAAACTTGTGTTTAATATACTACGATTTTTTGACCGAAACTTGCATTTCAAAAAGTTTCACAGAATCTAATTTTCAGATGATATTCTGAATGGACTTCCATCATAACCTTCCCATGTAACATATATAAATAATCTGAAAATATTCGTATCATTTCGAATAGCCCCGGATTTAATTTGATTTTTTTGACCAAAATTAGTGCATAATATATCATGATTTTTTGACCGAAACATGCATTTCAAAAAGTGTCATAGAATTTAATTTTTAGATAAATTTTTGTATGGACTTATATCATAACCTTCCCACGAAAATATATAAATGATCTGAAAAGTGTCGTATCATTTCGAACAATGCTCGATTTAATTTCATTTTTGACCTAAACTAATATAAACTTGTGTATAATATACTACTATTTTTTGACCGAAACTTGCATTTAAAAAAGTTTCATAGAATCTAATTTTCAGATGATTCTTTGCATGGACTTCCCTCATAACCTTCCCATGTAACATATATAAATAATCTGAAAATATTCGTATCATTTCGAAAAGCATTTGATTTATTTTGATTTATTTTGACCAAAATTAGTGGATAATATATCAAGATTTTTTGACCGAAGCATGCATTTCAAAAAGTGTCATATAATCTAATTTTTAGATAAATTTTTGCATAGACTTCAATCATAACCTTCCCCCGTAAAATATATAAATGATCTGAAAAATTTCGTATCTTTTCAAACAGTCCCCAATTTAATTTGTTTTTTTTACCTAAACTAGTATAAACTAGTGTATAATATATTATGATTTTTGGACCGAAACTTGCATTTCGAAAAGTTTCATAGAATCTAATTTTCAGATGATTTTTTGCATGGACTTCGATCATAACCTTCCCTCGTAACATATATAAATGATATGAAAAGATTCGTATCATTTTGAATAGCCCCTGATTTAATTTGATTTTTTCGACCGAAACTTGTGTATCATATATCATGATTTTTTGACCGAAACTTGCATTTCGAAAATTGTCATAAAGTCTAATTTTCAGATAAATTTTTGCATGACTTAAATCATAACCTCCCCCCGTAAAATATATAAATGATCTGAAAAGTTTCGTATCGTTTCGAATAATGCTCGATTTAATTTGATTTTTTGACCTAAACTAATAAAAACTTGTGTATAATATACTACGATTCTTAACCGAAACTTGAATTTCAAAAAGTTTCATAGAATCTAATTTTCAGTTCATTTTTTGCATGGACTTCCATTATAACCTTCCCATGTAACATATATAAATAATCTAAAAATATTTGTATCCTTTCAAATAGTCCCCGATTTAATTTGATTTTTTTGACTGAAACTAGTGTATAATATATCATGATTTTTGGACCGAAACATGCATTTCAAAAATTGTTATAGAATCTAATTTTTAGATAAATTTTTGCATGGACTTCAAACATAACCATCCCCCAAAAACTATATAAAAGATCTGATAAGTTTCGTATCATTTCGAACAATCCTCGATTTAATTTGATTTATTTGAACTAAACTATTATAAACTAGTACATATATAAATGATCTGAAAAGATTCCTATCATTTTGAATAGCCCCCGATTTAATTTGATTTTTTTGACCCAAACTAGTGTATAATATATCATGATTTTTTGACCGAAACATGCATTTCAAAAAGTGTCGTAAAATCTAATTTTCTGATAAATTTTTGCATGGACTTCCATCAAAACCTTCCCCTGTAAAATATATAAATGACCTGAAAAGTTTTATATCATTTCGAACAATGCTCGATTTAATTTGATTTTTTGACCTAAACTAATATAAACTTGTGTTTAATATACTACGATTTTTTGACCGAAACTTGCATTTCAAAAAGTTTCACAGAATCTAATTTTCAGATGATATTCTGAATGGACTTCCATCATAACCTTCCCATGTAACATATATAAATAATCTGAAAATATTCGTATCATTTCGAATAGCCCCGGATTTAATTTGATTTTTTTGACCAAAATTAGTGCATAATATATCATGATTTTTTGACCGAAACATGCATTTCAAAAAGTGTCATAGAATTTAATTTTTAGATAAATTTTTGTATGGACTTATATCATAACCTTCCCACGAAAATATATAAATGATCTGAAAAGTGTCGTATCATTTCGAACAATGCTCGATTTAATTTCATTTTTGACCTAAACTAATATAAACTTGTGTATAATATACTACTATTTTTTGACCGAAACTTGCATTTAAAAAAGTTTCATAGAATCTAATTTTCAGATGATTCTTTGCATGGACTTCCCTCATAACCTTCCCATGTAACATATATAAATAATCTGAAAATATTCGTATCATTTCGAAAAGCATTTGATTTATTTTGATTTATTTTGACCAAAATTAGTGGATAATATATCAAGATTTTTTGACCGAAGCATGCATTTCAAAAAGTGTCATATAATCTAATTTTTAGATAAATTTTTGCATAGACTTCAATCATAACCTTCCCCCGTAAAATATATAAATGATCTGAAAAATTTCGTATCTTTTCAAACAGTCCCCAATTTAATTTGTTTTTTTTTACCTAAACTAGTATAAACTAGTGTATAATATATTATGATTTTTGGACCGAAACTTGCATTTCGAAAAGTTTCATAGAATCTAATTTTCAGATGATTTTTTGCATGGACTTCGATCATAACCTTCCCTCGTAACATATATAAATGATATGAAAAGATTCGTATCATTTTGAATAGCCCCTGATTTAATTTGATTTTTTCGACCGAAACTTGTGTATCATATATCATGATTTTTTGACCGAAACTTGCATTTCGAAAATTGTCATAAAGTCTAATTTTCAGATAAATTTTTGCATGGACTTAAATCATAACCTCCCCCCGTAAAATATATAAATGATCTGAAAAGTTTCGTATCGTTTCGAATAATGCTCGATTTAATTTGATTTTTTGAACTAAACTAATAAAAACTTGTGTATAATATACTACGATTCTTAACCGAAACTTGAATTTCAAAAAGTTTCATAGAATCTAATTTTCAGTTCATTTTTTGCATGGACTTCCATTCTAACCTTCCCATGTAACATATATAAATAATCTAAAAATATTTGTATCCTTTCAAATAGTCCCCGATTTAATTTGATTTTTTTGACTGAAACTAGTGTATAATATATCATGATTTTTGGACCGAAACATGCATTTCAAAAATTGTTATAGAATCTAATTTTTAGATAAATTTTTGCATGGACTTCAAACATAACCATCCCCCAAAAAATATATAAAAGATCTGAAAAGTTTCGTATCATTTCGAACAATCCTCGATTTAATTTGATTTATTTGAACTAAACTATTATAAACTAGTACATATATAAATGATCTGAAAAGATTCCTATCATTTTGAATAGCCCCCGATTTAATTTGATTTTTTTGACCCAAACTAGTGTATAATATATCATGATTTTTTGACCGAAACATGCATTTCAAAAAGTGTCGTAAAATCTAATTTTCTGATAAATTTTTGCATGGACTTCCATCAAAACCTTCCCCTGTAAAATATATAAATGACCTGAAAAGTTTTATATCATTTCGAACAATGCTCGATTTAATTTGATTTTTTGACCTAAACTAATATAAACTTGTGTTTAATATACTACGATTTTTTGACCGAAACTTGCATTTCAAAAAGTTTCACAGAATCTAATTTTCAGATGATATTCTGAATGGACTTCCATCATAACCTTCCCATGTAACATATATAAATAATCTGAAAATATTCGTATCATTTCAGATAGCCCCGGATTTAATTTGATTTTTTTGACCAAAATTAGTGCATAATATATCATGATTTTTTGACCGAAACATGCATTTCAAAAAGTGTCATAGAATTTAATTTTTAGATAAATTTTTGTATGGACTTATATCATAACCTTCCCACGAAAATATATAAATGATCTGAAAAGTGTCGTATCATTTCGAACAATGCTCGATTTAATTTCATTTTTGACCTAAACTAATATAAACTTGTGTATAATATACTACTATTTTTTGACCGAAACTTGCATTTAAAAAAGTTTCATAGAATCTAATTTTCAGATGATTCTTTGCATGGACTTCCCTCATAACCTTCCCATGTAACATATATAAATAATCTGAAAATATTCGTATCATTTCGAAAAGCATTTGATTTATTTTGATTTTTTTGGACCAAAATTAGTGGATAATATATCATGATTTTTTGACCGAAGCATGCATTTCAAAAAGTGTCATATAATCTAATTTTTAGATAAATTTTTGCATAGACTTCAATCATAACCTTCCCCCGTAAAATATATAAATGATCTGAAAAATTTCGTATCTTTTCAAACAGTCCCCAATTTAATTTGTTTTTTTTACCTAAACTAGTATAAACTAGTGTATAATATATTATGATTTTTGGACCGAAACTTGCATTTCGAAAAGTTTCATAGAATCTAATTTTCAGATGATTTTTTGCATGGACTTCGATCATAACCTTCCCTCGTAACATATATAAATGATATGAAAAGATTCGTATCATTTTGAATAGCCCCTGATTTAATTTGATTTTTTCGACCGAAACTTGTGTATCATATATCATGATTTTTTGACCGAAACTTGCATTTCGAAAATTGTCATAAAGTCTAATTTTCAGATAAATTTTTGCATGGACTTAAATCATAACCTCCCCCCGTAAAATATATAAATGATCTGAAAAGTTTCGTATCGTTTCGAATAATGCTCGATTTAATTTGATTTTTTGACCTAAACTAATAAAAACTTGTGTATAATATAGTACGATTCTTAACCGAAACTTGAATTTCAAAAAGTTTCATAGAATCTAATTTTCAGTTCATTTTTTGCATGGACTTCCATTATAACCTTCCCATGTAACATATATAAATAATCTAAAAATATTTGTATCCTTTCAAATAGTCCCCGATTTAATTTGATTTTTTTGACTGAAACTAGTGTATAATATATCATGATTTTTGGACCGAAACATGCATTTCAAAAATTGTTATAGAATCTAATTTTTAGATAAATTTTTGCATGGACTTCAAACATAACCATCCCCCAAAAACTATATAAAAGATCTGATAAGTTTCGTATCATTTCGAACAATCCTCGATTTAATTTGATTTATTTGAACTAAACTATTATAAACTAGTACATATATAAATGATCTGAAAAGATTCCTATCATTTTGAATAGCCCCCGATTTAATTTGATTTTTTTGACCCAAACTAGTGTATAATATATCATGATTTTTTGACCGAAACATGCATTTCAAAAAGTGTCGTAAAATCTAATTTTCTGATAAATTTTTGCATGGACTTCCATCAAAACCTTCCCCTGTAAAATATATAAATGACCTGAAAAGTTTTATATCATTTCGAACAATGCTCGATTTAATTTGATTTTTTGACCTAAACTAATATAAACTTGTGTTTAATATACTACGATTTTTTGACCGAAACTTGCATTTCAAAAAGTTTCACAGAATCTAATTTTCAGATGATATTCTGAATGGACTTCCATCATAACCTTCCCATGTAACATATATAAATAATCTGAAAATATTCGTATCATTTCGAATAGCCCCGGATTTAATTTGATTTTTTTGACCAAAATTAGTGCATAATATATCATGATTTTTTGACCGAAACATGCATTTCAAAAAGTGTCATAGAATTTAATTTTTAGATAAATTTTTGTATGGACTTATATCATAACCTTCCCACGAAAATATATAAATGATCTGAAAAGTGTCGTATCATTTCGAACAATGCTCGATTTAATTTCATTTTTGACCTAAACTAATATAAACTTGTGTATAATATACTACTATTTTTTGACCGAAACTTGCATTTAAAAAAGTTTCATAGAATCTAATTTTCAGATGATTTTTTGCATGGACTTCCCTCATAACCTTCCCATGTAACATATATAAATAATCTGAAAATATTCGTATCATTTCGAAAAGCATTTGATTTATTTTGATTTTTTTGGACCAAAATTAGTGGATAATATATCATGATTTTTTGACCGAAGCATGCATTTCAAAAAGTGTCATATAATCTAATTTTTAGATAAATTTTTGCATAGACTTCAATCATAACCTTCCCCCGTAAAATATATAAATGATCTGAAAAATTTCGTATCTTTTCAAACAGTCCCCAATTTAATTTGTTTTTTTTTTACCTAAACTAGTATAAACTAGTGTATAATATATTATGATTTTTGGACCGAAACTTGCATTTCGAAAAGTTTCATAGAATCTAATTTTCAGATGATTTTTTGCATGGACTTCGATCATAACCTTCCCTCGTAACATATATAAATGATATGAAAAGATTCGTATCATTTTGAATAGCCCCTGATTTAATTTGATTTTTTCGACCGAAACTTGTGTATCATATATCATGATTTTTTGACCGAAACTTGCATTTCGAAAATTGTCATAAAGTCTAATTTTCAGATAAATTTTTGCATGGACTTAAATCATAACCTCCCCCCGTAAAATATATAAATGATCTGAAAAGTTTCGTATCGTTTCGAATAATGCTCGATTTAATTTGATTTTTTGACCTAAACTAATAAAAACTTGTGTATAATATACTACGATTCTTAACCGAAACTTGAATTTCAAAAAGTTTCATAGAATCTAATTTTCAGTTCATTTTTTGCATGGACTTCCATTATAACCTTCCCATGTAACATATATAAATAATCTAAAAATATTTGTATCCTTTCAAATAGTCCCCGATTTAATTTGATTTTTTTGACTGAAACTAGTGTATAATATATCATGATTTTTGGACCGAAACATGCATTTCAAAAATTGTTATAGAATCTAATTTTTAGATAAATTTTTGCATGGACTTCAAACATAACCATCCCCAAAAAAATATATAAAAGATCTGAAAAGTTTCGTATCATTTCGAACAATCCTCGATTTAATTAGATTTATTTGAACTAAACTATTATAAACTAGTACATATATAAATGATCTGAAAAGATTCCTATCATTTTGAATAGCCCCCGATTTAATTTGATTTTTTTGACCCAAACTAGTGTATAATATATCATGATTTTTTGACCGAAACATGCATTTCAAAAAGTGTCGTAAAATCTAATTTTCTGATAAATTTTTGCATGGACTTCCATCAAAACCTTCCCCTGTAAAATATATAAATGACCTGAAAAGTTTTATATCATTTCGAACAATGCTCGATTTAATTTAATTTTTTGACCTAAACTAATATAAACTTGTGTTTAATATACTACGATTTTTTGACCGAAACTTGCATTTCAAAAAGTTTCACAGAATCTAATTTTCAGATGATATTCTGAATGGACTTCCATCATAACCTTCCCATGTAACATATATAAATAATCTGAAAATATTCGTATCATTTCGAATAGCCCCGGATTTAATTTGATTTTTTTGACCAAAATTAGTGCATAATATATCATGATTTTTTGACCGAAACATGCATTTCAAAAAGTGTCATAGAATTTAATTTTTAGATAAATTTTTGTATGGACTTATATCATAACCTTCCCACGAAAATATATAAATGATCTGAAAAGTGTCGTATCATTTCGAACAATGCTCGATTTAATTTCATTTTTGACCTAAACTAATATAAACTTGTGTATAATATACTACTATTTTTTGACCGAAACTTGCATTTAAAAAAGTTTCATAGAATCTAATTTTCAGATGATTTTTTGCATGGACTTCCCTCATAACCTTCCCATGTAACATATATAAATAATCTGAAAATATTCGTATCATTTCGAAAAGCATTTGATTTATTTTGATTTTTTTGGACCAAAATTAGTGGATAATATATCATGATTTTTTGACCGAAGCATGCATTTCAAAAAGTGTCATATAATCTAATTTTTAGATAAATTTTTGCATAGACTTCAATCATAACCTTCCCCCGTAAAATATATAAATGATCTGAAAAATTTCGTATCTTTTCAAACAGTCCCCAATTTAATTTGTTTTTTTTACCTAAACTAGTATAAACTAGTGTATAATATATTATGATTTTTGGACCGAAACTTGCATTTCGAAAAGTTTCATAGAATCTAATTTTCAGATGATTTTTTGCATGGACTTCGATCATAACCTTCCCTCGTAACATATATAAATGATATGAAAAGATTCGTATCATTTTGAATAGCCCCTGATTTAATTTGATTTTTTCGACCGAAACTTGTGTATCATATATCATGATTTTTTGACCGAAACTTGCATTTCGAAAATTGTCATAAAGTCTAATTTTCAGATAAATTTTTGCATGGACTTAAATCATAACCTCCCCCCGTAAAATATATAAATGATCTGAAAAGTTTCGTATCGTTTCGAATAATGCTCGATTTAATTTGATTTTTTGACCTAAACTAATAAAAACTTGTGTATAATATACTACGATTCTTAACCGAAACTTGAATTTCAAAAAGTTTCATAGAATCTAATTTTCAGTTCATTTTTTGCATGGACTTCCATTATAACCTTCCCATGTAACATATATAAATAATCTAAAAATATTTGTATCCTTTCAAATAGTCCCCGATTTAATTTGATTTTTTTGACTGAAACTAGTGTATAATATATCATGATTTTTGGACCGAAACATGCATTTCAAAAATTGTTATAGAATCTAATTTTTAGATAAATTTTTGCATGGACTTCAAACATAACCATCCCCCAAAAAATATATAAAAGATCTGAAAAGTTTCGTATCATTTCGAACAATCCTCGATTTAATTTGATTTATTTGAACTAAACTATTATAAACTAGTACATATATAAATGATCTGAAAAGATTCCTATCATTTTGAATAGCCCCCGATTTAATTTGATTTTTTTGACCCAAACTAGTGTATAATATATCATGATTTTTTGACCGAAACATGCATTTCAAAAAGTGTCGTAAAATCTAATTTTCTGATAAATTTTTGCATGGACTTCCATCAAAACCTTCCCCTGTAAAATATATAAATGACCTGAAAAGTTTTATATCATTTCGAACAATGCTCGATTTAATTTGATTTTTTGACCTAAACTAATATAAACTTGTGTTTAATATACTACGATTTTTTGACCGAAACTTGCATTTCAAAAAGTTTCACAGAATCTAATTTTCAGATGATATTCTGAATGGACTTCCATCATAACCTTCCCATGTAACATATATAAATAATCTGAAAATATTCGTATCATTTCGAATAGCCCCGGATTTAATTTGATTTTTTTGACCAAAATTAGTGCATAATATATCATGATTTTTTGACCGAAACATGCATTTCAAAAAGTGTCATAGAATTTAATTTTTAGATAAATTTTTGTATGGACTTATATCATAACCTTCCCACGAAAATATATAAATGATCTGAAAAGTGTCGTATCATTTCGAACAATGCTCGATTTAATTTCATTTTTGACCTAAACTAATATAAACTTGTGTATAATATACTACTATTTTTTGACCGAAACTTGCATTTAAAAAAGTTTCATAGAATCTAATTTTCAGATGATTTTTTGCATGGACTTCCCTCATAACCTTCCCATGTAACATATATAAATAATCTGAAAATATTCGTATCATTTCGAAAAGCATTTGATTTATTTTGATTTTTTTGGACCAAAATTAGTGGATAATATATCATGATTTTTTGACCGAAGCATGCATTTCAAAAAGTGTCATATAATCTAATTTTTAGATAAATTTTTGCATAGACTTCAATCATAACCTTCCCCCGTAAAATATATAAATGATCTGAAAAATTTCGTATCTTTTCAAACAGTCCCCAATTTAATTTGTTTTTTTTTACCTAAACTAGTATAAACTAGTGTATAATATATTATGATTTTTGGACCGAAACTTGCATTTCGAAAAGTTTCATAGAATCTAATTTTCAGATGATTTTTTGCATGGACTTCGATCATAACCTTCCCTCGTAACATATATAAATGATATGAAAAGATTCGTATCATTTTGAATAGCCCCTGATTTAATTTGATTTTTTCGACCGAAACTTGTGTATCATATATCATGATTTTTTGACCGAAACTTGCATTTCGAAAATTGTCATAAAGTCTAATTTTCAGATAAATTTTTGCATGGACTTAAATCATAACCTCCCCCCGTAAAATATATAAATGATCTGAAAAGTTTCGTATCGTTTCGAATAATGCTCGATTTAATTTGATTTTTTGACCTAAACTAATAAAAACTTGTGTATAATATACTACGATTCTTAACCGAAACTTGAATTTCAAAAAGTTTCATAGAATCTAATTTTCAGTTCATTTTTTGCATGGACTTCCATTATAACCTTCCCATGTAACATATATAAATAATCTAAAAATATTTGTATCCTTTCAAATAGTCCCCGATTTAATTTGATTTTTTTGACTGAAACTAGTGTATAATATATCATGATTTTTGGACCGAAACATGCATTTCAAAAATTGTTATAGAATCTAATTTTTAGATAAATTTTTGCATGGACTTCAAACATAACCATCCCCCAAAAAATATATAAAAGATCTGAAAAGTTTCGTATCATTTCGAACAATCCTCGATTTAATTTGATTTATTTGAACTAAACTATTATAAACTAGTACATATATAAATGATCTGAAAAGATTCCTATCATTTTGAATAGCCCCCGATTTAATTTGATTTTTTTGACCCAAACTAGTGTATAATATATCATGATTTTTTGACCGAAACATGCATTTCAAAAAGTGTCGTAAAATCTAATTTTCTGATAAATTTTTGCATGGACTTCCATCAAAACCTTCCCCTGTAAAATATATAAATGACCTGAAAAGTTTTATATCATTTCGAACAATGCTCGATTTAATTTGATTTTTTGACCTAAACTAATATAAACTTGTGTTTAATATACTACGATTTTTTGACCGAAACTTGCATTTCAAAAAGTTTCACAGAATCTAATTTTCAGATGATATTCTGAATGGACTTCCATCATAACCTTCCCATGTAACATATATAAATAATCTGAAAATATTCGTATCATTTCGAATAGCCCCGGATTTAATTTGATTTTTTTGACCAAAATTAGTGCATAATATATCATGATTTTTTGACCGAAACATGCATTTCAAAAAGTGTCATAGAATTTAATTTTTAGATAAATTTTTGTATGGACTTATATCATAACCTTCCCACGAAAATATATAAATGATCTGAAAAGTGTCGTATCATTTCGAACAATGCTCGATTTAATTTCATTTTTGACCTAAACTAATATAAACTTGTGTATAATATACTACTATTTTTTGACCGAAACTTGCATTTAAAAAAGTTTCATAGAATCTAATTTTCAGATGATTCTTTGCATGGACTTCCCTCATAACCTTCCCATGTAACATATATAAATAATCTGAAAATATTCGTATCATTTCGAAAAGCATTTGATTTATTTTGATTTATTTTGACCAAAATTAGTGGATAATATATCAAGATTTTTTGACCGAAGCATGCATTTCAAAAAGTGTCATATAATCTAATTTTTAGATAAATTTTTGCATAGACTTCAATCATAACCTTCCCCCGTAAAATATATAAATGATCTGAAAAATTTCGTATCTTTTCAAACAGTCCCCAATTTAATTTGTTTTTTTTTACCTAAACTAGTATAAACTAGTGTATAATATATTATGATTTTTGGACCGAAACTTGCATTTCGAAAAGTTTCATAGAATCTAATTTTCAGATGATTTTTTGCATGGACTTCGATCATAACCTTCCCTCGTAACATATATAAATGATATGAAAAGATTCGTATCATTTTGAATAGCCCCTGATTTAATTTGATTTTTTCGACCGAAACTTGTGTATCATATATCATGATTTTTTGACCGAAACTTGCATTTCGAAAATTGTCATAAAGTCTAATTTTCAGATAAATTTTTGCATGGACTTAAATCATAACCTCCCCCCGTAAAATATATAAATGATCTGAAAAGTTTCGTATCGTTTCGAATAATGCTCGATTTAATTTGATTTTTTGAACTAAACTAATAAAAACTTGTGTATAATATACTACGATTCTTAACCGAAACTTGAATTTCAAAAAGTTTCATAGAATCTAATTTTCAGTTCATTTTTTGCATGGACTTCCATTCTAACCTTCCCATGTAACATATATAAATAATCTAAAAATATTTGTATCCTTTCAAATAGTCCCCGATTTAATTTGATTTTTTTGACTGAAACTAGTGTATAATATATCATGATTTTTGGACCGAAACATGCATTTCAAAAATTGTTATAGAATCTAATTTTTAGATAAATTTTTGCATGGACTTCAAACATAACCATCCCCCAAAAAATATATAAAAGATCTGAAAAGTTTCGTATCATTTCGAACAATCCTCGATTTAATTTGATTTATTTGAACTAAACTATTATAAACTAGTACATATATAAATGATCTGAAAAGATTCCTATCATTTTGAATAGCCCCCGATTTAATTTGATTTTTTTGACCCAAACTAGTGTATAATATATCATGATTTTTTGACCGAAACATGCATTTCAAAAAGTGTCGTAAAATCTAATTTTCTGATAAATTTTTGCATGGACTTCCATCAAAACCTTCCCCTGTAAAATATATAAATGACCTGAAAAGTTTTATATCATTTCGAACAATGCTCGATTTAATTTGATTTTTTGACCTAAACTAATATAAACTTGTGTTTAATATACTACGATTTTTTGACCGAAACTTGCATTTCAAAAAGTTTCACAGAATCTAATTTTCAGATGATATTCTGAATGGACTTCCATCATAACCTTCCCATGTAACATATATAAATAATCTGAAAATATTCGTATCATTTCAGATAGCCCCGGATTTAATTTGATTTTTTTGACCAAAATTAGTGCATAATATATCATGATTTTTTGACCGAAACATGCATTTCAAAAAGTGTCATAGAATTTAATTTTTAGATAAATTTTTGTATGGACTTATATCATAACCTTCCCACGAAAATATATAAATGATCTGAAAAGTGTCGTATCATTTCGAACAATGCTCGATTTAATTTCATTTTTGACCTAAACTAATATAAACTTGTGTATAATATACTACTATTTTTTGACCGAAACTTGCATTTAAAAAAGTTTCATAGAATCTAATTTTCAGATGATTCTTTGCATGGACTTCCCTCATAACCTTCCCATGTAACATATATAAATAATCTGAAAATATTCGTATCATTTCGAAAAGCATTTGATTTATTTTGATTTTTTTGGACCAAAATTAGTGGATAATATATCATGATTTTTTGACCGAAGCATGCATTTCAAAAAGTGTCATATAATCTAATTTTTAGATAAATTTTTGCATAGACTTCAATCATAACCTTCCCCCGTAAAATATATAAATGATCTGAAAAATTTCGTATCTTTTCAAACAGTCCCCAATTTAATTTGTTTTTTTTACCTAAACTAGTATAAACTAGTGTATAATATATTATGATTTTTGGACCGAAACTTGCATTTCGAAAAGTTTCATAGAATCTAATTTTCAGATGATTTTTTGCATGGACTTCGATCATAACCTTCCCTCGTAACATATATAAATGATATGAAAAGATTCGTATCATTTTGAATAGCCCCTGATTTAATTTGATTTTTTCGACCGAAACTTGTGTATCATATATCATGATTTTTTGACCGAAACTTGCATTTCGAAAATTGTCATAAAGTCTAATTTTCAGATAAATTTTTGCATGGACTTAAATCATAACCTCCCCCCGTAAAATATATAAATGATCTGAAAAGTTTCGTATCGTTTCGAATAATGCTCGATTTAATTTGATTTTTTGACCTAAACTAATAAAAACTTGTGTATAATATAGTACGATTCTTAACCGAAACTTGAATTTCAAAAAGTTTCATAGAATCTAATTTTCAGTTCATTTTTTGCATGGACTTCCATTATAACCTTCCCATGTAACATATATAAATAATCTAAAAATATTTGTATCCTTTCAAATAGTCCCCGATTTAATTTGATTTTTTTGACTGAAACTAGTGTATAATATATCATGATTTTTGGACCGAAACATGCATTTCAAAAATTGTTATAGAATCTAATTTTTAGATAAATTTTTGCATGGACTTCAAACATAACCATCCCCCAAAAACTATATAAAAGATCTGATAAGTTTCGTATCATTTCGAACAATCCTCGATTTAATTTGATTTATTTGAACTAAACTATTATAAACTAGTACATATATAAATGATCTGAAAAGATTCCTATCATTTTGAATAGCCCCCGATTTAATTTGATTTTTTTGACCCAAACTAGTGTATAATATATCATGATTTTTTGACCGAAACATGCATTTCAAAAAGTGTCGTAAAATCTAATTTTCTGATAAATTTTTGCATGGACTTCCATCAAAACCTTCCCCTGTAAAATATATAAATGACCTGAAAAGTTTTATATCATTTCGAACAATGCTCGATTTAATTTGATTTTTTGACCTAAACTAATATAAACTTGTGTTTAATATACTACGATTTTTTGACCGAAACTTGCATTTCAAAAAGTTTCACAGAATCTAATTTTCAGATGATATTCTGAATGGACTTCCATCATAACCTTCCCATGTAACATATATAAATAATCTGAAAATATTCGTATCATTTCAGATAGCCCCGGATTTAATTTGATTTTTTTGACCAAAATTAGTGCATAATATATCATGATTTTTTGACCGAAACATGCATTTCAAAAAGTGTCATAGAATTTAATTTTTAGATAAATTTTTGTATGGACTTATATCATAACCTTCCCACGAAAATATATAAATGATCTGAAAAGTGTCGTATCATTTCGAACAATGCTCAATTTAATTTCATTTTTGACCTAAACTAATATAAACTTGTGTATAATATACTACTATTTTTTGACCGAAACTTGCATTTAAAAAAGTTTCATAGAATCTAATTTTCAGATGATTCTTTGCATGGACTTCCCTCATAACCTTCCCATGTAACATATATAAATAATCTGAAAATATTCGTATCATTTCGAAAAGCATTTGATTTATTTTGATTTTTTTGGACCAAAATTAGTGGATAATATATCATGATTTTTTGACCGAAGCATGCATTTCAAAAAGTGTCATATAATCTAATTTTTAGATAAATTTTTGCATAGACTTCAATCATAACCTTCCCCCGTAAAATATATAAATGATCTGAAAAATTTCGTATCTTTTCAAACAGTCCCCAATTTAATTTGTTTTTTTTTACCTAAACTAGTATAAACTAGTGTATAATATATTATGATTTTTGGACCGAAACTTGCATTTCGAAAAGTTTCATAGAATCTAATTTTCAGATGATTTTTTGCATGGACTTCGATCATAACCTTCCCTCGTAACATATATAAATGATATGAAAAGATTCGTATCATTTTGAATAGCCCCTGATTTAATTTGATTTTTTCGACCGAAACTTGTGTATCATATATCATGATTTTTTGACCGAAACTTGCATTTCGAAAATTGTCATAAAGTCTAATTTTCAGATAAATTTTTGCATGGACTTAAATCATAACCTCCCCCCGTAAAATATATAAATGATCTGAAAAGTTTCGTATCGTTTCGAATAATGCTCGATTTAATTTGATTTTTTGACCTAAACTAATAAAAACTTGTGTATAATATACTACGATTCTTAACCGAAACTTGAATTTCAAAAAGTTTCATAGAATCTAATTTTCAGTTCATTTTTTGCATGGACTTCCATTATAACCTTCCCATGTAACATATATAAATAATCTAAAAATATTTGTATCCTTTCAAATAGTCCCCGATTTAATTTGATTTTTTTGACTGAAACTAGTGTATAATATATCATGATTTTTGGACCGAAACATGCATTTCAAAAATTGTTATAGAATCTAATTTTTAGATAAATTTTTGCATGGACTTCAAACATAACCATCCCCAAAAAAATATATAAAAGATCTGAAAAGTTTCGTATCATTTCGAACAATCCTCGATTTAATTAGATTTATTTGAACTAAACTATTATAAACTAGTACATATATAAATGATCTGAAAAGATTCCTATCATTTTGAATAGCCCCCGATTTAATTTGATTTTTTTGACCCAAACTAGTGTATAATATATCATGATTTTTTGACCGAAACATGCATTTCAAAAAGTGTCGTAAAATCTAATTTTCTGATAAATTTTTGCATGGACTTCCATCAAAACCTTCCCCTGTAAAATATATAAATGACCTGAAAAGTTTTATATCATTTCGAACAATGCTCGATTTAATTTGATTTTTTGACCTAAACTAATATAAACTTGTGTTTAATATACTACGATTTTTTGACCGAAACTTGCATTTCAAAAAGTTTCACAGAATCTAATTTTCAGATGATATTCTGAATGGACTTCCATCATAACCTTCCCATGTAACATATATAAATAATCTGAAAATATTCGTATCATTTCGAATAGCCCCGGATTTAATTTGATTTTTTTGACCAAAATTAGTGCATAATATATCATGATTTTTTGACCGAAACATGCATTTCAAAAAGTGTCATAGAATTTAATTTTTAGATAAATTTTTGTATGGACTTATATCATAACCTTCCCACGAAAATATATAAATGATCTGAAAAGTGTCGTATCATTTCGAACAATGCTCGATTTAATTTCATTTTTGACCTAAACTAATATAAACTTGTGTATAATATACTACTATTTTTTGACCGAAACTTGCATTTAAAAAAGTTTCATAGAATCTAATTTTCAGATGATTTTTTGCATGGACTTCCCTCATAACCTTCCCATGTAACATATATAAATAATCTGAAAATATTCGTATCATTTCGAAAAGCATTTGATTTATTTTGATTTTTTTGGACCAAAATTAGTGGATAATATATCATGATTTTTTGACCGAAGCATGCATTTCAAAAAGTGTCATATAATCTAATTTTTAGATAAATTTTTGCATAGACTTCAATCATAACCTTCCCCCGTAAAATATATAAATGATCTGAAAAATTTCGTATCTTTTCAAACAGTCCCCAATTTAATTTGTTTTTTTTTACCTAAACTAGTATAAACTAGTGTATAATATATTATGATTTTTGGACCGAAACTTGCATTTCGAAAAGTTTCATAGAATCTAATTTTCAGATGATTTTTTGCATGGACTTCGATCATAACCTTCCCTCGTAACATATATAAATGATATGAAAAGATTCGTATCATTTTGAATAGCCCCTGATTTAATTTGATTTTTTCGACCGAAACTTGTGTATCATATATCATGATTTTTTGACCGAAACTTGCATTTCGAAAATTGTCATAAAGTCTAATTTTCAGATAAATTTTTGCATGGACTTAAATCATAACCTCCCCCCGTAAAATATATAAATGATCTGAAAAGTTTCGTATCGTTTCGAATAATGCTCGATTTAATTTGATTTTTTGACCTAAACTAATAAAAACTTGTGTATAATATACTACGATTCTTAACCGAAACTTGAATTTCAAAAAGTTTCATAGAATCTAATTTTCAGTTCATTTTTTGCATGGACTTCCATTATAACCTTCCCATGTAACATATATAAATAATCTAAAAATATTTGTATCCTTTCAAATAGTCCCCGATTTAATTTGATTTTTTTGACTGAAACTAGTGTATAATATATCATGATTTTTGGACCGAAACATGCATTTCAAAAATTGTTATAGAATCTAATTTTTAGATAAATTTTTGCATGGACTTCAAACATAACCATCCCCCAAAAAATATATAAAAGATCTGAAAAGTTTCGTATCATTTCGAACAATCCTCGATTTAATTTGATTTATTTGAACTAAACTATTATAAACTAGTACATATATAAATGATCTGAAAAGATTCCTATCATTTTGAATAGCCCCCGATTTAATTTGATTTTTTTGACCCAAACTAGTGTATAATATATCATGATTTTTTGACCGAAACATGCATTTCAAAAAGTGTCGTAAAATCTAATTTTCTGATAAATTTTTGCATGGACTTCCATCAAAACCTTCCCCTGTAAAATATATAAATGACCTGAAAAGTTTTATATCATTTCGAACAATGCTCGATTTAATTTGATTTTTTGACCTAAACTAATATAAACTTGTGTTTAATATACTACGATTTTTTGACCGAAACTTGCATTTCAAAAAGTTTCACAGAATCTAATTTTCAGATGATATTCTGAATGGACTTCCATCATAACCTTCCCATGTAACATATATAAATAATCTGAAAATATTCGTATCATTTCGAATAGCCCCGGATTTAATTTGATTTTTTTGACCAAAATTAGTGCATAATATATCATGATTTTTTGACCGAAACATGCATTTCAAAAAGTGTCATAGAATTTAATTTTTAGATAAATTTTTGTATGGACTTATATCATAACCTTCCCACGAAAATATATAAATGATCTGAAAAGTGTCGTATCATTTCGAACAATGCTCAATTTAATTTCATTTTTGACCTAAACTAATATAAACTTGTGTATAATATACTACTATTTTTTGACCGAAACTTGCATTTAAAAAAGTTTCATAGAATCTAATTTTCAGATGATTCTTTGCATGGACTTCCCTCATAACCTTCCCATGTAACATATATAAATAATCTGAAAATATTCGTATCATTTCGAAAAGCATTTGATTTATTTTGATTTTTTTGGACCAAAATTAGTGGATAATATATCATGATTTTTTGACCGAAGCATGCATTTCAAAAAGTGTCATATAATCTAATTTTTAGATAAATTTTTGCATAGACTTCAATCATAACCTTCCCCCGTAAAATATATAAATGATCTGAAAAATTTCGTATCTTTTCAAACAGTCCCCAATTTAATTTGTTTTTTTTTACCTAAACTAGTATAAACTAGTGTATAATATATTATGATTTTTGGACCGAAACTTGCATTTCGAAAAGTTTCATAGAATCTAATTTTCAGATGATTTTTTGCATGGACTTCGATCATAACCTTCCCTCGTAACATATATAAATGATATGAAAAGATTCGTATCATTTTGAATAGCCCCTGATTTAATTTGATTTTTTCGACCGAAACTTGTGTATCATATATCATGATTTTTTGACCGAAACTTGCATTTCGAAAATTGTCATAAAGTCTAATTTTCAGATAAATTTTTGCATGGACTTAAATCATAACCTCCCCCCGTAAAATATATAAATGATCTGAAAAGTTTCGTATCGTTTCGAATAATGCTCGATTTAATTTGATTTTTTGACCTAAACTAATAAAAACTTGTGTATAATATACTACGATTCTTAACCGAAACTTGAATTTCAAAAAGTTTCATAGAATCTAATTTTCAGTTCATTTTTTGCATGGACTTCCATTATAACCTTCCCATGTAACATATATAAATAATCTAAAAATATTTGTATCCTTTCAAATAGTCCCCGATTTAATTTGATTTTTTTGACTGAAACTAGTGTATAATATATCATGATTTTTGGACCGAAACATGCATTTCAAAAATTGTTATAGAATCTAATTTTTAGATAAATTTTTGCATGGACTTCAAACATAACCATCCCCAAAAAAATATATAAAAGATCTGAAAAGTTTCGTATCATTTCGAACAATCCTCGATTTAATTAGATTTATTTGAACTAAACTATTATAAACTAGTACATATATAAATGATCTGAAAAGATTCCTATCATTTTGAATAGCCCCCGATTTAATTTGATTTTTTTGACCCAAACTAGTGTATAATATATCATGATTTTTTGACCGAAACATGCATTTCAAAAAGTGTCGTAAAATCTAATTTTCTGATAAATTTTTGCATGGACTTCCATCAAAACCTTCCCCTGTAAAATATATAAATGACCTGAAAAGTTTTATATCATTTCGAACAATGCTCGATTTAATTTGATTTTTTGACCTAAACTAATATAAACTTGTGTTTAATATACTACGATTTTTTGACCGAAACTTGCATTTCAAAAAGTTTCACAGAATCTAATTTTCAGATGATATTCTGAATGGACTTCCATCATAACCTTCCCATGTAACATATATAAATAATCTGAAAATATTCGTATCATTTCGAATAGCCCCGGATTTAATTTGATTTTTTTGACCAAAATTAGTGCATAATATATCATGATTTTTTGACCGAAACATGCATTTCAAAAAGTGTCATAGAATTTAATTTTTAGATAAATTTTTGTATGGACTTATATCATAACCTTCCCACGAAAATATATAAATGATCTGAAAAGTGTCGTATCATTTCGAACAATGCTCGATTTAATTTCATTTTTGACCTAAACTAATATAAACTTGTGTATAATATACTACTATTTTTTGACCGAAACTTGCATTTAAAAAAGTTTCATAGAATCTAATTTTCAGATGATTTTTTGCATGGACTTCCCTCATAACCTTCCCATGTAACATATATAAATAATCTGAAAATATTCGTATCATTTCGAAAAGCATTTGATTTATTTTGATTTTTTTGGACCAAAATTAGTGGATAATATATCATGATTTTTTGACCGAAGCATGCATTTCAAAAAGTGTCATATAATCTAATTTTTAGATAAATTTTTGCATAGACTTCAATCATAACCTTCCCCCGTAAAATATATAAATGATCTGAAAAATTTCGTATCTTTTCAAACAGTCCCCAATTTAATTTGTTTTTTTTTACCTAAACTAGTATAAACTAGTGTATAATATATTATGATTTTTGGACCGAAACTTGCATTTCGAAAAGTTTCATAGAATCTAATTTTCAGATGATTTTTTGCATGGACTTCGATCATAACCTTCCCTCGTAACATATATAAATGATATGAAAAGATTCGTATCATTTTGAATAGCCCCTGATTTAATTTGATTTTTTCGACCGAAACTTGTGTATCATATATCATGATTTTTTGACCGAAACTTGCATTTCGAAAATTGTCATAAAGTCTAATTTTCAGATAAATTTTTGCATGGACTTAAATCATAACCTCCCCCCGTAAAATATATAAATGATCTGAAAAGTTTCGTATCGTTTCGAATAATGCTCGATTTAATTTGATTTTTTGACCTAAACTAATAAAAACTTGTGTATAATATACTACGATTCTTAACCGAAACTTGAATTTCAAAAAGTTTCATAGAATCTAATTTTCAGTTCATTTTTTGCATGGACTTCCATTATAACCTTCCCATGTAACATATATAAATAATCTAAAAATATTTGTATCCTTTCAAATAGTCCCCGATTTAATTTGATTTTTTTGACTGAAACTAGTGTATAATATATCATGATTTTTGGACCGAAACATGCATTTCAAAAATTGTTATAGAATCTAATTTTTAGATAAATTTTTGCATGGACTTCAAACATAACCATCCCCCAAAAAATATATAAAAGATCTGAAAAGTTTCGTATCATTTCGAACAATCCTCGATTTAATTTGATTTATTTGAACTAAACTATTATAAACTAGTACATATATAAATGATCTGAAAAGATTCCTATCATTTTGAATAGCCCCCGATTTAATTTGATTTTTTTGACCCAAACTAGTGTATAATATATCATGATTTTTTGACCGAAACATGCATTTCAAAAAGTGTCGTAAAATCTAATTTTCTGATAAATTTTTGCATGGACTTCCATCAAAACCTTCCCCTGTAAAATATATAAATGACCTGAAAAGTTTTATATCATTTCGAACAATGCTCGATTTAATTTGATTTTTTGACCTAAACTAATATAAACTTGTGTTTAATATACTACGATTTTTTGACCGAAACTTGCATTTCAAAAAGTTTCACAGAATCTAATTTTCAGATGATATTCTGAATGGACTTCCATCATAACCTTCCCATGTAACATATATAAATAATCTGAAAATATTCGTATCATTTCGAATAGCCCCGGATTTAATTTGATTTTTTTGACCAAAATTAGTGCATAATATATCATGATTTTTTGACCGAAACATGCATTTCAAAAAGTGTCATAGAATTTAATTTTTAGATAAATTTTTGTATGGACTTATATCATAACCTTCCCACGAAAATATATAAATGATCTGAAAAGTGTCGTATCATTTCGAACAATGCTCGATTTAATTTCATTTTTGACCTAAACTAATATAAACTTGTGTATAATATACTACTATTTTTTGACCGAAACATGCATTTAAAAAAGTTTCATAGAATCTAATTTTCAGATGATTTTTTGCATGGACTTCCCTCATAACCTTCCCATGTAACATATATAAATAATCTGAAAATATTCGTATCATTTCGAAAAGCATTTGATTTATTTTGATTTTTTTGGACCAAAATTAGTGGATAATATATCATGATTTTTTGACCGAAGCATGCATTTCAAAAAGTGTCATATAATCTAATTTTTAGATAAATTTTTGCATAGACTTCAATCATAACCTTCCCCCGTAAAATATATAAATGATCTGAAAAATTTCGTATCTTTTCAAACAGTCCCCAATTTAATTTGTTTTTTTTACCTAAACTAGTATAAACTAGTGTATAATATATTATGATTTTTGGACCGAAACTTGCATTTCGAAAAGTTTCATAGAATCTAATTTTCAGATGATTTTTTGCATGGACTTCGATCATAACCTTCCCTCGTAACATATATAAATGATATGAAAAGATTCGTATCATTTTGAATAGCCCCTGATTTAATTTGATTTTTTCGACCGAAACTTGTGTATCATATATCATGATTTTTTGACCGAAACTTGCATTTCGAAAATTGTCATAAAGTCTAATTTTCAGATAAATTTTTGCATGGACTTAAATCATAACCTCCCCCCGTAAAATATATAAATGATCTGAAAAGTTTCGTATCGTTTCGAATAATGCTCGATTTAATTTGATTTTTTGACCTAAACTAATAAAAACTTGTGTATAATATACTACGATTCTTAACCGAAACTTGAATTTCAAAAAGTTTCATAGAATCTAATTTTCAGTTCATTTTTTGCATGGACTTCCATTATAACCTTCCCATGTAACATATATAAATAATCTAAAAATATTTGTATCCTTTCAAATAGTCCCCGATTTAATTTGATTTTTTTGACTGAAACTAGTGTATAATATATCATGATTTTTGGACCGAAACATGCATTTCAAAAATTGTTATAGAATCTAATTTTTAGATAAATTTTTGCATGGACTTCAAACATAACCATCCCCCAAAAAATATATAAAAGATCTGAAAAGTTTCGTATCATTTCGAACAATCCTCGATTTAATTTGATTTATTTGAACTAAACTATTATAAACTAGTACATATATAAATGATCTGAAAAGATTCCTATCATTTTGAATAGCCCCCGATTTAATTTGATTTTTTTGACCCAAACTAGTGTATAATATATCATGATTTTTTGACCGAAACATGCATTTCAAAAAGTGTCGTAAAATCTAATTTTCTGATAAATTTTTGCATGGACTTCCATCAAAACCTTCCCCTGTAAAATATATAAATGACCTGAAAAGTTTTATATCATTTCGAACAATGCTCGATTTAATTTGATTTTTTGACCTAAACTAATATAAACTTGTGTTTAATATACTACGATTTTTTGACCGAAACTTGCATTTCAAAAAGTTTCACAGAATCTAATTTTCAGATGATATTCTGAATGGACTTCCATCATAACCTTCCCATGTAACATATATAAATAATCTGAAAATATTCGTATCATTTCGAATAGCCCCGGATTTAATTTGATTTTTTTGACCAAAATTAGTGCATAATATATCATGATTTTTTGACCGAAACATGCATTTCAAAAAGTGTCATAGAATTTAATTTTTAGATAAATTTTTGTATGGACTTATATCATAACCTTCCCACGAAAATATATAAATGATCTGAAAAGTGTCGTATCATTTCGAACAATGCTCGATTTAATTTCATTTTTGACCTAAACTAATATAAACTTGTGTATAATATACTACTATTTTTTGACCGAAACATGCATTTAAAAAAGTTTCATAGAATCTAATTTTCAGATGATTTTTTGCATGGACTTCCCTCATAACCTTCCCATGTAACATATATAAATAATCTGAAAATATTCGTATCATTTCGAAAAGCATTTGATTTATTTTGATTTTTTTGGACCAAAATTAGTGGATAATATATCATGATTTTTTGACCGAAGCATGCATTTCAAAAAGTGTCATATAATCTAATTTTTAGATAAATTTTTGCATAGACTTCAATCATAACCTTCCCCCGTAAAATATATAAATGATCTGAAAAATTTCGTATCTTTTCAAACAGTCCCCAATTTAATTTGTTTTTTTTACCTAAACTAGTATAAACTAGTGTATAATATATTATGATTTTTGGACCGAAACTTGCATTTCGAAAAGTTTCATAGAATCTAATTTTCAGATGATTTTTTGCATGGACTTCGATCATAACCTTCCCTCGTAACATATATAAATGATATGAAAAGATTCGTATCATTTTGAATAGCCCCTGATTTAATTTGATTTTTTCGACCGAAACTTGTGTATCATATATCATGATTTTTTGACCGAAACTTGCATTTCGAAAATTGTCATAAAGTCTAATTTTCAGATAAATTTTTGCATGGACTTAAATCATAACCTACCCCCGTAAAATATATAAATGATCTGAAAAGTTTCGTATCGTTTCGAATAATGCTCGATTTAATTTGATTTTTTGACCTAAACTAATAAAAACTTGTGTATAATATACTACGATTCTTAACCGAAACTTGAATTTCAAAAAGTTTCATAGAATCTAATTTTCAGTTCATTTTTTGCATGGACTTCCATTATAACCTTCCCATGTAACATATATAAATAATCTAAAAATATTTGTATCCTTTCAAATAGTCCCCGATTTAATTTGATTTTTTTGACTGAAACTAGTGTATAATATATCATGATTTTTGGACCGAAACATGCATTTCAAAAATTGTTATAGAATCTAATTTTTAGATAAATTTTTGCATGGACTTCAAACATAACCATCCCCCAAAAAATATATAAAAGATCTGAAAAGTTTCATATCATTTCGAACAATCCTCGATTTAATTTGATTTATTTGAACTAAACTATTATAAACTAGTACATATATAAATGATCTGAAAAGATTCCTATCATTTTGAATAGCCCCCGATTTAATTTGATTTTTTTGACCCAAACTAGTGTATAATATATCATGATTTTTTGACCGAAACATGCATTTCAAAAAGTGTCGTAAAATCTAATTTTCTGATAAATTTTTGCATGGACTTCCATCAAAACCTTCCCCTGTAAAATATATAAATGACCTGAAAAGTTTTATATCATTTCGAACAATGCTCGATTTAATTTGATTTTTTGACCTAAACTAATATAAACTTGTGTTTAATATACTACGATTTTTTGACCGAAACTTGCATTTCAAAAAGTTTCACAGAATCTAATTTTCAGATGATATTCTGAATGGACTTCCATCATAACCTTCCCATGTAACATATATAAATAATCTGAAAATATTCGTATCATTTCGAATAGCCCCGGATTTAATTTGATTTTTTTGACCAAAATTAGTGCATAATATATCATGATTTTTTGACCGAAACATGCATTTCAAAAAGTGTCATAGAATTTAATTTTTAGATAAATTTTTGTATGGACTTATATCATAACCTTCCCACGAAAATATATAAATGATCTGAAAAGTGTCGTATCATTTCAAACAATGCTCGATTTAATTTCATTTTTGACCTAAACTAATATAAACTTGTGTATAATATACTACTATTTTTTGACCGAAACTTGCATTTAAAAAAGTTTCATAGAATCTAATTTTCAGATGATTTTTTGCACGGACTTCCCTCATAACCTTCCCATGTAACATATATAAATAATCTGAAAATATTCGTATCATTTCGAAAAGCATTTGATTTATTTTGATTTTTTTGGACCAAAATTAGTGGATAATATATCATGATTTTTTGACCGAAGCATGCATTTCAAAAAGTGTCATATAATCTAATTTTTAGATAAATTTTTGCATAGACTTCAATCATAACCTTCCCCCGTAAAATATATAAATGATCTGAAAAATTTCGTATCTTTTCAAACAGTCCCCAATTTAATTTGTTTTTTTTACCTAAACTAGTATAAACTAGTGTATAATATATTATGATTTTTGGACCGAAACTTGCATTTCGAAAAGTTTCATAGAATCTAATTTTCAGATGATTTTTTGCATGGACTTCGATCATAACCTTCCCTCGTAACATATATAAATGATATGAAAAGATTCGTATCATTTTGAATAGCCCCTGATTTAATTTGATTTTTTCGACCGAAACTTGTGTATCATATATCATGATTTTTTGACCGAAACTTGCATTTCGAAAATTGTCATAAAGTCTAATTTTCAGATAAATTTTTGCATGGACTTAAATCATAACCTCCCCCCGTAAAATATATAAATGATCTGAAAAGTTTCGTATCGTTTCGAATAATGCTCGATTTAATTTGATTTTTTGACCTAAACTAATAAAAACTTGTGTATAATATACTACGATTCTTAACCGAAACTTGAATTTCAAAAAGTTTCATAGAATCTAATTTTCAGTTCATTTTTTGCATGGACTTCCATTATAACCTTCCCATGTAACATATATAAATAATCTAAAAATATTTGTATCCTTTCAAATAGTCCCCGATTTAATTTGATTTTTTTGACTGAAACTAGTGTATAATATATCATGATTTTTGGACCGAAACATGCATTTCAAAAATTGTTATAGAATCTAATTTTTAGATAAATTTTTGCATGGACTTCAAACATAACCATCCCCCAAAAAATATATAAAAGATCTGAAAAGTTTCGTATCATTTCGAACAATCCTCGATTTAATTTGATTTATTTGAACTAAACTATTATAAACTAGTACATATATAAATGATCTGAAAAGATTCCTATCATTTTGAATAGCCCCCGATTTAATTTGATTTTTTTGACCCAAACTAGTGTATAATATATCATGATTTTTTGACCGAAACATGCATTTCAAAAAGTGTCGTAAAATCTAATTTTCTGATAAATTTTTGCATGGACTTCCATCAAAACCTTCCCCTGTAAAATATATAAATGACCTGAAAAGTTTTATATCATTTCGAACAATGCTCGATTTAATTTGATTTTTTGACCTAAACTAATATAAACTTGTGTTTAATATACTACGATTTTTTGACCGAAACTTGCATTTCAAAAAGTTTCACAGAATCTAATTTTCAGATGATATTCTGAATGGACTTCCATCATAACCTTCCCATGTAACATATATAAATAATCTGAAAATATTCGTATCATTTCGAATAGCCCCGGATTTAATTTGATTTTTTTGACCAAAATTAGTGCATAATATATCATGATTTTTTGACCGAAACATGCATTTCAAAAAGTGTCATAGAATTTAATTTTTAGATAAATTTTTGTATGGACTTATATCATAACCTTCCCACGAAAATATATAAATGATCTGAAAAGTGTCGTATCATTTCAAACAATGCTCGATTTAATTTCATTTTTGACCTAAACTAATATAAACTTGTGTATAATATACTACTATTTTTTGACCGAAACTTGCATTTAAAAAAGTTTCATAGAATCTAATTTTCAGATGATTTTTTGCACGGACTTCCCTCATAACCTTCCCATGTAACATATATAAATAATCTGAAAATATTCGTATCATTTCGAAAAGCATTTGATTTATTTTGATTTTTTTGGACCAAAATTAGTGGATAATATATCATGATTTTTTGACCGAAGCATGCATTTCAAAAAGTGTCATATAATCTAATTTTTAGATAAATTTTTGCATAGACTTCAATCATAACCTTCCCCCGTAAAATATATAAATGATCTGAAAAATTTCGTATCTTTTCAAACAGTCCCCAATTTAATTTGTTTTTTTTACCTAAACTAGTATAAACTAGTGTGTAATATATTATGATTTTTGGACCGAAACTTGCATTTCGAAAAGTTTCATAGAATCTAATTTTCAGATGATTTTTTGCATGGACTTCGATCATAACCTTCCCTCGTAACATATATAAATGATATGAAAAGATTCGTATCATTTTGAATAGCCCCTGATTTAATTTGATTTTTTCGACCGAAACTTGTGTATCATATATCATGATTTTTTGACCGAAACTTGCATTTCGAAAATTGTCATAAAGTCTAATTTTCAGATAAATTTTTGCATGGACTTAAATCATAACCTCCCCCCGTAAAATATATAAATGATCTGAAAAGTTTCGTATCGTTTCGAATAATGCTCGATTTAATTTGATTTTTTGACCTAAACTAATAAAAACTTGTGTATAATATAGTACGATTCTTAACCGAAACTTGAATTTCAAAAAGTTTCATAGAATCTAATTTTCAGTTCATTTTTTGCATGGACTTCCATTATAACCTTCCCATGTAACATATATAAATAATCTAAAAATATTTGTATCCTTTCAAATAGTCCCCGATTTAATTTGATTTTTTTGACTGAAACTAGTGTATAATATATCATGATTTTTGGTCCGAAACATGCATTTCAAAAATTGTTATAGAATCTAATTTTTAGATAAATTTTTGCATGGACTTCAAACATAACCATCCCCCAAAAAATATATAAAAGATCTGAAAAGTTTCGTATCATTTCGAACAATCCTCGATTTAATTTGATTTATTTGAACTAAACTATTATAAACTAGTACATATATAAATGATCTGAAAAGATTCCTATCATTTTGAATAGCCCCCGATTTAATTTGATTTTTTTGACCCAAACTAGTGTATAATATATCATGATTTTTTGACCGAAACATGCATTTCAAAAAGTGTCGTAAAATCTAATTTTCTGATAAATTTTTGCATGGACTTCCATCAAAACCTTCCCCTGTAAAATATATAAATGACCTGAAAAGTTTTATATCATTTCGAACAATGCTCGATTTAATTTGATTTTTTGACCTAAACTAATATAAACTTGTGTTTAATATACTACGATTTTTTGACCGAAACTTGCATTTCAAAAAGTTTCACAGAATCTAATTTTCAGATGATATTCTGAATGGACTTCCATCATAACCTTCCCATGTAACATATATAAATAATCTGAAAATATTCGTATCATTTCGAATAGCCCCGGATTTAATTTGATTTTTTTGACCAAAATTAGTGCATAATATATCATGATTTTTTGACCGAAACATGCATTTCAAAAAGTGTCATAGAATTTAATTTTTAGATAAATTTTTGTATGGACTTATATCATAACCTTCCCACGAAAATATATAAATGATCTGAAAAGTGTCGTATCATTTCGAACAATGCTCGATTTAATTTCATTTTTGACCTAAACTAATATAAACTTGTGTATAATATACTACTATTTTTTGACCGAAACTTGCATTTAAAAAAGTTTCATAGAATCTAATTTTCAGATGATTTTTTGCACGGACTTCCCTCATAACCTTCCCATGTAACATATATAAATAATCTGAAAATATTCGTATCATTTCGAAAAGCATTTGATTTATTTTGATTTTTTTGGACCAAAATTAGTGGATAATATATCATGATTTTTTGACCGAAGCATGCATTTCAAAAAGTGTCATATAATCTAATTTTTAGATAAATTTTTGCATAGACTTCAATCATAACCTTCCCCCGTAAAATATATAAATGATTTGAAAAATTTCGTATCTTTTCAAACAGTCCCCAATTTAATTTGTTTTTTTTTACCTAAACTAGTATAAACTAGTGTATAATATATTATGATTTTTGGACCGAAACTTGCATTTCGAAAAGTTTCATAGAATCTAATTTTCAGATGATTTTTTGCATGGACTTCGATCATAACCTTCCCTCGTAACATATATAAATGATATGAAAAGATTCGTATCATTTTGAATAGCCCCTGATTTAATTTGATTTTTTCGACCGAAACTTGTGTATCATATATCATGATTTTTTGACCGAAACTTGCATTTCGAAAATTGTCATAAAGTCTAATTTTCAGATAAATTTTTGCATGGACTTAAATCATAACCTCCCCCCGTAAAATATATAAATGATCTGAAAAGTTTCGTATCGTTTCGAATAATGCTCGATTTAATTTGATTTTTTGACCTAAACTAATAAAAACTTGTGTATAATATAGTACGATTCTTAACCGAAACTTGAATTTCAAAAAGTTTCATAGAATCTAATTTTCAGTTCATTTTTTGCATGGACTTCCATTATAACCTTCCCATGTAACATATATAAATAATCTAAAAATATTTGTATCCTTTCAAATAGTCCCCGATTTAATTTGATTTTTTTGACTGAAACTAGTGTATAATATATCATGATTTTTGGACCGAAACATGCATTTCAAAAATTGTTATAGAATCTAATTTTTAGATAAATTTTTGCATGGACTTCAAACATAACCATCCCCCAAAAAATATATAAAAGATCTGAAAAGTTTCGTATCATTTCGAACAATCCTCGATTTAATTTGATTTATTTGAACTAAACTATTATAAACTAGTACATATATAAATGATCTGAAAAGATTCCTATCATTTTGAATAGCCCCCGATTTAATTTGATTTTTTTGACCCAAACTAGTGTATAATATATCATGATTTTTTGACCGAAACATGCATTTCAAAAAGTGTCGTAAAATCTAATTTTCTGATAAATTTTTGCATGGACTTCCATCAAAACCTTCCCCTGTAAAATATATAAATGACCTGAAAAGTTTTATATCATTTCGAACAATGCTCGATTTAATTTGATTTTTTGACCTAAACTAATATAAACTTGTGTTTAATATACTACGATTTTTTGACCGAAACTTGCATTTCAAAAAGTTTCACAGAATCTAATTTTCAGATGATATTCTGAATGGACTTCCATCATAACCTTCCCATGTAACATATATAAATAATCTGAAAATATTCGTATCATTTCGAATAGCCCCGGATTTAATTTGATTTTTTTGACCAAAATTAGTGCATAATATATCATGATTTTTTGACCGAAACATGCATTTCAAAAAGTGTCATAGAATTTAATTTTTAGATAAATTTTTGTATGGACTTATATCATAACCTTCCCACGAAAATATATAAATGATCTGAAAAGTGTCGTATCATTTCGAACAATGCTCGATTTAATTTCATTTTTGACCTAAACTAATATAAACTTGTGTATAATATACTACTATTTTTTGACCGAAACTTGCATTTAAAAAAGTTTCATAGAATCTAATTTTCAGATGATTTTTTGCACGGACTTCCCTCATAACCTTCCCATGTAACATATATAAATAATCTGAAAATATTCGTATCATTTCGAAAAGCATTTGATTTATTTTGATTTTTTTGGACCAAAATTAGTGGATAATATATCATGATTTTTTGACCGAAGCATGCATTTCAAAAAGTGTCATATAATCTAATTTTTAGATAAATTTTTGCATAGACTTCAATCATAACCTTCCCCCGTAAAATATATAAATGATCTGAAAAATTTCGTATCTTTTCAAACAGTCCCCAATTTAATTTGTTTTTTTTTTTACCTAAACTAGTATAAACTAGTGTATAATATATTATGATTTTTGGACCGAAACTTGCATTTCGAAAAGTTTCATAGAATCTAATTTTCAGATGATTTTTTGCATGGACTTCGATCATAACCTTCCCTCGTAACATATATAAATGATATGAAAAGATTCGTATCATTTTGAATAGCCCCTGATTTAATTTGATTTTTTCGACCGAAACTTGTGTATCATATATCATGATTTTTTGACCGAAACTTGCATTTCGAAAATTGTCATAAAGTCTAATTTTCAGATAAATTTTTGCATGGACTTAAATCATAACCTCCCCCCGTAAAATATATAAATGATCTGAAAAGTTTCGTATCGTTTCGAATAATGCTCGATTTAATTTGATTTTTTGACCTAAACTAATAAAAACTTGTGTATAATATAGTACGATTCTTAACCGAAACTTGAATTTCAAAAAGTTTCATAGAATCTAATTTTCAGTTCATTTTTTGCATGGACTTCCATTATAACCTTCCCATGTAACATATATAAATAATCTAAAAATATTTGTATCCTTTCAAATAGTCCCCGATTTAATTTGATTTTTTTGACTGAAACTAGTGTATAATATATCATGATTTTTGGACCGAAACATGCATTTCAAAAATTGTTATAGAATCTAATTTTTAGATAAATTTTTGCATGGACTTCAAACATAACCATCCCCCAAAAAATATATAAAAGATCTGAAAAGTTTCGTATCATTTCGAACAATCCTCGATTTAATTTGATTTATTTGAACTAAACTATTATAAACTAGTACATATATAAATGATCTGAAAAGATTCCTATCATTTTGAATAGCCCCCGATTTAATTTGATTTTTTTGACCCAAACTAGTGTATAATATATCATGATTTTTTGACCGAAACATGCATTTCAAAAAGTGTCGTAAAATCTAATTTTCTGATAAATTTTTGCATGGACTTCCATCAAAACCTTCCCCTGTAAAATATATAAATGACCTGAAAAGTTTTATATCATTTCGAACAATGCTCGATTTAATTTGATTTTTTGACCTAAACTAATATAAACTTGTGTTTAATATACTACGATTTTTTGACCGAAACTTGCATTTCAAAAAGTTTCACAGAATCTAATTTTCAGATGATATTCTGAATGGACTTCCATCATAACCTTCCCATGTAACATATATAAATAATCTGAAAATATTCGTATCATTTCGAATAGCCCCGGATTTAATTTGATTTTTTTGACCAAAATTAGTGCATAATATATCATGATTTTTTGACCGAAACATGCATTTCAAAAAGTGTCATAGAATTTAATTTTTAGATAAATTTTTGTATGGACTTATATCATAACCTTCCCACGAAAATATATAAATGATCTGAAAAGTGTCGTATCATTTCGAACAATGCTCGATTTAATTTCATTTTTGACCTAAACTAATATAAACTTGTGTATAATATACTACTATTTTTTGACCGAAACTTGCATTTAAAAAAGTTTCATAGAATCTAATTTTCAGATGATTTTTTGCACGGACTTCCCTCATAACCTTCCCATGTAACATATATAAATAATCTGAAAATATTCGTATCATTTCGAAAAGCATTTGATTTATTTTGATTTTTTTGGACCAAAATTAGTGGATAATATATCATGATTTTTTGACCGAAGCATGCATTTCAAAAAGTGTCATATAATCTAATTTTTAGATAAATTTTTGCATAGACTTCAATCATAACCTTCCCCCGTAAAATATATAAATGATCTGAAAAATTTCGTATCTTTTCAAACAGTCCCCAATTTAATTTGTTTTTTTTTACCTAAACTAGTATAAACTAGTGTATAATATATTATGATTTTTGGACCGAAACTTGCATTTCGAAAAGTTTCATAGAATCTAATTTTCAGATGATTTTTTGCATGGACTTCGATCATAACCTTCCCTCGTAACATATATAAATGATATGAAAAGATTCGTATCATTTTGAATAGCCCCTGATTTAATTTGATTTTTTCGACCGAAACTTGTGTATCATATATCATGATTTTTTGACCGAAACTTGCATTTCGAAAATTGTCATAAAGTCTAATTTTCAGATAAATTTTTGCATGGACTTAAATCATAACCTCCCCCCGTAAAATATATAAATGATCTGAAAAGTTTCGTATCGTTTCGAATAATGCTCGATTTAATTTGATTTTTTGACCTAAACTAATAAAAACTTGTGTATAATATAGTACGATTCTTAACCGAAACTTGAATTTCAAAAAGTTTCATAGAATCTAATTTTCAGTTCATTTTTTGCATGGACTTCCATTATAACCTTCCCATGTAACATATATAAATAATCTAAAAATATTTGTATCCTTTCAAATAGTCCCCGATTTAATTTGATTTTTTTGACTGAAACTAGTGTATAATATATCATGATTTTTGGACCGAAACATGCATTTCAAAAATTGTTATAGAATCTAATTTTTAGATAAATTTTTGCATGGACTTCAAACATAACCATCCCCCAAAAAATATATAAAAGATCTGAAAAGTTTCGTATCATTTCGAACAATCCTCGATTTAATTTGATTTATTTGAACTAAACTATTATAAACTAGTACATATATAAATGATCTGAAAAGATTCCTATCATTTTGAATAGCCCCCGATTTAATTTGATTTTTTTGACCCAAACTAGTGTATAATATATCATGATTTTTTGACCGAAACATGCATTTCAAAAAGTGTCGTAAAATCTAATTTTCTGATAAATTTTTGCATGGACTTCCATCAAAACCTTCCCCTGTAAAATATATAAATGACCTGAAAAGTTTTATATCATTTCGAACAATGCTCGATTTAATTTGATTTTTTGACCTAAACTAATATAAACTTGTGTTTAATATACTACGATTTTTTGACCGAAACTTGCATTTCAAAAAGTTTCACAGAATCTAATTTTCAGATGATATTCTGAATGGACTTCCATCATAACCTTCCCATGTAACATATATAAATAATCTGAAAATATTCGTATCATTTCGAATAGCCCCGGATTTAATTTGATTTTTTTGACCAAAATTAGTGCATAATATATCATGATTTTTTGACCGAAACATGCATTTCAAAAAGTGTCATAGAATTTAATTTTTAGATAAATTTTTGTATGGACTTATATCATAACCTTCCCACGAAAATATATAAATGATCTGAAAAGTGTCGTATCATTTCGAACAATGCTCGATTTAATTTCATTTTTGACCTAAACTAATATAAACTTGTGTATAATATACTACTATTTTTTGACCGAAACTTGCATTTAAAAAAGTTTCATAGAATCTAATTTTCAGATGATTTTTTGCACGGACTTCCCTCATAACCTTCCCATGTAACATATATAAATAATCTGAAAATATTCGTATCATTTCGAAAAGCATTTGATTTATTTTGATTTTTTTGGACCAAAATTAGTGGATAATATATCATGATTTTTTGACCGAAGCATGCATTTCAAAAAGTGTCATATAATCTAATTTTTAGATAAATTTTTGCATAGACTTCAATCATAACCTTCCCCCGTAAAATATATAAATGATCTGAAAAATTTCGTATCTTTTCAAACAGTCCCCAATTTAATTTGTTTTTTTTTACCTAAACTAGTATAAACTAGTGTATAATATATTATGATTTTTGGACCGAAACTTGCATTTCGAAAAGTTTCATAGAATCTAATTTTCAGATGATTTTTTGCATGGACTTCGATCATAACCTTCCCTCGTAACATATATAAATGATATGAAAAGATTCGTATCATTTTGAATAGCCCCTGATTTAATTTGATTTTTTCGACCGAAACTTGTGTATCATATATCATGATTTTTTGACCGAAACTTGCATTTCGAAAATTGTCATAAAGTCTAATTTTCAGATAAATTTTTGCATGGACTTAAATCATAACCTCCCCCCGTAAAATATATAAATGATCTGAAAAGTTTCGTATCGTTTCGAATAATGCTCGATTTAATTTGATTTTTTGACCTAAACTAATAAAAACTTGTGTATAATATAGTACGATTCTTAACCGAAACTTGAATTTCAAAAAGTTTCATAGAATCTAATTTTCAGTTCATTTTTTGCATGGACTTCCATTATAACCTTCCCATGTAACATATATAAATAATCTAAAAATATTTGTATCCTTTCAAATAGTCCCCGATTTAATTTGATTTTTTTGACTGAAACTAGTGTATAATATATCATGATTTTTGGACCGAAACATGCATTTCAAAAATTGTTATAGAATCTAATTTTTAGATAAATTTTTGCATGGACTTCAAACATAACCATCCCCCAAAAAATATATAAAAGATCTGAAAAGTTTCGTATCATTTCGAACAATCCTCGATTTAATTTGATTTATTTGAACTAAACTATTATAAACTAGTACATATATAAATGATCTGAAAAGATTCCTATCATTTTGAATAGCCCCCGATTTAATTTGATTTTTTTGACCCAAACTAGTGTATAATATATCATGATTTTTTGACCGAAACATGCATTTCAAAAAGTGTCGTAAAATCTAATTTTCTGATAAATTTTTGCATGGACTTCCATCAAAACCTTCCCCTGTAAAATATATAAATGACCTGAAAAGTTTTATATCATTTCGAACAATGCTCGATTTAATTTGATTTTTTGACCTAAACTAATATAAACTTGTGTTTAATATACTACGATTTTTTGACCGAAACTTGCATTTCAAAAAGTTTCACAGAATCTAATTTTCAGATGATATTCTGAATGGACTTCCATCATAACCTTCCCATGTAACATATATAAATAATCTGAAAATATTCGTATCATTTCGAATAGCCCCGGATTTAATTTGATTTTTTTGACCAAAATTAGTGCATAATATATCATGATTTTTTGACCGAAACATGCATTTCAAAAAGTGTCATAGAATTTAATTTTTAGATAAATTTTTGTATGGACTTATATCATAACCTTCCCACGAAAATATATAAATGATCTGAAAAGTGTCGTATCATTTCGAACAATGCTCGATTTAATTTCATTTTTGACCTAAACTAATATAAACTTGTGTATAATATACTACTATTTTTTGACCGAAACTTGCATTTAAAAAAGTTTCATAGAATCTAATTTTCAGATGATTTTTTGCACGGACTTCCCTCATAACCTTCCCATGTAACATATATAAATAATCTGAAAATATTCGTATCATTTCGAAAAGCATTTGATTTATTTTGATTTTTTTGGACCAAAATTAGTGGATAATATATCATGATTTTTTGACCGAAGCATGCATTTCAAAAAGTGTCATATAATCTAATTTTTAGATAAATTTTTGCATAGACTTCAATCATAACCTTCCCCCGTAAAATATATAAATGATCTGAAAAATTTCGTATCTTTTCAAACAGTCCCCAATTTAATTTGTTTTTTTTACCTAAACTAGTATAAACTAGTGTATAATATATTATGATTTTTGGACCGAAACTTGCATTTCGAAAAGTTTCATAGAATCTAATTTTCAGATGATTTTTTGCATGGACTTCGATCATAACCTTCCCTCGTAACATATATAAATGATATGAAAAGATTCGTATCATTTTGAATAGCCCCTGATTTAATTTGATTTTTTTGACCGAAACTTGTGTATCATATATCATGATTTTTTGACCGAAACTTGCATTTCGAAAATTGTCATAAAGTCTAATTTTCAGATAAATTTTTGCATGGACTTAAATCATAACCTCCCCCCGTAAAATATATAAATGATCTGAAAAGTTTCGTATCGTTTCGAATAATGCTCGATTTAATTTGATTTTTTGACCTAAACTAATAAAAACTTGTGTATAATATAGTACGATTCTTAACCGAAACTTGAATTTCAAAAAGTTTCATAGAATCTAATTTTCAGTTCATTTTTTGCATGGACTTCCATTATAACCTTCCCATGTAACATATATAAATAATCTAAAAATATTTGTATCCTTTCAAATAGTCCCCGATTTAATTTGATTTTTTTGACTGAAACTAGTGTATAATATATCATGATTTTTGGACCGAAACATGCATTTAAAAAATTGTTATAGAATCTAATATTTATATAAATTTTTGCATGGACTTCAAACATAACCATCCCCCAAAAAATATATAAAAGATCTGAAAAGTTTCGTATCATTTCGAACAATCCTCGATTTAATTTGATTTATTTGAACTAAACTATTATAAACTAGTACATATATAAATGATCTGAAAAGATTCCTATCATTTTGAATAGCCCCCGATTTAATTTGATTTTTTTGACCCAAACTAGTGTATAATATATCATGATTTTTTGACCGAAACATGCATTTCAAAAAGTGTCGTAAAATCTAATTTTCTGATAAATTTTTGCATGGACTTCCATCAAAACCTTCCCCTGTAAAATATATAAATGACCTGAAAAGTTTTATATCATTTCGAACAATGCTCGATTTAATTTGATTTTTTGACCTAAACTAATATAAACTTGTGTTTAATATACTACGATTTTTTGACCGAAACTTGCATTTCAAAAAGTTTCACAGAATCTAATTTTCAGATGATATTCTGAATGGACTTCCATCATAACCTTCCCATGTAACATATATAAATAATCTGAAAATATTCGTATCATTTCGAATAGCCCCGGATTTAATTTGATTTTTTTGACCAAAATTAGTGCATAATATATCATGATTTTTTGACCGAAACATGCATTTCAAAAAGTGTCATAGAATTTAATTTTTAGATAAATTTTTGTATGGACTTATATCATAACCTTCCCACGAAAATATATAAATGATCTGAAAAGTGTCGTATCATTTCGAACAATGCTCGATTTAATTTCATTTTTGACCTAAACTAATATAAACTTGTGTATAATATACTACTATTTTTTGACCGAAACTTGCATTTAAAAAAGTTTCATAGAATCTAATTTTCAGATGATTTTTTGCATGGACTTCCCTCATAACCTTCCCATGTAACATATATAAATAATCTGAAAATATTCGTATCATTTCGAAAAGCATTTGATTTATTTTGATTTTTTTTGGACCAAAATTAGTGGATAATATATCATGATTTTTTGACCGAAGCATGCATTTCAAAAAGTGTCATATAATCTAATTTTTAGATAAATTTTTGCATAGACTTCATTCATAACCTTCCCCCGTAAAATATATAAATGATCTGAAAAATTTCGTATCTTTTCAAACAGTCCCCAATTTAATTTGTTTTTTTTTTACCTAAACTAGTATAAACTAGTGTATAATATATTATGATTTTTGGACCGAAACTTGCATTTCGAAAAGTTTCATAGAATCTAATTTTCAGATGATTTTTTGCATGGACTTCGATCATAACCTTCCCTCGTAACATATATAAATGATATGAAAAGATTCGTATCATTTTGAATAGCCCCTGATTTAATTTGATTTTTTCGACCGAAACTTGTGTATCATATATCATGATTTTTTGACCGAAACTTGCATTTCGAAAATTGTCATAAAGTCTAATTTTCAGATAAATTTTTGCATGGACTTAAATCATAACCTCCCCCCGTAAAATATATAAATGATCTGAAAAGTTTCGTATCGTTTCGAATAATGCTCGATTTAATTTGATTTTTTGACCTAAACTAATAAAAACTTGTGTATAATATAGTACGATTCTTAACCGAAACTTGAATTTCAAAAAGTTTCATAGAATCTAATTTTCAGTTCATTTTTTGCATGGACTTCCATTATAACCTTCCCATGTAACATATATAAATAATCTAAAAATATTTGTATCCTTTCAAATAGTCCCCGATTTAATTTGATTTTTTTGACTGAAACTAGTGTATAATATATCATGATTTTTGGACCGAAACATGCATTTCAAAAATTGTTATAGAATCTAATTTTTAGATAAATTTTTGCATGGACTTCAAACATAACCATCCCCCAAAAAATATATAAAAGATCTGAAAAGTTTCGTATCATTTCGAACAATCCTCGATTTAATTTGATTTATTTGAACTAAACTATTATAAACTAGTACATATATAAATGATCTGAAAAGATTCCTATCATTTTGAATAGCCCCCGATTTAATTTGATTTTTTTGACCCAAACTAGTGTATAATATATCATGATTTTTTGACCGAAACATGCATTTCAAAAAGTGTCGTAAAATCTAATTTTCTGATAAATTTTTGCATGGACTTCCATCAAAACCTTCCCCTGTAAAATATATAAATGACCTGAAAAGTTTTATATCATTTCGAACAATGCTCGATTTAATTTGATTTTTTGACCTAAACTAATATAAACTTGTGTTTAATATACTACGATTTTTTGACCGAAACCTGCATTTCAAAAAGTTTCACAGAATCTAATTTTCAGATGATATTCTGAATGGACTTCCATCATAACCTTCCCATGTAACATATATAAATAATCTGAAAATATTCGTATCATTTCGAATAGCCCCGGATTTAATTTGATTTTTTTGACCAAAATTAGTGCATAATATATCATGATTTTTTGACCGAAACATGCATTTCAAAAAGTGTCATAGAATTTAATTTTTAGATAAATTTTTGTATGGACTTATATCATAACCTTCCCACGAAAATATATAAATGATCTGAAAAGTGTCGTATCATTTCGAACAATGCTCGATTTAATTTCATTTTTGACCTAAACTAATATAAACTTGTGTATAATATACTACTATTTTTTGACCGAAACTTGCATTTAAAAAAGTTTCATAGAATCTAATTTTCAGATGATTTTTTGCATGGACTTCCCTCATAACCTTCCCATGTAACATATATAAATAATCTGAAAATATTCGTATCATTTCGAAAAGCATTTGATTTATTTTGATTTTTTTTGGACCAAAATTAGTGGATAATATATCATGATTTTTTGACCGAAGCATGCATTTCAAAAAGTGTCATATAATCTAATTTTTAGATAAATTTTTGCATAGACTTCATTCATAACCTTCCCCCGTAAAATATATAAATGATCTGAAAAATTTCGTATCTTTTCAAACAGTCCCCAATTTAATTTGTTTTTTTTACCTAAACTAGTATAAACTAGTGTATAATATATTATGATTTTTGGACCGAAACTTGCATTTCGAAAAGTTTCATAGAATCTAATTTTCAGATGATTTTTTGCATGGACTTCGATCATAACCTTCCCTCGTAACATATATAAATGATATGAAAAGATTCGTATCATTTTGAATAGCCCCTGATTTAATTTGATTTTTTCGACCGAAACTTGTGTATCATATATCATGATTTTTTGACCGAAACTTGCATTTCGAAAATTGTCATAAAGTCTAATTTTCAGATAAATTTTTGCATGTACTTAAATCATAACCTCCCCCCGTAAAATATATAAATGATCTGAAAAGTTTCGTATCGTTTCGAATAATGCTCGATTTAATTTGAATTTTTGACCTAAACTAATAAAAACTTGTGTATAATATAGTACGATTCTTAACCGAAACTTGAATTTCAAAAAGTTTCATAGAATCTAATTTTCAGTTCATTTTTTGCATGGACTTCCATTATAACCTTCCCATGTAACATAGATAAATAATCTAAAAATATTTGTATCCTTTCAAATAGTCCCCGATTTAATTTGATTTTTTTGACTGAAACTAGTGTATAATATATCATGATTTTTGGACCGAAACATGCATTTCAAAAATTGTTATAGAATCTAATTTTTAGATAAATTTTTGCATGGACTTCAAACATAACCATCCCCCAAAAAATATATAAAAGATCTGAAAAGTTTCGTATCATTTCGAACAATCCTCGATTTAATTTGATTTATTTGAACTAAACTATTATAAACTAGTACATATATAAATGATCTGAAAAGATTCCTATCATTTTGAATAGCCCCCGATTTAATTTGATTTTTTTGACCCAAACTAGTGTATAATATATCATGATTTTTTGACCGAAACATGCATTTCAAAAAGTGTCGTAAAATCTAATTTTCTGATAAATTTTTGCATGGACTTCCATCAAAACCTTCCCCTGTAAAATATATAAATGACCTGAAAAGTTTTATATCATTTCGAACAATGCTCGATTTAATTTGATTTTTTGACCTAAACTAATATAAACTTGTGTTTAATATACTACGATTTTTTGACCGAAACTTGCATTTCAAAAAGTTTCACAAAATCTAATTTTCAGATGATATTCTGAATGGACTTCCATCATAACCTTCCCATGTAACATATATAAATAATCTGAAAATATTCGTATCATTTCGAATAGCCCCGGATTTAATTTGATTTTTTTGACCAAAATTAGTGCATAATATATCATGATTTTTTGACCGAAACATGCATTTCAAAAAGTGTCATAGAATTTAATTTTTAGATAAATTTTTGTATGGACTTATATCATAACCTTCCCACGAAAATATATAAATGATCTGAAAAGTGTCGTATCATTTCGAACAATGCTCGATTTAATTTCATTTTTGACCTAAACTAATATAAACTTGTGTATAATATACTACTATTTTTTGACCGAAACTTGCATTTAAAAAAGTTTCATAGAATCTAATTTTCAGATGATTTTTTGCATGGACTTCCCTCATAACCTTCCCATGTAACATATATAAATAATCTGAAAATATTCGTATCATTTCGAAAAGCATTTGATTTATTTTGATTTTTTTTGGACCAAAATTAGTGGATAATATATCATGATTTTTTGACCGAAGCATGCATTTCAAAAAGTGTCATATAATCTAATTTTTAGATAAATTTTTGCATAGACTTCATTCATAACCTTCCCCCGTAAAATATATAAATGATCTGAAAAATTTCGTATCTTTTCAAACAGTCCCCAATTTAATTTGTTTTTTTTTACCTAAACTAGTATAAACTAGTGTATAATATATTATGATTTTTGGACCGAAACTTGCATTTCGAAAAGTTTCATAGAATCTAATTTTCAGATGATTTTTTGCATGGACTTCGATCATAACCTTCCCTCGTAACATATATAAATGATATGAAAAGATTCGTATCATTTTGAATAGCCCCTGATTTAATTTGATTTTTTCGACCGAAACTTGTGTATCATATATCATGATTTTTTGACCGAAACTTGCATTTCGAAAATTGTCATAAAGTCTAATTTTCAGATAAATTTTTGCATGGACTTAAATCATAACCTCCCCCCGTAAAATATATAAATGATCTGAAAAGTTTCGTATCGTTTCGAATAATGCTCGATTTAATTTGATTTTTTGACCTAAACTAATAAAAACTTGTGTATAATATAGTACGATTCTTAACCGAAACTTGAATTTCAAAAAGTTTCATAGAATCTAATTTTCAGTTCATTTTTTGCATGGACTTCCATTATAACCTTCCCATGTAACATATATAAATAATCTAAAAATATTTGTATCCTTTCAAATAGTCCCCGATTTAATTTGATTTTTTTGACTGAAACTAGTGTATAATATATCATGATTTTTGGACCGAAACATGCATTTCAAAAATTGTTATAGAATCTAATTTTTAGATAAATTTTTGCATGGACTTCAAACATAACCATCCCCCAAAAAATATATAAAAGATCTGAAAAGTTTCGTATCATTTCGAACAATCCTCGATTTAATTTGATTTATTTGAACTAAACTATTATAAACTAGTACATATATAAATGATCTGAAAAGATTCCTATCATTTTGAATAGCCCCCGATTTAATTTGATTTTTTTGACCCAAACTAGTGTATAATATATCATGATTTTTTGACCGAAACATGCATTTCAAAAAGTGTCGTAAAATCTAATTTTCTGATAAATTTTTGCATGGACTTCCATCAAAACCTTCCCCTGTAAAATATATAAATGACCTGAAAAGTTTTATATCATTTCGAACAATGCTCGATTTAATTTGATTTTTTGACCTAAACTAATATAAACTTGTGTTTAATATACTACGATTTTTTGACCGAAACTTGCATTTCAAAAAGTTTCACAAAATCTAATTTTCAGATGATATTCTGAATGGACTTCCATCATAACCTTCCCATGTAACATATATAAATAATCTGAAAATATTCGTATCATTTCGAATAGCCCCGGATTTAATTTGATTTTTTTGACCAAAATTAGTGCATAATATATCATGATTTTTTGACCGAAACATGCATTTCAAAAAGTGTCATAGAATTTAATTTTTAGATAAATTTTTGTATGGACTTATATCATAACCTTCCCACGAAAATATATAAATGATCTGAAAAGTGTCGTATCATTTCGAACAATGCTCGATTTAATTTCATTTTTGACCTAAACTAATATAAACTTGTGTATAATATACTACTATTTTTTGACCGAAACTTGCATTTAAAAAAGTTTCATAGAATCTAATTTTCAGATGATTTTTTGCATGGACTTCCCTCATAACCTTCCCATGTAACATATATAAATAATCTGAAAATATTCGTATCATTTCGAAAAGCATTTGATTTATTTTGATTTTTTTTGGACCAAAATTAGTGGATAATATATCATGATTTTTTGACCGAAGCATGCATTTCAAAAAGTGTCATATAATCTAATTTTTAGATAAATTTTTGCATAGACTTCATTCATAACCTTCCCCCGTAAAATATATAAATGATCTGAAAAATTTCGTATCTTTTCAAACAGTCCCCAATTTAATTTGTTTTTTTTACCTAAACTAGTATAAACTAGTGTATAATATATTATGATTTTTGGACCGAAACTTGCATTTCGAAAAGTTTCATAGAATCTAATTTTCAGATGATTTTTTGCATGGACTTCGATCATAACCTTCCCTCGTAACATATATAAATGATATGAAAAGATTCGTATCATTTTGAATAGCCCCTGATTTAATTTGATTTTTTCGACCGAAACTTGTGTATCATATATCATGATTTTTTGACCGAAACTTGCATTTCGAAAATTGTCATAAAGTCTAATTTTCAGATAAATTTTTGCATGGACTTAAATCATAACCTCCCCCCGTAAAATATATAAATGATCTGAAAAGTTTCGTATCGTTTCGAATAATGCTCGATTTAATTTGATTTTTTGACCTAAACTAATAAAAACTTGTGTATAATATAGTACGATTCTTAACCGAAACTTGAATTTCAAAAAGTTTCATAGAATCTAATTTTCAGTTCATTTTTTGCATGGACTTCCATTATAACCTTCCCATGTAACATATATAAATAATCTAAAAATATTTGTATCCTTTCAAATAGTCCCCGATTTAATTTGATTTTTTTGACTGAAACTAGTGTATAATATATCATGATTTTTGGACCGAAACATGCATTTCAAAAATTGTTATAGAATCTAATTTTTAGATAAATTTTTGCATGGACTTCAAACATAACCATCCCCCAAAAAATATATAAAAGATCTGAAAAGTTTCGTATCATTTCGAACAATCCTCGATTTAATTTGATTTATTTGAACTAAACTATTATAAACTAGTACATATATAAATGATCTGAAAAGATTCCTATCATTTTGAATAGCCCCCGATTTAATTTGATTTTTTTGACCCAAACTAGTGTATAATATATCATGATTTTTTGACCGAAACATGCATTTCAAAAAGTGTCGTAAAATCTAATTTTCTGATAAATTTTTGCATGGACTTCCATCAAAACCTTCCCCTGTAAAATATATAAATGACCTGAAAAGTTTTATATCATTTCGAACAATGCTCGATTTAATTTGATTTTTTGACCTAAACTAATATAAACTTGTGTTTAATATACTACGATTTTTTGACCGAAACTTGCATTTCAAAAAGTTTCACAGAATCTAATTTTCAGATGATATTCTGAATGGACTTCCATCATAACCTTCCCATGTAACATATATAAATAATCTGAAAATATTCGTATCATTTCGAATAGCCCCGGATTTAATTTGATTTTTTTGACCAAAATTAGTGCATAATATATCATGATTTTTTGACCGAAACATGCATTTCAAAAAGTGTCATAGAATTTAATTTTTAGATAAATTTTTGTATGGACTTATATCATAACCTTCCCACGAAAATATATAAATGATCTGAAAAGTGTCGTATCATTTCGAACAATGCTCGATTTAATTTCATTTTTTCCCTAAACTAATATAAACTTGTGTATAATATACTACTATTTTTTGACCGAAACTTGCATTTAAAAAAGTTTCATAGAATCTAATTTTCAGATGATTTTTTGCATGGACTTCCCTCATAACCTTCCCATGTAACATATATAAATAATCTGAAAATATTCGTATCATTTCGAAAAGCATTTGATTTATTTTGATTTTTTTTGGACCAAAATTAGTGGATAATATATCATGATTTTTTGACCGAAGCATGCATTTCAAAAAGTGTCATATAATCTAATTTTTAGATAAATTTTTGCATAGACTTCATTCATAACCTTCCCCCGTAAAATATATAAATGATCTGAAAAATTTCGTATCTTTTCAAACAGTCCCCAATTTAATTTGTTTTTTTTTACCTAAACTAGTATAAACTAGTGTATAATATATTATGATTTTTGGACCGAAACTTGCATTTCGAAAAGTTTCATAGAATCTAATTTTCAGATGATTTTTTGCATGGACTTCGATCATAACCTTCCCTCGTAACATATATAAATGATATGAAAAGATTCGTATCATTTTGAATAGCCCCTGATTTAATTTGATTTTTTCGACCGAAACTTGTGTATCATATATCATGATTTTTTGACCGAAACTTGCATTTCGAAAATTGTCATAAAGTCTAATTTTCAGATAAATTTTTGCATGGACTTAAATCATAACCTCCCCCCGTAAAATATATAAATGATCTGAAAAGTTTCGTATCGTTTCGAATAATGCTCGATTTAATTTGATTTTTTGACCTAAACTAATAAAAACTTGTGTATAATATAGTACGATTCTTAACCGAAACTTGAATTTCAAAAAGTTTCATAGAATCTAATTTTCAGTTCATTTTTTGCATGGACTTCCATTATAACCTTCCCATGTAACATATATAAATAATCTAAAAATATTTGTATCCTTTCAAATAGTCCCCGATTTAATTTGATTTTTTTGACTGAAACTAGTGTATAATATATCATGATTTTTGGACCGAAACATGCATTTCAAAAATTGTTATAGAATCTAATTTTTAGATAAATTTTTGCATGGACTTCAAACATAACCATCCCCCAAAAAATATATAAAAGATCTGAAAAGTTTCGTATCATTTCGAACAATCCTCGATTTAATTTGATTTATTTGAACTAAACTATTATAAACTAGTACATATATAAATGATCTGAAAAGATTCCTATCATTTTGAATAGCCCCCGATTTAATTTGATTTTTTTGACCCAAACTAGTGTATAATATATCATGATTTTTTGACCGAAACATGCATTTCAAAAAGTGTCGTAAAATCTAATTTTCTGATAAATTTTTGCATGGACTTCCATCAAAACCTTCCCCTGTAAAATATATAAATGACCTGAAAAGTTTTATATCATTTCGAACAATGCTCGATTTAATTTGATTTTTTGACCTAAACTAATATAAACTTGTGTTTAATATACTACGATTTTTTGACCGAAACTTGCATTTCAAAAAGTTTCACAGAATCTAATTTTCAGATGATATTCTGAATGGACTTCCATCATAACCTTCCCATGTAACATATATAAATAATCTGAAAATATTCGTATCATTTCGAATAGCCCCGGATTTAATTTGATTTTTTTGACCAAAATTAGTGCATAATATATCATGATTTTTTGACCGAAACATGCATTTCAAAAAGTGTCATAGAATTTAATTTTTAGATAAATTTTTGTATGGACTTATATCATAACCTTCCCACGAAAATATATAAATGATCTGAAAAGTGTCGTATCATTTCGAACAATGCTCGATTTAATTTCATTTTTGACCTAAACTAATATAAACTTGTGTATAATATACTACTATTTTTTGACCGAAACTTGCATTTAAAAAAGTTTCATAGAATCTAATTTTCAGATGATTTTTTGCATGGACTTCCCTCATAACCTTCCCATGTAACATATATAAATAATCTGAAAATATTCGTATCATTTCGAAAAGCATTTGATTTATTTTGATTTTTTTTGGACCAAAATTAGTGGATAATATATCATGATTTTTTGACCGAAGCATGCATTTCAAAAAGTGTCATATAATCTAATTTTTAGATAAATTTTTGCATAGACTTCATTCATAACCTTCCCCCGTAAAATATATAAATGATCTGAAAAATTTCGTATCTTTTCAAACAGTCCCCAATTTAATTTGTTTTTTTTTACCTAAACTAGTATAAACTAGTGTATAATATATTATGATTTTTGGACCGAAACTTGCATTTCGAAAAGTTTCATAGAATCTAATTTTCAGATGATTTTTTGCATGGACTTCGATCATAACCTTCCCTCGTAACATATATAAATGATATGAAAAGATTCGTATCATTTTGAATAGCCCCTGATTTAATTTGATTTTTTCGACCGAAACTTGTGTATCATATATCATGATTTTTTGACCGAAACTTGCATTTCGAAAATTGTCATAAAGTCTAATTTTCAGATAAATTTTTGCATGGACTTAAATCATAACCTCCCCCCGTAAAATATATAAATGATCTGAAAAGTTTCGTATCGTTTCGAATAATGCTCGATTTAATTTGATTTTTTGACCTAAACTAATAAAAACTTGTGTATAATATAGTACGATTCTTAACCGAAACTTGAATTTCAAAAAGTTTCATAGAATCTAATTTTCAGTTCATTTTTTGCATGGACTTCCATTATAACCTTCCCATGTAACATATATAAATAATCTAAAAATATTTGTATCCTTTCAAATAGTCCCCGATTTAATTTGATTTTTTTGACTGAAACTAGTGTATAATATATCATGATTTTTGGACCGAAACATGCATTTCAAAAATTGTTATAGAATCTAATTTTTAGATAAATTTTTGCACGGACTTCAAACATAACCATCCCCCAAAAAATATATAAAAGATCTGAAAAGTTTCGTATCATTTCGAACAATCCTCGATTTAATTTGATTTATTTGAACTAAACTATTATAAACTAGTACATATATAAATGATCTGAAAAGATTCCTATCATTTTGAATAGCCCCCGATTTAATTTGATTTTTTTGACCCAAACTAGTGTATAATATATCATGATTTTTTGACCGAAACATGCATTTCAAAAAGTGTCGTAAAATCTAATTTTCTGATAAATTTTTGCATGGACTTCCATCAAAACCTTCCCCTGTAAAATATATAAATGACCTGAAAAGTTTTATATCATTTCGAACAATGCTCGATTTAATTTGATTTTTTGACCTAAACTAATATAAACTTGTGTTTAATATACTACGATTTTTTGACCGAAACTTGCATTTCAAAAAGTTTCACAGAATCTAATTTTCAGATGATATTCTGAATGGACTTCCATCATAACCTTCCCATGTAACATATATAAATAATCTGAAAATATTCGTATCATTTCGAATAGCCCCGGATTTAATTTGATTTTTTTGACCAAAATTAGTGCATAATATATCATGATTTTTTGACCGAAACATGCATTTCAAAAAGTGTCATAGAATTTAATTTTTAGATAAATTTTTGTATGGACTTATATCATAACCTTCCCACGAAAATATATAAATGATCTGAAAAGTGTCGTATCATTTCGAACAATGCTCGATTTAATTTCATTTTTGACCTAAACTAATATAAACTTGTGTATAATATACTACTATTTTTTGACCGAAACTTGCATTTAAAAAAGTTTCATAGAATCTAATTTTCAGATGATTTTTTGCATGGACTTCCCTCATAACCTTCCCATGTAACATATATAAATAATCTGAAAATATTCGTATCATTTCGAAAAGCATTTGATTTATTTTGATTTTTTTTGGACCAAAATTAGTGGATAATATATCATGATTTTTTGACCGAAGCATGCATTTCAAAAAGTGTCATATAATCTAATTTTTAGATAAATTTTTGCATAGACTTCATTCATAACCTTCCCCCGTAAAATATATAAATGATCTGAAAAATTTCGTATCTTTTCAAACAGTCCCCAATTTAATTTGTTTTTTTTTACCTAAACTAGTATAAACTAGTGTATAATATATTATGATTTTTGGACCGAAACTTGCATTTCGAAAAGTTTCATAGAATCTAATTTTCAGATGATTTTTTGCATGGACTTCGATCATAACCTTCCCTCGTAACATATATAAATGATATGAAAAGATTCGTATCATTTTGAATAGCCCCTGATTTAATTTGATTTTTTCGACCGAAACTTGTGTATCATATATCATGATTTTTTGACCGAAACTTGCATTTCGAAAATTGTCATAAAGTCTAATTTTCAGATAAATTTTTGCATGGACTTAAATCATAACCTCCCCCCGTAAAATATATAAATGATCTGAAAAGTTTCGTATCGTTTCGAATAATGCTCGATTTAATTTGATTTTTTGACCTAAACTAATAAAAACTTGTGTATAATATAGTACGATTCTTAACCGAAACTTGAATTTCAAAAAGTTTCATAGAATCTAATTTTCAGTTCATTTTTTGCATGGACTTCCATTATAACCTTCCCATGTAACATATATAAATAATCTAAAAATATTTGTATCCTTTCAAATAGTCCCCGATTTAATTTGATTTTTTTGACTGAAACTAGTGTATAATATATCATGATTTTTGGACCGAAACATGCATTTCAAAAATTGTTATAGAATCTAATTTTTAGATAAATTTTTGCACGGACTTCAAACATAACCATCCCCCAAAAAATATATAAAAGATCTGAAAAGTTTCGTATCATTTCGAACAATCCTCGATTTAATTTGATTTATTTGAACTAAACTATTATAAACTAGTACATATATAAATGATCTGAAAAGATTCCTATCATTTTGAATAGCCCCCGATTTAATTTGATTTTTTTGACCCAAACTAGTGTATAATATATCATGATTTTTTGACCGAAACATGCATTTCAAAAAGTGTCGTAAAATCTAATTTTCTGATAAATTTTTGCATGGACTTCCATCAAAACCTTCCCCTGTAAAATATATAAATGACCTGAAAAGTTTTATATCATTTCGAACAATGCTCGATTTAATTTGATTTTTTGACCTAAACTAATATAAACTTGTGTTTAATATACTACGATTTTTTGACCGAAACTTGCATTTCAAAAAGTTTCACAGAATCTAATTTTCAGATGATATTCTGAATGGGCTTCCATCATAACCTTCCCATGTAACATATATAAATAATCTGAAAATATTCGTATCATTTCGAATAGCCCCGGATTTAATTTGATTTTTTTGACCAAAATTAGTGCATAATATATCATGATTTTTTGACCGAAACATGCATTTCAAAAAGTGTCATAGAATTTAATTTTTAGATAAATTTTTGTATGGACTTATATCATAACCTTCCCACGAAAATATATAAATGATCTGAAAAGTGTCGTATCATTTCGAACAATGCTCGATTTAATTTCATTTTTGACCTAAACTAATATAAACTTGTGTATAATATACTACTATTTTTTGACCGAAACTTGCATTTAAAAAAGTTTCATAGAATCTAATTTTCAGATGATTTTTTGCATGGACTTCCCTCATAACCTTCCCATGTAACATATATAAATAATCTGAAAATATTCGTATCATTTCGAAAAGCATTTGATTTATTTTGATTTTTTTTGGACCAAAATTAGTGGATAATATATCATGATTTTTTGACCGAAGCATGCATTTCAAAAAGTGTCATATAATCTAATTTTTAGATAAATTTTTGCATAGACTTCATTCATAACCTTCCCCCGTAAAATATATAAATGATCTGAAAAATTTCGTATCTTTTCAAACAGTCCCCAATTTAATTTGTTTTTTTTTACCTAAACTAGTATAAACTAGTGTATAATATATTATGATTTTTGGACCGAAACTTGCATTTCGAAAAGTTTCATAGAATCTAATTTTCAGATGATTTTTTGCATGGACTTCGATCATAACCTTCCCTCGTAACATATATAAATGATATGAAAAGATTCGTATCATTTTGAATAGCCCCTGATTTAATTTGATTTTTTCGACCGAAACTTGTGTATCATATATCATGATTTTTTGACCGAAACTTGCATTTCGAAAATTGTCATAAAGTCTAATTTTCAGATAAATTTTTGCATGGACTTAAATCATAACCTCCCCCCGTAAAATATATAAATGATCTGAAAAGTTTCGTATCGTTTCGAATAATGCTCGATTTAATTTGATTTTTTGACCTAAACTAATAAAAACTTGTGTATAATATACTACGATTCTTAACCGAAACTTGAATTTCAAAAAGTTTCATAGAATCTAATTTTCAGTTCATTTTTTGCATGGACTTCCATTATAACCTTCCCATGTAACATATATAAATAATCTAAAAATATTTGTATCCTTTCAAATAGTCCCCGATTTAATTTGATTTTTTTGACTGAAACTAGTGTATAATATATCATGATTTTTGGACCGAAACATGCATTTCAAAAATTGTTATAGAATCTAATTTTTAGATAAATTTTTGCATGGACTTCAAACATAACCATCCCCCAAAAAATATATAAAAGATCTGAAAAGTTTCGTATCATTTCGAACAATCCTCGATTTAATTTGATTTATTTGAACTAAACTATTATAAACTAGTACATATATAAATGATCTGAAAAGATTCCTATCATTTTGAATAGCCCCCGATTTAATTTGATTTTTTTGACCCAAACTAGTGTATAATATATCATGATTTTTTGACCGAAACATGCATTTCAAAAAGTGTCGTAAAATCTAATTTTCTGATAAATTTTTGCATGGACTTCCATCAAAACCTTCCCCTGTAAAATATATAAATGACCTGAAAAGTTTTATATCATTTCGAACAATGCTCGATTTAATTTGATTTTTTGACCTAAACTAATATAAACTTGTGTTTAATATACTACGATTTTTTGACCGAAACTTGCATTTCAAAAAGTTTCACAGAATCTAATTTTCAGATGATATTCTGAATGGGCTTCCATCATAACCTTCCCATGTAACATATATAAATAATCTGAAAATATTCGTATCATTTCGAATAGCCCCGGATTTAATTTGATTTTTTTGACCAAAATTAGTGCATAATATATCATGATTTTTTGACCGAAACATGCATTTCAAAAAGTGTCATAGAATTTAATTTTTAGATAAATTTTTGTATGGACTTATATCATAACCTTCCCACGAAAATATATAAATGATCTGAAAAGTGTCGTATCATTTCGAACAATGCTCGATTTAATTTCATTTTTTTCCCTAAACTAATATAAACTTGTGTATAATATACTACTATTTTTTGACCGAAACTTGCATTTAAAAAAGTTTCATAGAATCTAATTTTCAGATGATTTTTTGCATGGACTTCCCTCATAACCTTCCCATGTAACATATATAAATAATCTGAAAATATTCGTATCATTTCGAAAAGCATTTGATTTATTTTGATTTTTTTTGGACCAAAATTAGTGGATAATATATCATGATTTTTTGACCGAAGCATGCATTTCAAAAAGTGTCATATAATCTAATTTTTAGATAAATTTTTGCATAGACTTCATTCATAACCTTCCCCCGTAAAATATATAAATGATCTGAAAAATTTCGTATCTTTTCAAACAGTCCCCAATTTAATTTGTTTTTTTTTACCTAAACTAGTATAAACTAGTGTATAATATATTATGATTTTTGGACCGAAACTTGCATTTCGAAAAGTTTCATAGAATCTAATTTTCAGATGATTTTTTGCATGGACTTCGATCATAACCTTCCCTCGTAACATATATAAATGATATGAAAAGATTCGTATCATTTTGAATAGCCCCTGATTTAATTTGATTTTTTCGACCGAAACTTGTGTATCATATATCATGATTTTTTGACCGAAACTTGCATTTCGAAAATTGTCATAAAGTCTAATTTTCAGATAAATTTTTGCATGGACTTAAATCATAACCTCCCCCCGTAAAATATATAAATGATCTGAAAAGTTTCGTATCGTTTCGAATAATGCTCGATTTAATTTGATTTTTTGACCTAAACTAATAAAAACTTGTGTATAATATACTACGATTCTTAACCGAAACTTGAATTTCAAAAAGTTTCATAGAATCTAATTTTCAGTTCATTTTTTGCATGGACTTCCATTATAACCTTCCCATGTAACATATATAAATAATCTAAAAATATTTGTATCCTTTCAAATAGTCCCCGATTTAATTTGATTTTTTTGACTGAAACTAGTGTATAATATATCATGATTTTTGGACCGAAACATGCATTTCAAAAATTGTTATAGAATCTAATTTTTAGATAAATTTTTGCATGGACTTCAAACATAACCATCCCCCAAAAAATATATAAAAGATCTGAAAAGTTTCGTATCATTTCGAACAATCCTCGATTTAATTTGATTTATTTGAACTAAACTATTATAAACTAGTACATATATAAATGATCTGAAAAGATTCCTATCATTTTGAATAGCCCCCGATTTAATTTGATTTTTTTGACCCAAACTAGTGTATAATATATCATGATTTTTTGACCGAAACATGCATTTCAAAAAGTGTCGTAAAATCTAATTTTCTGATAAATTTTTGCATGGACTTCCATCAAAACCTTCCCCTGTAAAATATATAAATGACCTGAAAAGTTTTATATCATTTCGAACAATGCTCGATTTAATTTGATTTTTTGACCTAAACTAATATAAACTTGTGTTTAATATACTACGATTTTTTGACCGAAACTTGCATTTCAAAAAGTTTCACAGAATCTAATTTTCAGATGATATTCTGAATGGACTTCCATCATAACCTTCCCATGTAACATATATAAATAATCTGAAAATATTCGTATCATTTCGAATAGCCCCGGATTTAATTTGATTTTTTTGACCAAAATTAGTGCATAATATATCATGATTTTTTGACCGAAACATGCATTTCAAAAAGTGTCATAGAATTTAATTTTTAGATAAATTTTTGTATGGACTTATATCATAACCTTCCCACGAAAATATATAAATGATCTGAAAAGTGTCGTATCATTTCGAACAATGCTCGATTTAATTTCATTTTTGACCTAAACTAATATAAACTTGTGTATAATATACTACTATTTTTTGACCGAAACTTGCATTTAAAAAAGTTTCATAGAATCTAATTTTCAGATGATTTTTTGCATGGACTTCCCTCATAACCTTCCCATGTAACATATATAAATAATCTGAAAATATTCGTATCATTTCGAAAAGCATTTGATTTATTTTGATTTTTTTTGGACCAAAATTAGTGGATAATATATCATGATTTTTTGACCGAAGCATGCATTTCAAAAAGTGTCATATAATCTAATTTTTAGATAAATTTTTGCATAGACTTCATTCATAACCTTCCCCCGTAAAATATATAAATGATCTGAAAAATTTCGTATCTTTTCAAACAGTCCCCAATTTAATTTGTTTTTTTTTACCTAAACTAGTATAAACTAGTGTATAATATATTATGATTTTTGGACCGAAACTTGCATTTCGAAAAGTTTCATAGAATCTAATTTTCAGATGATTTTTTGCATGGACTTCGATCATAACCTTCCCTCGTAACATATATAAATGATATGAAAAGATTCGTATCATTTTGAATAGCCCCTGATTTAATTTGATTTTTTCGACCGAAACTTGTGTATCATATATCATGATTTTTTGACCGAAACTTGCATTTCGAAAATTGTCATAAAGTCTAATTTTCAGATAAATTTTTGCATGGACTTAAATCATAACCTCCCCCCGTAAAATATATAAATGATCTGAAAAGTTTCGTATCGTTTCGAATAATGCTCGATTTAATTTGATTTTTTGACCTAAACTAATAAAAACTTGTGTATAATATACTACGATTCTTAACCGAAACTTGAATTTCAAAAAGTTTCATAGAATCTAATTTTCAGTTCATTTTTTGCATGGACTTCCATTATAACCTTCCCATGTAACATATATAAATAATCTAAAAATATTTGTATCCTTTCAAATAGTCCCCGATTTAATTTGATTTTTTTGACTGAAACTAGTGTATAATATATCATGATTTTTGGACCGAAACATGCATTTCAAAAATTGTTATAGAATCTAATTTTTAGATAAATTTTTGCATGGACTTCAAACATAACCATCCCCCAAAAAATATATAAAAGATCCGAAAAGTTTCGTATCATTTCGAACAATCCTCGATTTAATTTGATTTATTTGAACTAAACTATTATAAACTAGTACATATATAAATGATCTGAAAAGATTCCTATCATTTTGAATAGCCCCCGATTTAATTTGATTTTTTTGACCCAAACTAGTGTATAATATATCATGATTTTTTGACCGAAACATGCATTTCAAAAAGTGTCGTAAAATCTAATTTTCTGATAAATTTTTGCATGGACTTCCATCAAAACCTTCCCCTGTAAAATATATAAATGACCTGAAAAGTTTTATATCATTTCGAACAATGCTCGATTTAATTTGATTTTTTGACCTAAACTAATATAAACTTGTGTTTAATATACTACGATTTTTTGACCGAAACTTGCATTTCAAAAAGTTTCACAGAATCTAATTTTCAGATGATATTCTGAATGGACTTCCATCATAACCTTCCCATGTAACATATATAAATAATCTGAAAATATTCGTATCATTTCGAATAGCCCCGGATTTAATTTGATTTTTTTGACCAAAATTAGTGCATAATATATCATGATTTTTTGACCGAAACATGCATTTCAAAAAGTGTCATAGAATTTAATTTTTAGATAAATTTTTGTATGGACTTATATCATAACCTTCCCACGAAAATATATAAATGATCTGAAAAGTGTCGTATCATTTCGAACAATGCTCGATTTAATTTCATTTTTGACCTAAACTAATATAAACTTGTGTATAATATACTACTATTTTTTGACCGAAACTTGCATTTAAAAAAGTTTCATAGAATCTAATTTTCAGATGATTTTTTGCATGGACTTCCATCATAACCTTCCCATGTAACATATATAAATAATCTGAAAATATTCGTATCATTTCGAAAAGCATTTGATTTATTTTGATTTTTTTTGGACCAAAATTAGTGGATAATATATCATGATTTTTTGACCGAAGCATGCATTTCAAAAAGTGTCATATAATCTAATTTTTAGATAAATTTTTGCATAGACTTCATTCATAACCTTCCCCCGTAAAATATATAAATGATCTGAAAAATTTCGTATCTTTTCAAACAGTCCCCAATTTAATTTGTTTTTTTTTACCTAAACTAGTATAAACTAGTGTATAATATATTATGATTTTTGGACCGAAACTTGCATTTCGAAAAGTTTCATAGAATCTAATTTTCAGATGATTTTTTGCATGGACTTCGATCATAACCTTCCCTCGTAACATATATAAATGATATGAAAAGATTCGTATCATTTTGAATAGCCCCTGATTTAATTTGATTTTTTCGACCGAAACTTGTGTATCATATATCATGATTTTTTGACCGAAACTTGCATTTCGAAAATTGTCATAAAGTCTAATTTTCAGATAAATTTTTGCATGGACTTAAATCATAACCTCCCCCCGTAAAATATATAAATGATCTGAAAAGTTTCGTATCGTTTCGAATAATGCTCGATTTAATTTGATTTTTTGACCTAAACTAATAAAAACTTGTGTATAATATACTACGATTCTTAACCGAAACTTGAATTTCAAAAAGTTTCATAGAATCTAATTTTCAGTTCATTTTTTGCATGGACTTCCATTATAACCTTCCCATGTAACATATATAAATAATCTAAAAATATTTGTATCCTTTCAAATAGTCCCCGATTTAATTTGATTTTTTTGACTGAAACTAGTGTATAATATATCATGATTTTTGGACCGAAACATGCATTTCAAAAATTGTTATAGAATCTAATTTTTAGATAAATTTTTGCATGGACTTCAAACATAACCATCCCCCAAAAAATATATAAAAGATCTGAAAAGTTTCGTATCATTTCGAACAATCCTCGATTTAATTTGATTTATTTGAACTAAACTATTATAAACTAGTACATATATAAATGATCTGAAAAGATTCCTATCATTTTGAATAGCCCCCGATTTAATTTGATTTTTTTGACCCAAACTAGTGTATAATATATCATGATTTTTTGACCGAAACATGCATTTCAAAAAGTGTCGTAAAATCTAATTTTCTGATAAATTTTTGCATGGACTTCCATCAAAACCTTCCCCTGTAAAATATATAAATGACCTGAAAAGTTTTATATCATTTCGAACAATGCTCGATTTAATTTGATTTTTTGACCTAAACTAATATAAACTTGTGTTTAATATACTACGATTTTTTGACCGAAACTTGCATTTCAAAAAGTTTCACAGAATCTAATTTTCAGATGATATTCTGAATGGACTTCCATCATAACCTTCCCATGTAACATATATAAATAATCTGAAAATATTCGTATCATTTCGAATAGCCCCGGATTTAATTTGATTTTTTTGACCAAAATTAGTGCATAATATATCATGATTTTTTGACCGAAACATGCATTTCAAAAAGTGTCATAGAATTTAATTTTTAGATAAATTTTTGTATGGACTTATATCATAACCTTCCCACGAAAATATATAAATGATCTGAAAAGTGTCGTATCATTTCGAACAATGCTCGATTTAATTTCATTTTTGACCTAAACTAATATAAACTTGTGTATAATATACTACTATTTTTTGACCGAAACTTGCATTTAAAATAGTTTCATAGAATCTAATTTTCAGATGATTTTTTGCATGGACTTCCATCATAACCTTCCCATGTAACATATATAAATAATCTGAAAATATTCGTATCATTTCGAAAAGCATTTGATTTATTTTGATTTTTTTTGACCAAAATTAGTGGATAATATATCATGATTTTTTGACCGAAGCATGCATTTCAAAAAGTGTCATATAATCTAATTTTTAGATAAATTTTTGCATAGACTTCAATCATAACGTTCCCCCGTAAAATATATAAATGATCTGAAAAATTTCGTATCTTTTCAAACAGTCCCCAATTTAATTTGTTTTTTTTACCTAAACTAGTATAAACTAGTGTATAATATATTATGATTTTTGGACCGAAACTTGCATTTCGAAAAGTTTCATAGAATCTAATTTTCAGATGATTTTTTGCATGGACTTCGATCATAACCTTCCCTCGTAACATATATAAATGATATGAAAAGATTCGTATCATTTTGAATAGCCCCTGATTTAATTTGATTTTTTCGACCGAAACTTGTGTATCATATATCATGATTTTTTGACCGAAACTTGCATTTCGAAAATTGTCATAAAGTCTAATTTTCAGATAAATTTTTGCATGGACTTAAATCATAACCTCCCCCCGTAAAATATATAAATGATCTGAAAAGTTTCGTATCGTTTCGAATAATGCTCGATTTAATTTGATTTTTTGACCTAAACTAATAAAAACTTGTGTATAATATACTACGATTCTTAACCGAAACTTGAATTTCAAAAAGTTTCATAGAATCTAATTTTCAGTTCATTTTTTGCATGGACTTCCATTATAACCTTCCCATGTAACATATATAAATAATCTAAAAATATTTGTATCCTTTCAAATAGTCCCCGATTTAATTTGATTTTTTTGACTGAAACTAGTGTATAATATATCATGATTTTTGGACCGAAACATGCATTTCAAAAATTGTTATAGAATCTAATTTTTAGATAAATTTTTGCATGGACTTCAAACATAACCATCCCCCAAAAAATATATAAAAGATCTGAAAAGTTTCGTATCATTTCGAACAATCCTCGATTTAATTTGATTTATTTGAACTAAACTATTATAAACTAGTACATATATAAATGATCTGAAAAGATTCCTATCATTTTGAATAGCCCCCGATTTAATTTGATTTTTTTGACCCAAACTAGTGTATAATATATCATGATTTTTTGACCGAAACATGCATTTCAAAAAGTGTCGTAAAATCTAATTTTCTGATAAATTTTTGCATGGACTTCCATCAAAACCTTCCCCTGTAAAATATATAAATGACCTGAAAAGTTTTATATCATTTCGAACAATGCTCGATTTAATTTGATTTTTTGACCTAAACTAATATAAACTTGTGTTTAATATACTACGATTTTTTGACCGAAACTTGCATTTCAAAAAGTTTCACAGAATCTAATTTTCAGATGATATTCTGAATGGACTTCCATCATAACCTTCCCATGTAACATATATAAATAATCTGAAAATATTCGTATCATTTCGAATAGCCCCGGATTTAATTTGATTTTTTTGACCAAAATTAGTGCATAATATATCATGATTTTTTGACCGAAACATGCATTTCAAAAAGTGTCATAGAATTTAATTTTTAGATAAATTTTTGTATGGACTTATATCATAACCTTCCCACGAAAATATATAAATGATCTGAAAAGTGTCGTATCATTTCGAACAATGCTCGATTTAATTTCATTTTTGACCTAAACTAATATAAACTTGTGTATAATATACTACTATTTTTTGACCGAAACTTGCATTTAAAAAAGTTTCATAGAATCTAATTTTCAGATGATTTTTTGCATGGACTTCCCTCATAACCTTCCCATGTAACATATATAAATAATCTAAAAATATTCGTATCATTTCGAAAAGCATTTGATTTATTTTGATTTTTTTGGACCAAAATTAGTGGATAATATATCATGATTTTTTGACCGAAGCATGCATTTCAAAAAGTGTCATATAATCTAATTTTTAGATAAATTTTTGCATAGACTTCAATCATAACCTTCCCCCGTAAAATATATAAATGATCTGAAAAATTTCGTATCTTTTCAAACAGTCCCCAATTTAATTTGTTTTTTTTACCTAAACTAGTATAAACTAGTGTATAATATATTATGATTTTTGGACCGAAACTTGCATTTCGAAAAGTTTCATAGAATCTAATTTTCAGATGATTTTTTGCATGGACTTCGATCATAACCTTCCCTCGTAACATATATAAATGATATGAAAAGATTCGTATCATTTTGAATAGCCCCTGATTTAATTTGATTTTTTCGACCGAAACTTGTGTATCATATATCATGATTTTTTGACCGAAACTTGCATTTCGAAAATTGTCATAAAGTCTAATTTTCAGATAAATTTTTGCATGGACTTAAATCATAACCTCCCCCCGTAAAATATATAAATGATCTGAAAAGTTTCGTATCGTTTCGAATAATGCTCGATTTAATTTGATTTTTTGACCTAAACTAATAAAAACTTGTGTATAATATACTACGATTCTTAACCGAAACTTGAATTTCAAAAAGTTTCATAGAATCTAATTTTCAGTTCATTTTTTGCATGGACTTCCATTATAACCTTCCCATGTAACATATATAAATAATCTAAAAATATTTGTATCCTTTCAAATAGTCCCCGATTTAATTTGATTTTTTTGACTGAAACTAGTGTATAATATATCATGATTTTTGGACCGAAACATGCATTTCAAAAATTGTTAAAGAATCTAATTTTTAGATAAATTTTTGCATGGACTTCAAACATAACCATCCCCCAAAAAATATATAAAAGATCTGAAAAGTTTCGTATCATTTCGAACAATCCTCGATTTAATTTGATTTATTTGAACTAAACTATTATAAACTAGTACATATATAAATGATCTGAAAAGATTCCTATCATTTTGAATAGCCCCCGATTTAATTTGATTTTTTTGACCCAAACTAGTGTATAATATATCATGATTTTTTGACCGAAACATGCATTTCAAAAAGTGTCGTAAAATCTAATTTTCTGATAAATTTTTGCATGGACTTCCATCAAAACCTTCCCCTGTAAAATATATAAATGACCTGAAAAGTTTTATATCATTTCGAACAATGCTCGATTTAATTTGATTTTTTGACCTAAACTAATATAAACTTGTGTTTAATATACTACGATTTTTTGACCGAAACTTGCATTTCAAAAAGTTTCACAGAATCTAATTTTCAGATGATATTCTGAATGGACTTCCATCATAACCTTCCCATGTAACATATATAAATAATCTGAAAATATTCGTATCATTTCGAATAGCCCCGGATTTAATTTGATTTTTTTGACCAAAATTAGTGCATAATATATCATGATTTTTTGACCGAAACATGCATTTCAAAAAGTGTCATAGAATTTAATTTTTAGATAAATTTTTGTATGGACTTATATCATAACCTTCCCACGAAAATATATAAATGATCTGAAAAGTGTCGTATCATTTCGAACAATGCTCGATTTAATTCCATTTTTGACCTAAACTAATATAAACTTGTGTATAATATACTACTATTTTTTGACCGAAACTTGCATTTAAAAAAGTTTCATAGAATCTAATTTTCAGATGATTTTTTGCATGGACTTCCATCATAACCTTCCCATGTAACATATATAAATAATCTGAAAATATTCGTATCATTTCGAAAAGCATTTGATTTATTTTGATTTTTTTGGACCAAAATTAGTGGATAATATATCATGATTTTTTGACCGAAGCATGCATTTCAAAAAGTGTCATATAATCTAATTTTTAGATAAATTTTTGCATAGACTTCAATCATAACCTTCCCCCGTAAAATATATAAATGATCTGAAAAATTTCGTATCTTTTCAAACAGTCCCCAATTTAATTTGTTTTTTTTTTACCTAAACTAGTATAAACTAGTGTATAATATATTATGATTTTTGGACCGAAACTTGCATTTCGAAAAGTTTCATAGAATCTAATTTTCAGATGATTTTTTGCATGGACTTCGATCATAACCTTCCCTCGTAACATATATAAATGATATGAAAAGATTCGTATCATTTTGAATAGCCCCTGATTTAATTTGATTTTTTCGACCGAAACTTGTGTATCATATATCATGATTTTTTGACCGAAACTTGCATTTCGAAAATTGTCATAAAGTCTAATTTTCAGATAAATTTTTGCATGGACTTAAATCATAACCTCCCCCCGTAAAATATAGAAATGATCTAAAAAGTTTCGTATCGTTTCGAATAATGCTCGATTTAATTTGATTTTTTGACCTAAACTAATAAAAACTTGTGTATAATATAGTACGATTCTTAACCGAAACTTGAATTTCAAAAAGTTTCATAGAATCTAATTTTCAGTTCATTTTTTGCATGGACTTCCATTATAACCTTCCCATGTAACATATATAAATAATCTAAAAATATTTGTATCCTTTCAAATAGTCCCCGATTTAATTTGATTTTTTTGACTGAAACTAGTGTATAATATATCATGATTTTTGGACCGAAACATGCATTTCAAAAATTGTTATAGAATCTAATTTTTAGATAAATTTTTGCATGGACTTCAAACATAACCATCCCCCAAAAAATATATAAAAGATCTGAAAAGTTTCGTATCATTTCGAACAATCCTCGATTTAATTTGATTTATTTGAACTAAACTATTATAAACTAGTACATATATAAATGATCTGAAAAGATTCCTATCATTTTGAATAGCCCCCGATTTAATTTGATTTTTTTGACCCAAACTAGTGTATAATATATCATGATTTTTTGACCGAAACATGCATTTCAAAAAGTGTCGTAAAATCTAATTTTCTGATAAATTTTTGCATGGACTTCCATCAAAACCTTCCCCTGTAAAATATATAAATGACCTGAAAAGTTTTATATCATTTCGAACAATGCTCGATTTAATTTGATTTTTTGACCTAAACTAATATAAACTTGTGTTTAATATACTACGATTTTTTGACCGAAACTTGCATTTCAAAAAGTTTCACAGAATCTAATTTTCAGATGATATTCTGAATGGACTTCCATCATAACCTTCCCATGTAACATATATAAATAATCTGAAAATATTCGTATCATTTCGAATAGCCCCGGATTTAATTTGATTTTTTTGACCAAAATTAGTGCATAATATATCATGATTTTTTGACCGAAACATGCATTTCAAAAAGTGTCATAGAATTTAATTTTTAGATAAATTTTTGTATGGACTTATATCATAACCTTCCCACGAAAATATATAAATGATCTGAAAAGTGTCGTATCATTTCGAACAATGCTCGATTTAATTTCATTTTTTACCTAAACTAATATAAACTTGTGTATAATATACTACTATTTTTTGACCGAAACTTGCATTTAAAAAAGTTTCATAGAATCTAATTTTCAGATGATTTTTTGCATGGACTTCCCTCATAACCTTCCCATGTAACATATATAAATAATCTGAAAATATTCGTATCATTTCGAAAAGCATTTGATTTATTTTGATTTTTTTGGACCAAAATTAGTGGATAATATATCATGATTTTTTGACCGAAGCATGCATTTCAAAAAGTGTCATATAATCTAATTTTTAGATAAATTTTTGCATAGACTTCAATCATAACCTTCCCCCGTAAAATATATAAATGATCTGAAAAATTTCGTATCTTTTCAAACAGTCCCCAATTTAATTTGTTTTTTTTACCTAAACTAGTATAAACTAGTGTATAATATATTATGATTTTTGGACCGAAACTTGCATTTCGAAAAGTTTCATAGAATCTAATTTTCAGATGATTTTTTGCATGGACTTCGATCATAACCTTCCCTCGTAACATATATAAATGATATGAAAAGATTCGTATCATTTTGAATAGCCCCTGATTTAATTTGATTTTTTCGACCGAAACTTGTGTATCATATATCATGATTTTTTGACCGAAACTTGCATTTCGAAAATTGTCATAAAGTCTAATTTTCAGATAAATTTTTGCATGGACTTAAATCATAACCTCCCCCCGTAAAATATAGAAATGATCTAAAAAGTTTCGTATCGTTTCGAATAATGCTCGATTTAATTTGATTTTTTGACCTAAACTAATAAAAACTTGTGTATAATATAGTACGATTCTTAACCGAAACTTGAATTTCAAAAAGTTTCATAGAATCTAATTTTCAGTTCATTTTTTGCATGGACTTCCATTATAACCTTCCCATGTAACATATATAAATAATCTAAAAATATTTGTATCCTTTCAAATAGTCCCCGATTTAATTTGATTTTTTTGACTGAAACTAGTGTATAATATATCATGATTTTTGGACCGAAACATGCATTTCAAAAATTGTTATAGAATCTAATTTTTAGATAAATTTTTGCATGGACTTCAAACATAACCATCCCCCAAAAAATATATAAAAGATCTGAAAAGTTTCGTATCATTTCGAACAATCCTCGATTTAATTTGATTTATTTGAACTAAACTATTATAAACTAGTACATATATAAATGATCTGAAAAGATTCCTATCATTTTGAATAGCCCCCGATTTAATTTGATTTTTTTGACCCAAACTAGTGTATAATATATCATGATTTTTTGACCGAAACATGCATTTCAAAAAGTGTCGTAAAATCGAATTTTCTGATAAATTTTTGCATGGACTTCCATCAAAACCTTCCCCTGTAAAATATATAAATGACCTGAAAAGTTTTATATCATTTCGAACAATGCTCGATTTAATTTGATTTTTTGACCTAAACTAATATAAACTTGTGTTTAATATACTACGATTTTTTGACCGAAACTTGCATTTCAAAAAGTTTCACAGAATCTAATTTTCAGATGATATTCTGAATGGACTTCCATCATAACCTTCCCATGTAACATATATAAATAATCTGAAAATATTCGTATCATTTCGAATAGCCCCGGATTTAATTTGATTTTTTTGACCAAAATTAGTGCATAATATATCATGATTTTTTGACCGAAACATGCATTTCAAAAAGTGTCATAGAATTTAATTTTTAGATAAATTTTTGTATGGACTTATATCATAACCTTCCCACGAAAATATATAAATGATCTGAAAAGTGTCGTATCATTTCGAACAATGCTCGATTTAATTTCATTTTTTACCTAAACTAATATAAACTTGTGTATAATATACTACTATTTTTTGACCGAAACTTGCATTTAAAAAAGTTTCATAGAATCTAATTTTCAGATGATTTTTTGCATGGACTTCCCTCATAACCTTCCCATGTAACATATATAAATAATCTGAAAATATTCGTATCATTTCGAAAAGCATTTGATTTATTTTGATTTTTTTGGACCAAAATTAGTGGATAATATATCATGATTTTTTGACCGAAGCATGCATTTCAAAAAGTGTCATATAATCTAATTTTTAGATAAATTTTTGCATAGACTTCAATCATAACCTTCCCCCGTAAAATATATAAATGATCTGAAAAATTTCGTATCTTTTCAAACAGTCCCCAATTTAATTTGTTTTTTTTACCTAAACTAGTATAAACTAGTGTATAATATATTATGATTTTTGGACCGAAACTTGCATTTCGAAAAGTTTCATAGAATCTAATTTTCAGATGATTTTTTGCATGGACTTCGATCATAACCTTCCCTCGTAACATATATAAATGATATGAAAAGATTCGTATCATTTTGAATAGCCCCTGATTTAATTTGATTTTTTCGACCGAAACTTGTGTATCATATATCATGATTTTTTGACCGAAACTTGTATTTCGAAAATTGTCATAAAGTCTAATTTTCAGATAAATTTTTGCATGGACTTAAATCATAACCTCCCCCCGTAAAATATAGAAATGATCTAAAAAGTTTCGTATCGTTTCGAATAATGCTCGATTTAATTTGATTTTTTGACCTAAACTAATAAAAACTTGTGTATAATATAGTACGATTCTTAACCGAAACTTGAATTTCAAAAAGTTTCATAGAATCTAATTTTCAGTTCATTTTTTGCATGGATTTCCATTATAACCTTCCCATGTAACATATATAAATAATCTAAAAATATTTGTATCCTTTCAAATAGTCCCCGATTTAATTTGATTTTTTTGACTGAAACTAGTGTATAATATATCATGATTTTTGGACCGAAACATGCATTTCAAAAATTGTTATAGAATCTAATTTTTAGATAAATTTTTGCATGGACTTCAAACATAACCATCCCCCAAAAAATATATAAAAGATCTGAAAAGTTTCGTATCATTTCGAACAATCCTCGATTTAATTTGATTTATTTGAACTAAACTATTATAAACTAGTACATATATAAATGATCTGAAAAGATTCCTATCATTTTGAATAGCCCCCGATTTAATTTGATTTTTTTGACCCAAACTAGTGTATAATATATCATGATTTTTTGACCGAAACATGCATTTCAAAAAGTGTCGTAAAATCTAATTTTCTGATAAATTTTTGCATGGACTTCCATCAAAACCTTCCCCTGTAAAATATATAAATGACCTGAAAAGTTTTATATCATTTCGAACAATGCTCGATTTAATTTGATTTTTTGACCTAAACTAATTTAAACTTGTGTTTAATATACTACGATTTTTTGACCGAAACTTGCATTTCAAAAAGTTTCACAGAATCTAATTTTCAGATGATATTCTGAATGGACTTCCATCATAACCTTCCCATGTAACATATATAAATAATCTGAAAATATTCGTATCATTTCGAATAGCCCCGGATTTAATTTGATTTTTTTGACCAAAATTAGTGCATAATATATCATGATTTTTTGACCGAAACATGCATTTCAAAAAGTGTCATAGAATTTAATTTTTAGATAAATTTTTGTATGGACTTATATCATAACCTTCCCACGAAAATATATAAATGATCTGAAAAGTGTCGTATCATTTCGAACAATGCTCGATTTAATTTCATTTTTGACCTAAACTAATATAAACTTGTGTATAATATACTACTATTTTTTGACCGAAACTTGCATTTAAAAAAGTTTCATAGAATCTAATTTTCAGATGATTTTTTGCATGGACTTCCATCATAACCTTCCCATGTAACATATATAAATAATCTGAAAATATTCGTATCATTTCGAAAAGCATTTGATTTATTTTGATTTTTTTGGACCAAAATTAGTGGATAATATATCATGATTTTTTGACCGAAGCATGCATTTCAAAAAGTGTCATATAATCTAATTTTTAGATAAATTTTTGCATAGACTTCAATCATAACCTTCCCCCGTAAAATATATAAATGATCTGAAAAATTTCGTATCTTTTCAAACAGTCCCCAATTTAATTTGTTTTTTTTTACCTAAACTAGTATAAACTAGTGTATAATATATTATGATTTTTGGACCGAAACTTGCATTTCGAAAAGTTTCATAGAATCTAATTTTCAGATGATTTTTTGCATGGACTTCGATCATAACCTTCCCTCGTAACATATATAAATGATATGAAAAGATTCGTATCATTTTGAATAGCCCCTGATTTAATTTGATTTTTTCGACCGAAACTTGTGTATCATATATCATGATTTTTTGACCGAAACTTGCATTTCGAAAATTGTCATAAAGTCTAATTTTCAGATAAATTTTTGCATGGACTTAAATCATAACCTCCCCCCGTAAAATATAGAAATGATCTAAAAAGTTTCGTATCGTTTCGAATAATGCTCGATTTAATTTGATTTTTTGACCTAAACTAATAAAAACTTGTGTATAATATAGTACGATTCTTAACCGAAACTTGAATTTCAAAAAGTTTCATAGAATCTAATTTTCAGTTCATTTTTTGCATGGACTTCCATTATAACCTTCCCATGTAACATATATAAATAATCTAAAAATATTTGTATCCTTTCAAATAGTCCCCGATTTAATTTGATTTTTTTGACTGAAACTAGTGTATAATATATCATGATTTTTGGACCGAAACATGCATTTCAAAAATTGTTATAGAATCTAATTTTTAGATAAATTTTTGCATGGACTTCAAACATAACCATCCCCCAAAAAATATATAAAAGATCTGAAAAGTTTCGTATCATTTCGAACAATCCTCGATTTAATTTGATTTATTTGAACTAAACTATTATAAACTAGTACATATATAAATGATCTGAAAAGATTCCTATCATTTTGAATAGCCCCCGATTTAATTTGATTTTTTTGACCCAAACTAGTGTATAATATATCATGATTTTTTGACCGAAACATGCATTTCAAAAAGTGTCGTAAAATCTAATTTTCTGATAAATTTTTGCATGGACTTCCATCAAAACCTTCCCCTGTAAAATATATAAATGACCTGAAAAGTTTTATATCATTTCGAACAATGCTCGATTTAATTTGATTTTTTGACCTAAACTAATATAAACTTGTGTTTAATATACTACGATTTTTTGACCGAAACTTGCATTTCAAAAAGTTTCACAGAATCTAATTTTCAGATGATATTCTGAATGGACTTCCATCATAACCTTCCCATGTAACATATATAAATAATCTGAAAATATTCGTATCATTTCGAATAGCCCCGGATTTAATTTGATTTTTTTGACCAAAATTAGTGCATAATATATCATGATTTTTTGACCGAAACATGCATTTCAAAAAGTGTCATAGAATTTAATTTTTAGATAAATTTTTGTATGGACTTATATCATAACCTTCCCACGAAAATATATAAATGATCTGAAAAGTGTCGTATCATTTCGAACAATGCTCGATTTAATTTCATTTTTGACCTAAACTAATATAAACTTGTGTATAATATACTACTATTTTTTGACCGAAACTTGCATTTAAAAAAGTTTCATAGAATCTAATTTTCAGATGATTTTTTGCATGGACTTCCATCATAACCTTCCCATGTAACATATATAAATAATCTGAAAATATTCGTATCATTTCGAAAAGCATTTGATTTATTTTGATTTTTTTGGACCAAAATTAGTGGATAATATATCATGATTTTTTGACCGAAGCATGCATTTCAAAAAGTGTCATATAATCTAATTTTTAGATAAAGTTTTGCATAGACTTCAATCATAACCTTCCCCCGTAAAATATATAAATGATCTGAAAAATTTCGTATCTTTTCAAACAGTCCCCAATTTAATTTGTTTTTTTACCTAAACTAGTATAAACTAGTGTATAATATATTATGATTTTTGGACCGAAACTTGCATTTCGAAAAGTTTCATAGAATCTAATTTTCAGATGATTTTTTGCATGGACTTCGATCATAACCTTCCCTCGTAACATATATAAATGATATGAAAAGATTCGTATCATTTTGAATAGCCCCTGATTTAATTTGATTTTTTCGACCGAAACATGCATTTCGAAAATTGTCATAAAGTCTAATTTTCAGATAAATTTTTGCATGGACTTAAATCATAACCTCCCCCCGTAAAATATATAAATGATCTGAAAAGTTTCGTATCGTTTCGAATAATGCTCGATTTAATTTGATTTTTTGACCTAAACTAATAAAAACTTGTGTATAATATACTACGATTCTTAACCGAAACTTGAATTTCAAAAAGTTTCATAGAATCTAATTTTCAGTTCATTTTTTGCATGGACTTCCATTATAACCTTCCCATGTAACATATATAAATAATCTAAAAATATTTGTATCCTTTCAAATAGTCCCCGATTTAATTTGATTTTTTTGACTGAAACTAGTGTATAATATATCATGATTTTTGGACCGAAACATGCATTTCAAAAATTGTTATAGAATCTAATTTTTAGATAAATTTTTGCATGGACTTCAAACATAACCATCCCCCAAAAAATATATAAAAGATCTGAAAAGTTTCGTATCATTTCGAACAATCCTCGATTTAATTTGATTTATTTGAACTAAACTATTATAAACTAGTACATATATAAATGATCTGAAAAGATTCCTATCATTTTGAATAGCCCCCGATTTAATTTGATTTTTTTGACCCAAACTAGTGTATAATATATCATGATTTTTTGACCGAAACATGCATTTCAAAAAGTGTCGTAAAATCTAATTTTCTGATAAATTTTTGCATGGACTTCCATCAAAACCTTCCCCTGTAAAATATATAAATGACCTGAAAAGTTTTATATCATTTCGAACAATGCTCGATTTAATTTGATTTTTTGACCTAAACTAATATAAACTTGTGTTTAATATACTACGATTTTTTGACCGAAACTTGCATTTCAAAAAGTTTCACAGAATCTAATTTTCAGATGATATTCTGAATGGACTTCCATCATAACCTTCCCATGTAACATATATAAATAATCTGAAAATATTCGTATCATTTCGAATAGCCCCGGATTTAATTTGATTTTTTTGACCAAAATTAGTGCATAATATATCATGATTTTTTGACCGAAACATGCATTTCAAAAAGTGTCATAGAATTTAATTTTTAGATAAATTTTTGTATGGACTTATATCATAACCTTCCCACGAAAATATATAAATGATCTGAAAAGTGTCGTATCATTTCGAACAATGCTCGATTTAATTTCATTTTTGACCTAAACTAATATAAACTTGTGTATAATATACTACTATTTTTTGACCGAAACATGCATTTAAAATAGTTTCATAGAATCTAATTTTCAGATGATTTTTTGCATGGACTTCCATCATAACCTTCCCATGTAACATATATAAATAATCTGAAAATATTCGTATCATTTCGAAAAGCATTTGATTTATTTTGATTTTTTTTGACCAAAATTAGTGGATAATATATCATGATTTTTTGACCGAAGCATGCATTTCAAAAAGTGTCATATAATCTAATTTTTAGATAAATTTTTGCATAGACTTCAATCATAACGTTCCCCCGTAAAATATATAAATGATCTGAAAAATTTCGTATCTTTTCAAACAGTCCCCAATTTAATTTGTTTTTTTACCTAAACTAGTATAAACTAGTGTATAATATATTATGATTTTTGGACCGAAACTTGCATTTCGAAAAGTTTCATAGAATCTAATTTTCAGATGATTTTTTGCATGGACTTCGATCATAACCTTCCCTCGTAACATATATAAATGATATGAAAAGATTCGTATCATTTTGAATAGCCCCTGATTTAATTTGATTTTTTCGACCGAAACTTGTGTATCATATATCATGATTTTTTGACCGAAACTTGCATTTCGAAAATTGTCATAAATTCTAATTTTCAGATAAATTTTTGCATGGACTTAAATCATAACCTCCCCCCGTAAAATATATAAATGATCTGAAAAGTTTCGTATCGTTTCGAATAATGCTCGATTTAATTTGATTTTTTGACCTAAACTAATAAAAACTTGTGTATAATATACTACGATTCTTAACCGAAACTTGAATTTCAAAAAGTTTCATAGAATCTAATTTTCAGTTCATTTTTTGCATGGACTTCCATTATAACCTTCCCATGTAACATATATAAATAATCTAAAAATATTTGTATCCTTTCAAATAGTCCCCGATTTAATTTGATTTTTTTGACTGAAACTAGTGTATAATATATCATGATTTTTGGACCGAAACATGCATTTCAAAAATTGTTATAGAATCTAATTTTTAGATAAATTTTTGCATGGACTTCAAACATAACCATCCCCCAAAAAATATATAAAAGATCTGAAAAGTTTCGTATCATTTCGAACAATCCTCGATTTAATTTGATTTATTTGAACTAAACTATTATAAACTAGTACATATATAAATGATCTGAAAAGATTCCTATCATTTTGAATAGCCCCCGATTTAATTTGATTTTTTTGACCCAAACTAGTGTATAATATATCATGATTTTTTGACCGAAACATGCATTTCAAAAAGTGTCGTAAAATCTAATTTTCTGATAAATTTTTGCATGGACTTCCATCAAAACCTTCCCCTGTAAAATATATAAATGACCTGAAAAGTTTTATATCATTTCGAACAATGCTCGATTTAATTTGATTTTTTGACCTAAACTAATATAAACTTGTGTTTAATATACTACGATTTTTTGACCGAAACTTGCATTTCAAAAAGTTTCACAGAATCTAATTTTCAGATGATATTCTGAATGGACTTCCATCATAACCTTCCCATGTAACATATATAAATAATCTGAAAATATTCGTATCATTTCGAATAGCCCCGGATTTAATTTGATTTTTTTGACCAAAATTAGTGCATAATATATCATGATTTTTTGACCGAAACATGCATTTCAAAAAGTGTCATAGAATTTAATTTTTAGATAAATTTTTGTATGGACTTATATCATAACCTTCCCACGAAAATATATAAATGATCTGAAAAGTGTCGTATCATTTCGAACAATGCTCGATTTAATTTCATTTTTGACCTAAACTAATATAAACTTGTGTATAATATACTACTATTTTTTGACCGAAACTTGCATTTAAAAAAGTTTCATAGAATCTAATTTTCAGATGATTTTTTGCATGGACTTCCATCATAACCTTCCCATGTAACATATATAAATAATCTGAAAATATTCGTATCATTTCGAAAAGCATTTGATTTATTTTGATTTTTTTTTACCAAAATTAGTGGATAATATATCATGATTTTTTGACCGAAGCATGCATTTCAAAAAGTGTCATATAATCTAATTTTTAGATAAATTTTTGCATAGAATTCAATCATAACCTTCCCCCGTAAAATATATAAATGATCTGAAAAATTTCGTATCTTTTCAAACAGTCCCCAATTTAATTTGTTTTTTTTACCTAAACTAGTATAAACTAGTGTATAATATATTATGATTTTTGGACCGAAACTTGCATTTCGAAAAGTTTCATAGAATCTAATTTTCAGATGATTTTTTGCATGGACTTCGATCATAACCTTCCCTCGTAACATATATAAATGATATGAAAAGATTCGTATCATTTTGAATAGCCCCTGATTTAATTTGATTTTTTCGACCGAAACATGCATTTCGAAAATTGTCATAAAGTCTAATTTTCAGATAAATTTTTGCATGGACTTAAATCATAACCTCCCCCCGTAAAATATATAAATGATCTGAAAAGTTTCGTATCGTTTCGAATAATGCTCGATTTAATTTGATTTTTTGACCTAAACTAATAAAAACTTGTGTATAATATACTACGATTCTTAACCGAAACTTGAATTTCAAAAAGTTTCATAGAATCTAATTTTCAGTTCATTTTTTGCATGGACTTCCATTATAACCTTCCCATATAACATATATAAATAATCTAAAAATATTTGTATCCTTTCAAATAGTCCCCGATTTAATTTGATTTTTTTGACTGAAACTAGTGTATAATATATCATGATTTTTGGACCGAAACATGCATTTAAAAAATTGTTATAGAATCTAATTTTTAGATAAATTTTTGCATGGACTTCAAACATATCCATCCCCCAAAAAATATATAAAAGATCTGAAAAGTTTCGTATCATTTCGAAAAATCCTCGATTTAATTTGATTTATTTGAACTAAACTATTATAAACTAGTACATATATAAATGATCTGAAAAGATTCCTATCATTTTGAATAGCCCCCGATTTAATTTGATTTTTTTGACCCAAACTAGTGTATAATATATCATGATTTTTTGACCGAAACATGCATTTCAAAAAGTGTCGTAAAATCTAATTTTCTGATAAATTTTTGCATGGACTTCCATCAAAACCTTCCCCTGTAAAATATATAAATGACCTGAAAAGTTTTATATCATTTCGAACAATGCTCGATTTAATTTGATTTTTTGACCTAAACTAATATAAACTTGTGTTTAATATACTACGATTTTTTGACCGAAACTTGCATTTCAAAAAGTTTCACAGAATCTAATTTTCAGATGATATTCTGAATGGACTTCCATCATAACCTTCCCATGTAACATATATAAATAATCTGAAAATATTCGTATCATTTCGAATAGCCCCGAATTTAATTTGATTTTTTTGACCAAAATTAGTGCATAATATATCATGATTTTTTGACCGAAACATGCATTTCAAAAAGTGTCATAGAATTTAATTTTTAGATAAATTTTTGTATGGACTTATATCATAACCTTCCCACGAAAATATATAAATGATCTGAAAAGTGTCGTATCATTTCGAACAATGCTCGATTTAATTTCATTTTTGACCTAAACTAATATAAACTTGTGTATAATATACTACTATTTTTTGACCGAAACTTGCATTTAAAAAAGTTTCATTGAATCTAATTTTCAGATGATTTTTTGCATGGACTTCCATCATAACCTTCCCATGTAACATATATAAATAATCTGAAAATATTCGTATCATTTCGAAAAGCATTTGATTTATTTTGATTTTTTTTGACCAAAATTAGTGGATAATATATCATGATTTTTTGACCGAAGCATGCATTTCAAAAAGTGTCATATAATCTAATTTTTAGATAAATTTTTGCATAGACTTCAATCATAACCTTCCCCCGTAAAATATATAAATGATCTGAAAAATTTCGTATCTTTTCAAACAGTCCCCAATTTAATTTGTTTTTTTACCTAAACTAGTATAAACTAGTGTATAATATATTATGATTTTTAGACCGAAACTTGCATTTCGAAAAGTTTCATAGAATCTAATTTTCAGATGATTTTTTGCATGGACTTCGATCATAACCTTCCCTCGTAACATATATAAATGATATGAAAAGATTCGTATCATTTTGAATAGCCCCTGATTTAATTTGATTTTTTCGACCGAAACTTGTGTATCATATATCATGATTTTTTGACCGAAACTTGCATTTCGAAAATTGTCATAAAGTCTAATTTTCAGATAAATTTTTGCATGGACTTAAATCATAACCTCCCCCCGTAAAATATATAAATGATCTGAAAAGTTTCGTATCGTTTCGAATAATGCTCGATTTAATTTGATTTTTTGACCTAAACTAATAAAAACTTGTGTATAATATACTACGATTCTTAACCGAAACTTGAATTTCAAAAAGTTTCATAGAATCTAATTTTCAGTTCATTTTTTGCATGGACTTCCATTATAACCTTCCCATGTAACATATATAAATAATCTAAAAATATTTGTATCCTTTCAAATAGTCCCCGATTTAATTTGATTTTTTTGACTGAAACTAGTGTATAATATATCATGATTTTTGGACCGAAACATGCATTTCAAAAATTGTTATAGAATCTAATTTTTAGATAAATTTTTGCATGGACTTCAAACATAACCATCCCCCAAAAAATATATAAAAGATCTGAAAAGTTTCGTATCATTTCGAACAATCCTCGATTTAATTTGATTTATTTGAACTAAACTATTATAAACTAGTACATATATAAATGATCTGAAAAGATTCCTATCATTTTGAATAGCCCCCGATTTAATTTGATTTTTTTGACCCAAACTAGTGTATAATATATCATGATTTTTTGACCTAAACATGCATTTCAAAATGTGTCGTAAAATCTAATTTTCTGATAAATTTTTGCATGGACTTCCATCAAAACCTTCCCCTGTAAAATATATAAATGACCTGAAAAGTTTTATATCATTTCGAACAATGCTCGATTTAATTTGATTTTTTGACCTAAACTAATATAAACTTGTGTTTAATATACTACGATTTTTTGACCGAAACTTGCATTTCAAAAAGTTTCACAGAATCTAATTTTCAGATGATATTCTGAATGGACTTCCATCATAACCTTCCCATGTAACATATATAAATAATCTGAAAATATTCGTATCATTTCGAATAGCCCCGGATTTAATTTGATTTTTTTGACCAAAATTAGTGCATAATATATCATGATTTTTTGACCGAAACATGCATTTCAAAAAGTGTCATAGAATTTAATTTTTAGATAAATTTTTGTATGGACTTATATCATAACCTTCCCACGAAAATATATAAATGATCTGAAAAGTGTCGTATCATTTCGAACAATGCTCGATTTAATTTCATTTTTGACCTAAACTAATATAAACTTGTGTATAATATACTACTATTTTTTGACCGAAACTTGCATTTAAAAAAGTTTCATAGAATCTAATTTTCAGATGATTTTTTGCATGGACTTTCCTCATAACCTTCCCATGTAACATATATAAATAATCTAAAAATATTCGTATCATTTCGAAAAGCATTTGATTTATTTTGATTTTTTTGGACCAAAATTAGTGGATAATATATCATGATTTTTTGACCGAAGCATGCATTTCAAAAAGTGTCATATAATCTAATTTTTAGATAAATTTTTGCATTGACTTCAATCATAACCTTCCCCCGTAAAATATATAAATGATCTGAAAAATTTCGTATCTTTTCAAACAGTCCCCAATTTAATTTGTTTTTTTACCTAAACTAGTATAAACTAGTGTATAATATATTATGATTTTTGGACCGAAACTTGCATTTCGAAAAGTTTCATAGAATCTAATTTTCAGATGATTTTTTGCATGGACTTCGATCATAACCTTCCCTCGTAACATATATAAATGATATGAAAAGATTCGTATCATTTTGAATAGCCCCTGATTTAATTTGATTTTTTCGACCGAAACATGCATTTCGAAAATTGTCATAAAGTCTAATTTTCAGATAAATTTTTGCATGGACTTAAATCATAACCTCCCCCCGTAAAATATATAAATGATCTGAAAAGTTTCGTATCGTTTCGAATAATGCTCGATTTAATTTGATTTTTTGACCTAAACTAATAAAAACTTGTGTATAATATACTACGATTCTTAACCGAAACTTGAATTTCAAAAAGTTTCATAGAATCTAATTTTCAGTTCATTTTTTGCATGGACTTCCATTATAACCTTCCCATATAACATATATAAATAATCTAAAAATATTTGTATCCTTTCAAATAGTCCCCGATTTAATTTGATTTTTTTGACTGAAACTAGTGTATAATATATCATGATTTTTGGACCGAAACATGCATTTAAAAAATTGTTATAGAATCTAATTTTTAGATAAATTTTTGCATGGACTTCAAACATATCCATCCCCCAAAAAATATATAAAAGATCTGAAAAGTTTCGTATCATTTCGAACAATCCTCGATTTAATTTGATTTATTTGAACTAAACTATTATAAACTAGTACATATATAAATGATCTGAAAAGATTCCTATCATTTTGAATAGCCCCCGATTTAATTTGATTTTTTTGACCCAAACTAGTGTATAATATATCATGATTTTTTGACCGAAACATGCATTTCAAAAAGTGTCGTAAAATCTAATTTTCTGATAAATTTTTGCATGGACTTCCATCAAAACCTTCCCCTGTAAAATATATAAATGACCTGAAAAGTTTTATATCATTTCGAACAATGCTCGATTTAATTTGATTTTTTGACCTAAACTAATATAAACTTGTGTTTAATATACTACGATTTTTTGACCGAAACTTGCATTTCAAAAAGTTTCACAGAATCTAATTTTCAGATGATATTCTGAATGGACTTCCATCATAACCTTCCCATGTAACATATATAAATAATCTGAAAATATTCGTATCATTTCGAATAGCCCCGGATTTAATTTGATTTTTTTGACCAAAATTAGTGCATAATATATCATGATTTTTTGACCGAAACATGCATTTCAAAAAGTGTCATAGAATTTAATTTTTAGATAAATTTTTGTATGGACTTATATCATAACCTTCCCACGAAAATATATAAATGATCTGAAAAGTGTCGTATCATTTCGAACAATGCTCGATTTAATTTCATTTTTGACCTAAACTAATATAAACTTGTGTATAATATACTACTATTTTTTGACCGAAACATGCATTTAAAAAAGTTTCATAGAATCTAATTTTCAGATGATTTTTTGCATGGACTTCCATCATAACCTTCCCATGTAACATATATAAATAATCTGAAAATATTCGTATCATTTCGAAAAGCATTTGATTTATTTTGATTTTTTTTGACCAAAATTAGTGGATAATATATCATGATTTTTTGACCGAAGCATGCATTTCAAAAAGTGTCATATAATCTAATTTTTAGATAAATTTTTGCATAGACTTCAATCATAACCTTCCCCCGTAAAATATATAAATGATCTGAAAAATTTCGTATCTTTTCAAACAGTCCCCAATTTAATTTGTTTTTTTACCTAAACTAGTATAAACTAGTGTATAATATATTATGATTTTTAGACCGAAACTTGCATTTCGAAAAGTTTCATAGAATCTAATTTTCAGATGATTTTTTGCATGGACTTCGATCATAACCTTCCCTCGTAACATATATAAATGATATGAAAAGATTCGTATCATTTTGAATAGCCCCTGATTTAATTTGATTTTTTCGACCGAAACTTGTGTATCATATATCATGATTTTTTGACCGAAACTTGCATTTCGAAAATTGTCATAAAGTCTAATTTTCAGATAAATTTTTGCATGGACTTAAATCATAACCTCCCCCCGTAAAATATATAAATGATCTGAAAAGTTTCGTATCGTTTCGAATAATGCTCGATTTAATTTGATTTTTTGACCTAAACTAATAAAAACTTGTGTATAATATACTACGATTCTTAACCGAAACTTGAATTTCAAAAAGTTTCATAGAATCTAATTTTCAGTTCATTTTTTGCATGGACTTCCATTATAACCTTCCCATGTAACATATATAAATAATCTAAAAATATTTGTATCCTTTCAAATAGTCCCCGATTTAATTTGATTTTTTTGACTGAAACTAGTGTATAATATATCATGATTTTTGGACCGAAACATGCATTTCAAAAATTGTTATAGAATCTAATTTTTAGATAAATTTTTGCATGGACTTCAAACATAACCATCCCCCAAAAAATATATAAAAGATCTGAAAAGTTTCGTATCATTTCGAACAATCCTCGATTTAATTTGATTTATTTGAACTAAACTATTATAAACTAGTACATATATAAATGATCTGAAAAGATTCCTATCATTTTGAATAGCCCCCGATTTAATTTGATTTTTTTGACCCAAACTAGTGTATAATATATCATGATTTTTTGACCGAAACATGCATTTCAAAAAGTGTCGTAAAATCTAATTTTCTGATAAATTTTTGCATGGACTTCCATCAAAACCTTCCCCTGTAAAATATATAAATGACCTGAAAAGTTTTATATCATTTCGAACAATGCTCGATTTAATTTGATTTTTTGACCTAAACTAATATAAACTTGTGTTTAATATACTACGATTTTTTGACCGAAACTTGCATTTCAAAAAGTTTCACAGAATCTAATTTTCAGATGATATTCTGAATGGACTTCCATCATAACCTTCCCATGTAACATATATAAATAATCTGAAAATATTCGTATCATTTCGAATAGCCCCGGATTTAATTTGATTTTTTTGACCAAAATTAGTGCATAATATATCATGATTTTTTGACCGAAACATGCATTTCAAAAAGTGTCATAGAATTTAATTTTTAGATAAATTTTTGTATGGACTTATATCATAACCTTCCCACGAAAATATATAAATGATCTGAAAAGTGTCGTATCATTTCGAACAATGCTCGATTTAATTTCATTTTTGACCTAAACTAATATTAACTTGTGTATAATATACTACTATTTTTTGACCGAAACTTGCATTTAAAAAAGTTTCATAGAATCTAATTTTCAGATGATTTTTTGCATGGACTTCCCTCATAACCTTCCCATGTAACATATATAAATAATCTGAAAATATTCGTATCATTTCGAAAAGCATTTGATTTATTTTGATTTTTTTGGACCAAAATTAGTGGATAATATATCATGATTTTTTGACCGAAGCATGCATTTCAAAAAGTGTCATATAATCTAATTTTTAGATAAATTTTTGCATTGACTTCAATCATAACCTTCCCCCGTAAAATATATAAATGATCTGAAAAATTTCGTATCTTTTCAAACAGTCCCCAATTTAATTTGTTTTTTTACCTAAACTAGTATAAACTAGTGTATAATATATTATGATTTTTGGACCGAAACTTGCATTTCGAAAAGTTTCATAGAATCTAATTTTCAGATGATTTTTTGCATGGACTTCGATCATAACCTTCCCTCGTAACATATATAAATGATATGAAAAGATTCGTATCATTTTGAATAGCCCCTGATTTAATTTGATTTTTTCGACCGAAACTTGTGTATCATATATCATGATTTTTTGACCGAAACTTGCATTTCGAAAATTGTCATAAAGTCTAATTTTCAGATAAATTTTTGCATGGACTTAAATCATAACCTCCCCCCGTAAAATATATAAATGATCTGAAAAGTTTCGTATCGTTTCGAATAATGCTCGATTTAATTTGATTTTTTGACCTAAACTAATAAAAACTTGTGTATAATATACTACGATTCTTAACCGAAACTTGAATTTCAAAAAGTTTCATAGAATCTAATTTTCAGTTCATTTTTTGCATGGACTTCCATTATAACCTTCCCATGTAACATATATAAATAATCTAAAAATATTTGTATCCTTTCAAACAGTCCCCGATTTAATTTGATTTTTTTGACTGAAACTAGTGTATAATATATCATGATTTTTGGACCGAAACATGCATTTCAAAAATTGTTATAGAATCTAATTTTTAGATAAATTTTTGCATGGACTTCAAACATAACCAACCCCCAAAAAATATATAAAAGATCTGAAAAGTTTCGTATCATTTCGAACAATCCTCGATTTAATTTGATTTATTTGAACTAAACTATTATAAACTAGTACATATATAAATGATCTGAAAAGATTCCTATCATTTTGAATAGCCCCCGATTTAATTTGATTTTTTTGACCCAAACTAGTGTATAATATATCATGATTTTTTGACCGAAACATGCATTTCAAAAAGTGTCGTAAAATCTAATTTCCTGATAAATTTTTGCATGGACTTCCATCAAAACCTTCCCCTGTAAAATATATAAATGACCTGAAAAGTTTTATATCATTTCGAACAATGCTCGATTTAATTTGATTTTTTGACCTAAACTAATATAAACTTGTGTTTAATATACTACGATTTTTTGACCGAAACTTGCATTTCAAAAAGTTTCACAGAATCTAATTTTCAGATGATATTCTGAATGGACTTCCATCATAACCTTCCCATGTAACATATATAAATAATCTGAAAATATTCGTATCATTTCGAATAGCCCCGGATTTAATTTGATTTTTTTGACCAAAATTAGTGCATAATATATCATGATTTTTTGACCGAAACATGCATTTCAAAAAGTGTCATAGAATTTAATTTTTAGATAAATTTTTGTATGGACTTATATCATAACCTTCCCACGAAAATATATAAATGATCTGAAAAGTGTCGTATCATTTCGAACAATGCTCGATTTAATTTCATTTTTGACCTAAACTAATATAAACTTGTGTATAATATACTACTATTTTTTGACCGAAACATGCATTTAAAAAAGTTTCATAGAATCTAATTTTCAGATGATTTTTTGCATGGACTTCCATCATAACCTTCCCATGTAACATATATAAATAATCTGAAAATATTCGTATCATTTCGAAAAGCATTTGATTTATTTTGATTTTTTTTGACCAAAATTAGTGGATAATATATCATGATTTTTTGACCGAAGCATGCATTTCAAAAAGTGTCATATAATCTAATTTTTAGATAAATTTTTGCATAGACTTCAATCATAACCTTCCCCCGTAAAATATATAAATGATCTGAAAAATTTCGTATCTTTTCAAACAGTCCCCAATTTAATTTGTTTTTTTACCTAAACTAGTATAAACTAGTGTATAATATATTATGATTTTTAGACCGAAACTTGCATTTCGAAAAGTTTCATAGAATCTAATTTTCAGATGATTTTTTGCATGGACTTCGATCATAACCTTCCCTCGTAACATATATAAATGATATGAAAAGATTCGTATCATTTTGAATAGCCCCTGATTTAATTTGATTTTTTCGACCGAAACTTGTGTATCATATATCATGATTTTTTGACCGAAACTTGCATTTCGAAAATTGTCATAAAGTCTAATTTTCAGATAAATTTTTGCATGGACTTAAATCATAACCTCCCCCCGTAAAATATATAAATGATCTGAAAAGTTTCGTATCGTTTCGAATAATGCTCGATTTAATTTGATTTTTTGACCTAAACTAATAAAAACTTGTGTATAATATACTACGATTCTTAACCGAAACTTGAATTTCAAAAAGTTTCATAGAATCTAATTTTCAGTTCATTTTTTGCATGGACTTCCATTATAACCTTCCCATGTAACATATATAAATAATCTAAAAATATTTGTATCCTTTCAAATAGTCCCCGATTTAATTTGATTTTTTTGACTGAAACTAGTGTATAATATATCATGATTTTTGGACCGAAACATGCATTTCAAAAATTGTTATAGAATCTAATTTTTAGATAAATTTTTGCATGGACTTCAAACATAACCATCCCCCAAAAAATATATAAAAGATCTGAAAAGTTTCGTATCATTTCGAACAATCCTCGATTTAATTTGATTTATTTGAACTAAACTATTATAAACTAGTACATATATAAATGATCTGAAAAGATTCCTATCATTTTGAATAGCCCCCGATTTAATTTGATTTTTTTGACCCAAACTAGTGTATAATATATCATGATTTTTTGACCGAAACATGCATTTCAAAAAGTGTCGTAAAATCTAATTTTCTGATAAATTTTTGCATGGACTTCCATCAAAACCTTCCCCTGTAAAATATATAAATGACCTGAAAAGTTTTATATCATTTCGAACAATGCTCGATTTAATTTGATTTTTTGACCTAAACTAATATAAACTTGTGTTTAATATACTACGATTTTTTGACCGAAACTTGCATTTCAAAAAGTTTCACAGAATCTAATTTTCAGATGATATTCTGAATGGACTTCCATCATAACCTTCCCATGTAACATATATAAATAATCTGAAAATATTCGTATCATTTCGAATAGCCCCGGATTTAATTTGATTTTTTTGACCAAAATTAGTGCATAATATATCATGATTTTTTGACCGAAACATGCATTTCAAAAAGTGTCATAGAATTTAATTTTTAGATAAATTTTTGTATGGACTTATATCATAACCTTCCCACGAAAATATATAAATGATCTGAAAAGTGTCGTATCATTTCGAACAATGCTCGATTTAATTTCATTTTTGACCTAAACTAATATTAACTTGTGTATAATATACTACTATTTTTTGACCGAAACTTGCATTTAAAAAAGTTTCATAGAATCTAATTTTCAGATGATTTTTTGCATGGACTTCCCTCATAACCTTCCCATGTAACATATATAAATAATCTGAAAATATTCGTATCATTTCGAAAAGCATTTGATTTATTTTGATTTTTTTGGACCAAAATTAGTGGATAATATATCATGATTTTTTGACCGAAGCATGCATTTCAAAAAGTGTCATATAATCTAATTTTTAGATAAATTTTTGCATTGACTTCAATCATAACCTTCCCCCGTAAAATATATAAATGATCTGAAAAATTTCGTATCTTTTCAAACAGTCCCCAATTTAATTTGTTTTTTTACCTAAACTAGTATAAACTAGTGTATAATATATTATGATTTTTGGACCGAAACTTGCATTTCGAAAAGTTTCATAGAATCTAATTTTCAGATGATTTTTTGCATGGACTTCGATCATAACCTTCCCTCGTAACATATATAAATGATATGAAAAGATTCGTATCATTTTGAATAGCCCCTGATTTAATTTGATTTTTTCGACCGAAACTTGTGTATCATATATCATGATTTTTTGACCGAAACTTGCATTTCGAAAATTGTCATAAAGTCTAATTTTCAGATAAATTTTTGCATGGACTTAAATCATAACCTCCCCCCGTAAAATATATAAATGATCTGAAAAGTTTCGTATCGTTTCGAATAATGCTCGATTTAATTTGATTTTTTGACCTAAACTAATAAAAACTTGTGTATAATATACTACGATTCTTAACCGAAACTTGAATTTCAAAAAGTTTCATAGAATCTAATTTTCAGTTCATTTTTTGCATGGACTTCCATTATAACCTTCCCATGTAACATATATAAATAATCTAAAAATATTTGTATCCTTTCAAACAGTCCCCGATTTAATTTGATTTTTTTGACTGAAACTAGTGTATAATATATCATGATTTTTGGACCGAAACATGCATTTCAAAAATTGTTATAGAATCTAATTTTTAGATAAATTTTTGCATGGACTTCAAACATAACCAACCCCCAAAAAATATATAAAAGATCTGAAAAGTTTCGTATCATTTCGAACAATCCTCGATTTAATTTGATTTATTTGAACTAAACTATTATAAACTAGTACATATATAAATGATCTGAAAAGATTCCTATCATTTTGAATAGCCCCCGATTTAATTTGATTTTTTTGACCCAAACTAGTGTATAATATATCATGATTTTTTGACCGAAACATGCATTTCAAAAAGTGTCGTAAAATCTAATTTCCTGATAAATTTTTGCATGGACTTCCATCAAAACCTTCCCCTGTAAAATATATAAATGACCTGAAAAGTTTTATATCATTTCGAACAATGCTCGATTTAATTTGATTTTTTGACCTAAACTAATATAAACTTGTGTTTAATATACTACGATTTTTTGACCGAAACTTGCATTTCAAAAAGTTTCACAGAATCTAATTTTCAGATGATATTCTGAATGGACTTCCATCATAACCTTCCCATGTAACATATATAAATAATCTGAAAATATTCGTATCATTTAGAATAGCCCCGGATTTAATTTGATTTTTTTGACCAAAATTAATGCATAATATATCATGATTTTTTGACCGAAACATGCATTTCAAAAAGTGTCATAGAATTTAATTTTTAGATAAATTTTTGTATGGACTTATATCATAACCTTCCCACGAAAATATATAAATGATCTGAAAATTGTCGTATCATTTCGAACAATGCTCGATTTAATTTCATTTTTGACCTAAACTAATATAAACTTGTGTATAATATACTACTATATTTTGACCGAAACTTGCATTTCAAAAAGTTTCATAGAATCTAATTTTCAGATGATTTTTTGCATGGACATCCATCATAACCTTCCCATGTAACATATATAAATAATCTGAAAATATTCGTATCATTTCAAAAAGCATTTGATTTATTTTGATTTTTTTGACCAAAATTAGTGGATAATATATCATGATTTTTTGACCGAAGCATGCATTTCAAAAAGTGTCATATAATCTAATTTTTAGATAAATTTTTGCATAGACTTCAATCATAACCTTCCCCCGTAAAATATATAAATGATCTGAAAAATTTCGTATCTTTTCAAACAGTCCCCAATTTAATTTGTTTTTTTACCTAAACTAGTATAAACTAGTGTATAATATATTATGATTTTTGGACCGAAACTTGCATTTCGAAAAGTTTCATAGAATCTAATTTTCAGATGATTTTTTGCATGGACTTCGATCATAACCTTCCCTCGTAACATATATAAATGATATGAAAAGATTCGTATCATTTTGAATAGCCCCTGATTTAATTTGATTTTTTCGACCGAAACTTGTGTATCATATATCATGATTTTTTGACCGAAACTTGCATTTCCAAAATTGTCATAAAGTCTAATTTTCAGATAAATTTTTGCATGGACTTAAATCATAACCTCCCCCCGTAAAATATATAAATGATCTGAAAAGTTTCGTATCGTTTCGAATAATGCTCGATTTAATTTGATTTTTTGACCTAAACTAATAAAAACTTGTGTATAATATACTACGATTCTTAACCGAAACTTGAATTTCAAAAAGTTTCATAGAATCTAATTTTCAGTTCATTTTTTGCATGGACTTCCATTATAACCTTCCCATGTAACATATATAAATAATCTAAAAATATTTGTATCCTTTCAAATAGTCCCCGATTTAATTTGATTTTTTTGACTGAAACTAGTGTATAATATATCATGATTTTTGGACCGAAACATGCATTTCAAAAATTGTTATAGAATCTAATTTTTAGATAAATTTTTGCATGGACTTCAAACATAACCAACCCCCAAAAAATATATAAAAGATCTGAAAAGTTTCGTATCATTTCGAACAATCCTCGATTTAATTTGATTTATTTGAACTAAACTATTATAAACTAGTACATATATAAATGATCTGAAAAGATTCCTATCATTTTGAATAGCCCCCGATTTAATTTGATTTTTTTGACCCAAACTAGTGTATAATATATCATGATTTTTTGACCGAAACATGCATTTCAAAAAGTGTCGTAAAATCTAATTTCCTGATAAATTTTTGCATGGACTTCCATCAAAACCTTCCCCTGTAAAATATATAAATGACCTGAAAAGTTTTATATCATTTCGAACAATGCTCGATTTAATTTGATTTTTTGACCTAAACTAATAAAACTTGTGTTTAATATACTACGATTTTTTGACCGAAACTTGCATTTCAAAAAGTTTCACAGAATCTAATTTTCAGATGATATTCTGAATGGACTTCCATCATAACCTTCCCATGTAACATATATAAATAATCTGAAAATATTCGTATCATTTAGAATAGCCCCGGATTTAATTTGATTTTTTTGACCAAAATTAATGCATAATATATCATGATTTTTTGACCGAAACATGCATTTCAAAAAGTGTCATAGAATTTAATTTTTAGATAAATTTTTGTATGGACTTATATCATAACCTTCCCACGAAAATATATAAATGATCTGAAAATTGTCGTATCATTTCGAACAATGCTCGATTTAATTTCATTTTTGACCTAAACTAATATAAACTTGTGTATAATATACTACTATATTTTGACCGAAACTTGCATTTCAAAAAGTTTCATAGAATCTAATTTTCAGATGATTTTTTGCATGGACTTCCATCATAACCTTCCCATGTAACATATATAAATAATCTGAAAATATTCGTATCATTTCAAAAAGCATTTGATTTATTTTGATTTTTTTGACCAAAATTAGTGGATAATATATCATGATTTTTTGACCGAAGCATGCATTTCAAAAAGTGTCATATAATCTAATTTTTAGATAAATTTTTGCATAGACTTTAATCATAACCTTCCCCCGTAAAATATATAAATGATCTGAAAAATTTCGTATCTTTTCAAACAGTCCCCAATTTAATTTGTTCTTTTTACCTAAACTAGTATAAACTAGTGTATAATATATTATGATTTTTGGACCGAAACTTGCATTTCGAAAAGTTTCATAGAATCTAATTTTCAGATGATTTTTTGCATGGACTTCGATCATAACCTTCCCTCGTAACATATATAAATGATATGAAAAGATTCGTATCATTTTGAATAGCCCCTGATTTAATTTGATTTTTTCGACCGAAACTTGTGTATCATATATCATGATTTTTTGACCGAAACTTGCATTTCCAAAATTGTCATAAAATCTAATTTTCAGATAAATTTTTGCATGGACTTAAATCATAACCTCCCCCCGTAAAATATATAAATGATCTGAAAAGTTTCGTATCGTTTCGAATAATGCTCGATTTAATTTGATTTTTTGACCTAAACTAATAAAAACTTGTGTATAATATACTACGATTCTTAACCGAAACTTGAATTTCAAAAAGTTTCATAGAATCTAATTTTCAGTTCATTTTTTGCATGGACTTCCATTATAACCTTCCCATGTAACATATATAAATAATCTAAAAATATTTGTATCCTTTCAAATAGTCCCCGATTTAATTTGATTTTTTTGACTGAAACTAGTGTATAATATATCATGATTTTTGGACCGAAACATGCATTTCAAAAATTGTTATAGAATCTATTTTTAGATAAATTTTTGCATGGACTTCAAACATAACCAACCCCCAAAAAATATATAAAAGATCTGAAAAGTTTCGTATCATTTCGAACAATCCTCGATTTAATTTGATTTATTTGAACTAAACTATTATAAACTAGTACATATATAAATGATCTGAAAAGATTCCTATCATTTTGAATAGCCCCCGATTTAATTTGATTTTTTTGACCCAAACTAGTGTATAATATATCATGATTTTTTGACCGAAACATGCATTTCAAAAAGTGTCGTAAAATCTAATTTCCTGATAAATTTTTGCATGGACTTCCATCAAAACCTTCCCCTGTAAAATATATAAATGACCTGAAAAGTTTTATATCATTTCGAACAATGCTCGATTTAATTTGATTTTTTGACCTAAACTAATATAAACTTGTGTTTAATATACTACGATTTTTTGACCGAAACTTGCATTTCAAAAAGTTTCACAGAATCTAATTTTCAGATGATATTCTGAATGGACTTCCATCATAACCTTCCCATGTAACATATATAAATAATCTGAAAATATTCGTATCATTTAGAATAGCCCCGGATTTAATTTGATTTTTTTGACCAAAATTAATGCATAATATATCATGATTTTTTGACCGAAACATGCATTTCAAAAAGTGTCATAGAATTTAATTTTTAGATAAATTTTTGTATGGACTTATATCATAACCTTCCCACGAAAATATATAAATGATCTGAAAATTGTCGTATCATTTCGAACAATGCTCGATTTAATTTCATTTTTGACCTAAACTAATATAAACTTGTGTATAATATACTACTATATTTTGACCGAAACTTGCATTTCAAAAAGTTTCATAGAATCTAATTTTCAGATGATTTTTTGCATGGACTTCCATCATAACCTTCCCATGTAACATATATAAATAATCTGAAAATATTCGTATCATTTCAAAAAGCATTTGATTTATTTTGATTTTTTTGACCAAAATTAGTGGATAATATATCATGATTTTTTGACCGAAGCATGCATTTCAAAAAGTGTCATATAATCTAATTTTTAGATAAATTTTTGCATAGACTTCAATCATAACCTTCCCCCGTAAAATATATAAATGATCTGAAAAATTTCGTATCTTTTCAAACAGTCCCCAATTTAATTTGTTTTTTTTACCTAAACTAGTATAAACTAGTGTATAATATATTATGATTTTTGGACCGAAACTTGCATTTCGAAAAGTTTCATAGAATCTAATTTTCAGATGATTTTTTGCATGGACTTCGATCATAACCTTCCCTCGTAACATATATAAATGATATGAAAAGATTCGTATCATTTTGAATAGCCCCTGATTTAATTTGATTTTTTCGACCGAAACTTGTGTATCATATATCATGATTTTTTGACCGAAACTTGCATTTCCAAAATTGTCATAAAATCTAATTTTCAGATAAATTTTTGCATGGACTTAAATCATAACCTCCCCCCGTAAAATATATAAATGATCTGAAAAGTTTCGTATCGTTTCGAATAATGCTCGATTTAATTTGATTTTTTGACCTAAACTAATAAAAACTTGTGTATAATATACTACGATTCTTAACCGAAACTTGAATTTCAAAAAGTTTCATAGAATCTAATTTTCAGTTCATTTTTTGCATGGACTTCCATTATAACCTTCCCATGTAACATATATAAATAATCTAAAAATATTTGTATCCTTTCAAATAGTCCCCGATTTAATTTGATTTTTTTGACTGAAACTAGTGTATAATATATCATGATTTTTGGACCGAAACATGCATTTCAAAAATTGTTATAGAATCTAATTTTTAGATAAATTTTTGCATGGACTTCAAACATAACCAACCCCCAAAAAATATATAAAAGATCTGAAAAGTTTCGTATCATTTCGAACAATCCTCGATTTAATTTGATTTATTTGAACTAAACTATTATAAACTAGTACATATATAAATGATCTGAAAAGATTCCTATCATTTTGAATAGTCCCCGATTTAATTTGATTTTTTTGACCCAAACTAGTGTATAATATATCATGATTTTTTGACCGAAACATGCATTTCAAAAAGTGTCGTAAAATCTAATTTCCTGATAAATTTTTGCATGGACTTCCATCAAAACCTTCCCCTGTAAAATATATAAATGACCTGAAAAGTTTTATATCATTTCGAACAATGCTCGATTTAATTTGATTTTTTGACCTAAACTAATATAAACTTGTGTTTAATATACTACGATTTTTTGACCGAAACTTGCATTTCAAAAAGTTTCACAGAATCTAATTTTCAGATGATATTCTGAATGGACTTCCATCATAACCTTCCCATGTAACATATATAAATAATCTGAAAATATTCGTATCATTTCGAATAGCCCCGGATTTAATTTGATTTTTTTGACCAAAATTAATGCATAATATATCATGATTTTTTGACCGAAACATGCATTTCAAAAAGTGTCATAGAATTTAATTTTTAGATAAATTTTTGTATGGACTTATATCATAACCTTCCCACGAAAATATATAAATGATCTGAAAATTGTCGTATCATTTCGAACAATGCTCGATTTAATTTCATTTTTGACCTAAACTAATATAAACTTGTGTATAATATACTACTATATTTTGACCGAAACATGCATTTCAAAAAGTTTCATAGAATCTAATTTTCAGATGATTTTTTGCATGGACTTCCATCATAACCTTCCCATGTAACATATATAAATAATCTGAAAATATTCGTATCATTTCAAAAAGCATTTGATTTATTTTGATTTTTTTGACCAAAATTAGTGGATAATATATCATGATTTTTTGACCGAAGCATGCATTTCAAAAAGTGTCATATAATCTAATTTTTAGATAAATTTTTGCATAGACTTCAATCATAACCTTCCCCCGTAAAATATATAAATGATCTGAAAAATTTCGTATCTTTTCAAACAGTCCCCAATTTAATTTGTTTTTTTTACCTAAACTAGTATAAACTAGTGTATAATATATTATGATTTTTGGACCGAAACTTGCATTTCGAAAAGTTTCATAGAATCTAATTTTCAGATGATTTTTTGCATGGACTTCGATCATAACCTTCCCTCGTAACATATATAAATGATATGAAAAGATTCGTATCATTTTGAATAGCCCCTGATTTAATTTGATTTTTTCGACCGAAACTTGTGTATCATATATCATGATTTTTTGACCGAAACTTGCATTTCCAAAATTGTCATAAAGTCTAATTTTCAGATAAATTTTTGCATGGACTTAAATCATAACCTCCCCCCGTAAAATATATAAATGATCTGAAAAGTTTCGTATCGTTTCGAATAATGCTCGATTTAATTTGATTTTTTGACCTAAACTAATAAAAACTTGTGTATAATATACTACGATTCTTAACCGAAACTTGAATTTCAAAAAGTTTCATAGAATCTAATTTTCAGTTCATTTTTTGCATGGACTTCCATTATAACCTTCCCATGTAACATATATAAATAATCTAAAAATATTTGTATCCTTTCAAATAGTCCCCGATTTAATTTGATTTTTTTGACTGAAACTAGTGTATAATATATCATGATTTTTGGACCGAAACATGCATTTCAAAAATTGTTATAGAATCTAATTTTTAGATAAATTTTTGCATGGACTTCAAACATAACCATCCCCCAAAAAATATATAAAAGATCTGAAAAGTTTCGTATCATTTCGAACAATCCTCGATTTAATTTGATTTATTTGAACTAAACTATTATAAACTAGTACATATATAAATGATCTGAAAAGATTCCTATCATTTTGAATAGCCCCCGATTTAATTTGATTTTTTTGACCCAAACTAGTGTATAATATATCATGATTTTTTGACCGAAACATGCATTTCAAAATGTGTCGTAAAATCTAATTTTCTGATAAATTTTTGCATGGACTTCCATCAAAACCTTCCCCTGTAAAATATATAAATGACCTGAAAAGTTTTATATCATTTCGAACAATGCTCGATTTAATTTGATTTTTTGACCTAAACTAATATAAACTTGTGTTTAATATACTACGATTTTTTGACCGAAACTTGCATTTCAAAAAGTTTCACAGAATCTAATTTTCAGATGATATTCTGAATGGACTTCCATCATAACCTTCCCATGTAACATATATAAATAATCTGAAAATATTCGTATCATTTCGAATAGCCCCGGATTTAATTTGATTTTTTTGACCAAAATTAGTGCATAATATATCATGATTTTTTGACCGAAACATGCATTTCAAAAAGTGTCATAGAATTTAATTTTTAGATAAATTTTTGTATGGACTTATATCATAACCTTCCCACGAAAATATATAAATGATCTGAAAATTGTCGTATCATTTCGAACAATGGTCGATTTAATTTCATTTTTGACCTAAACTAATATAAACTTGTGTATAATATACTACTATATTTTGACCGAAACTTGCATTTCAAAAAGTTTCATAGAATCTAATTTTCAGATGATTTTTTGCATGGACTTCCATCATAACCTTCCCATGTAACATATATAAATAATCTGAAAATATTCGTATCATTTCAAAAAGCATTTGATTTATTTTGATTTTTTTGACCAAAATTAGTGGATAATATATCATGATTTTTTGACCGAAGCATGCATTTCAAAAAGTGTCATATAATCTAATTTTTAGATAAATTTTTGCATAGACTTCAATCATAACCTTCCCCCGTAAAATATATAAATGATCTGAAAAATTTCGTATCTTTTCAAACAGTCCCCAATTTAATTTGTTTTTTTTACCTAAACTAGTATAAACTAGTGTATAATATATTATGATTTTTGGACCGAAACTTGCATTTCGAAAAGTTTCATAGAATCTAATTTTCAGATGATTTTTTGCATGGACTTCGATCATAACCTTCCCTCGTAACATATATAAATGATATGAAAAGATTCGTATCATTTTGAATAGCCCCTGATTTAATTTGATTTTTTCGACCGAAACTTGTGTATCATATATCATGATTTTTTGACCGAAACTTGCATTTCCAAAATTGTCATAAAGTCTAATTTTCAGATAAATTTTTGCATGGACTTAAATCATAACCTCCCCCCGTAAAATATATAAATGATCTGAAAAGTTTCGTATCGTTTCGAATAATGCTCGATTTAATTTGATTTTTTGACCTAAACTAATAAAAACTTGTGTATAATATACTATGATTCTTAACCGAAACTTGAATTTCAAAAAGTTTCATAGAATCTAATTTTCAGTTCATTTTTTGCATGGACTTCCATTATAACCTTCCCATGTAACATATATAAATAATCTAAAAATATTTGTATCCTTTCAAATAGTCCCCGATTTAATTTGATTTTTTTGACTGAAACTAGTGTATAATATATCATGATTTTTGGACCGAAACATGCATTTAAAAAATTGTTATAGAATCTAATTTTTAGATAAATTTTTGCATGGATTTCAAACATATCCATCCCCCAAAAAATATATAAAAGATCTGAAAAGTTTCGTATCATTTCGAACAATCCTCGATTTAATTTGATTTATTTGAACTAAACTATTATAAACTAGTACATATATAAATGATCTGAAAAGATTCCTATCATTTTGAATAGCCCCCGATTTAATTTGATTTTTTTGACCCAAACTAGTGTATAATATATCATGATTTTTTGACCGAAACATGCATTTCAAAAAGTGTCGTAAAATCTAATTTTCTGATAAATTTTTGCATGGACTTCCATCAAAACCTTCCCCTGTAAAATATATAAATGACCTGAAAAGTTTTATATCATTTCGAACAATGCTCGATTTAATTTGATTTTTTGACCTAAACTAATATAAACTTGTGTTTAATATACTACGATTTTTTGACCGAAACTTGCATTTCAAAAAGTTTCACAGAATCTAATTTTCAGATGATATTTTGAATGGACTTCCATCATAACCTTCCCATGTAACATATAATAATAATCTGAAAATATTCGTATCATTTCGAATAGCCCCGGATTTAATTTGATTTTTTTGACCAAAATTAGTGCATAATATATCATGATTTTTTGACCGAAACATGCATTTCAAAAAGTGTCATAGAATCTAATTTTTAGATAAATTTTTGTATGGACTTATATCATAACCTTCCCACGAAAATATATAAATGATCTGAAAAGTGTCGTATTATTTCGAACAATGCTCGATTTAATTTCATTTTTGACCTAAACTAATATAAACTTGTGTATAATATACTACTATTTTTTGACCGAAACATGCATTTCAAAAAGTTTCATAGCATCTAATTTTCAGATGATTTTTTTGCATAGAATTCCATCATAACCTTCCCATGTAACATATATAAATAATCTGAAAATATTCGTATTATTTCGAATATACCCCCATTTAATTTTATTTTTTTGACCAAAATTAGTGTATAATATATCAGGATTTTTTGAAAGAAACATGCATTTCAAAAAGTGTCATAGAATCTAATTTTTAGATAAATTTTTGCATGGACTTCCATCATAACCTTCCCCCGTAAAATATATAAATGATCTGAAAAGTTTCGTATAATTTCGAATAATCCTCGATTTATTTGATTTATTTGACCTAAACAAGTATAAACTAGTGTATAATATAATATGATTTTTTGATCGAAACATGCATTTCAAAAAGTTTTATAGAATCTAATTTTTAGAAGATTTTTTGCAAGGACTTCCATCCTAACCTCCCCATATTACATATATAAATGATCTGAAAAGATTCGTATCATTTTGAATAGCCCCCGATTTAATTTGATTTTTTTGACCCAAGCTAGTGTATAATATATCATGTTTTTTTGACCGAAACATGCATTTCAAAAAATGTCATAAAATCTAATTTTCTGATATATTTTTGCATGGACTTATTTCATAACCTTCCCCCGTAAAATATATAAATGATCTGAAAAGGTTTATATCATTTCGAACAATGCTCGACTTAATTTGATTTTTTGACCTAAACTAATATAAACTTGTGTATAATATACTACGATTTTTTGACCGAAACTTGCATTTCAAAAAGTTTCATAGAATCTAATTTTCAGATGATATTTTGCATGGACTTCCATCATAACCTTCTCATGTAACATATATAAATAATCTGAAAATATTCGTATCATTTCGAATAGCCCCCGATTTAATTTGATTTTTTGGACCAAATTTAGTGTATAATATATCATGTTTTTTTGACCGAAACATGCATTTCAAAAATTGTCATATAATCTAATTTTTAGATAAATTTTTGCATGGACTTCAATCATAACTTTCCCACGTAAAATATATAAATGATCTGAAAAGTGTCGTAACATTTCGAACAATGCTCGATTTAATTTGATTTTTTGACCTAATCTAATATAAACTTGTGTATAATATACTACGATTTTTTGACCGAAACTTGCATTTCAAAAATGTTCATAGAATCTAATTTTCAGATGATTTTTTGCATAGAATTCAATCATAACCTTCCCATGTAACATATATAAATAATCTGAAAATATTCATATTATTTCGAATAGCCCCCGATTTAATTTTATTTTTTTGATTAAAATTAGTGTATAATATATCAGGATTTTTTGACCGAAACATGCATTTCAAAAAGTGTCTTAGAATCTAATTTTTAGATAAATTTTTGAATGGACTTCAATCATAACCTTCCCACGTAAAATATATAAATGATCTAAAAAGTGTCGTATCTTTTCGAACAATGCTCGATTTAATTTGATTTTTGACCTAAACTAATATAAACTTGTGTATAATATACTACGATTTTTTGACCGAAACTTGCATTTCAAAAAGTTTCATAGAATCTAATTTTCAGATGATTTTTTGCATGGACTTCCATTACAACCTTCCCATGTAACATATATAAATAATCTAAAAATATTTGTTTCATTTCGAATATCCCCCGATTTAATTTGATTTTCTTGACCAAAATTAGTGTATAATATATCAAGATTTTTTGACCGAAACATGCATTTCAAAAAGTGTCATAGAATCTATTTTTTAGATAAGTTTTTGCATGGACTTCAATCATAACCTTCCCCCGTAAAATATATAAATGATCTAAAAAGTTTCGTATCTTTTCAAACAGTCCCCAATTTCATTTGATTTTTAGACCGAAACTTGCATTTCGAAAAGTTTCATAGAATCTAATTTTAAGATGATTTTTTGCATGGACTTTGATCATAACCTTCCCTCGTAACATATATAAATGATATGAAAAGATTCGTATCATTTCGAATAGCCCCTGATTTAATTTGAATTTTTTGACCCAAACTAGTGTATAATATATCATGATTTTTTGACCGAAACTTGCATTTCGAAAAGTGTCATAAAATCTAATTTTCAGATAATTTTTTGCATGGACTTCAATCATAACCTTCCCCCATAAAATATATAAATGATCTGAAAATATTTCGTATCATTTCGAAAAATGCTCGATTTAATTTGATTTTTTGACCTACACTAATAAAAACTTGTGTATAATATACTACGATTTTTGACCGAAACTTGCATTTCAAAAAGTTTCATAGAATCTAATTTTCAGATGATTTTTTGCATGAACTTCCATCATATCCTTTCTATGTAACATATATAAATGATCTGAAAAGATTCGTATCATTTGGAATTGCCCCGATTTAATTTGATTTTTGACATAATCTTGTATAACCTGGTGTATAATATATTACGATTGTTTGACCAAAACTGGCATTTCGAAAAGTTTCAAAGAATCTAATTTTCAAATTATTATTTTCATGGACTTCCATCATAACCTTCCCCCATAAAATATATAAATGATTTGAAAAGTTCCGTATCATTTCGAATAGTCCTCGATTTAATTTGATTTATTTGACCGAAACTAGTATAAACTAGTGTATAATATACTATGATTTTTTGACCGAAACATGCATTTCAAAAAGTTTCATAGAATCTAATTTTCAGATGATTTTTTGCAAGGACTTCCATCATAACCTTCCCACATATCATATATAAATGATCTGAAAAGATTCGTATCATTTTGAATAGCCCCCGATTTAATTTGATTTTTTTGACCCAAACTAGTGTATAATATATCATGATTTTTTGACAGAAACTTGCATTTCGAAAAGTGTCATAAAATCTAATTTTCGGATTAATTTTTGCAAGGACTTAGATCATAACCTTCCGCCGTAAAACATATAAATGATCTGAAACGTTTCGTTCCATTTCGAATTATGCTCGATTTAATTTGATTTTTTGACCTAAACTAATAAAAACTTGTGTATAATATACCACGATTTTTGACCGAAACATGCATTTCAAAAAGTGTCATAGAATCTAATTTTTAGATAAATTTTTGCATGGACTTCCTACATAAACATCCCCCGAAAAATATATAAAAGATCTGAAAAGTTTCGTATCATTTCGAACAATCCTCGATTTAATTTGATTTATTTGAACTAAACTATGATAAATCAGTGCATAATATACTATGATTTTTTGACTGAAACTTGCAATTCGAAAAGTTTCATAGAATCTAATTTTTCAGATTTTTTTTTGCATGGACTTCCATCATAACCTTCCCTTTGTAACATATATAAATGATCTGACAAGATTCGTATCATTTTGAATAGCCCCGATTTAATTTAATTTTTGACCTAATCTTGTATAAACTAGTGTATAATATATTACGATTGTTTGACGACACTTGCATTTTGAAAAGTTTCATAGAATCTAATAATCAAATTATTTTTTGCATGTACTTCCATCATAACCTTCCCCCGTAAAATATATAAATGATCTGAAAAGTTCTGTATCATTTCGAATAATCCTCGATTTAATTTGATTTATTTGACCTAAACAAGTATAAACTAGGTTATAATGTACTATGATTTTTTGACCGAAACATGCATTTCTAAAAGTTTCATAAGATCTAATTTTCATAAGATTTTTTGCAAAGACTTCCATCCTAAACTTCCCACATAACATATATAAATGATCTGAAAAGATTCGTATCATATTGAATAGCCCCCGATTTAATTTGATTTTTTTGACCCAAACTAGTGTATAATATATCATGATTTGTTGATCGAAACATGCATTTCAAAAAGTGTCAAAAAATATAATTTTCTTATAAATTTTTGCATGGACTTTAATCATAACCTTCCCTTGTAAAATATATAAATGATCTGAAAAGTTTCGTATCATTTCGAACAATGCTCGATTTAATATGATTTTATGACCTAAACTAATATAAACTTGTGTATAATATACTACGATTTTTTTGACCGAAACTTGCATTTCAAAACGTTTCATAGAATCTAATTTTCAGATGATTTTTTGCATGGACTTCCATCATAACCTTCCCATGTAACTTATATAAATGATCTGAAAAGATTCGTATCATTTCGAATAGCCCACGATTTAATTTTATTTTTTTGACCAAAATTAGTGTATAATATATCATAATTTTTTGACCGAAACATGCATTTCAAAAAGAGTCATAGAATCTAATTTTTAGATAAATTTTTGCATGGACTTCAATCATAACCTTCCCCGGTAAAATATATAAATGATCTGAAATTTTTTGTATCTTTTCAAACAATCCCAAATTTAATTTGTTTTTTTATCTAAAGTAGTAAAAACTAGTGTATAATATATTATGATTTTTAGACCGAAACTTGCATTTCAAAAAATTTCATAGAATCTAATTTTCAGATGATTTTTTGCATGGACTTCGATCATAACCTTACCTCGTAACATATATAAATGATATGAAAAGATTCTTATCATTTCAAATAGCCCATGATTTAATTTGTTTTTGTTTACCGAAACTAGTGTATAATATATCATGACTTTTTCACCGAAACTTGCATTTCGAAAAGTGTCATAAACTCTAATTTTCAGATAAATTTTCGTATGGACTTAAATCATAAACTTCCCTCATAAAATATATAAATGATCTGAAAAGTTTCATATAATTTCGAATAATGCTCGATTTAATTTGATTTTTTGACCTAAACTAATAAAAACTTGTGTATAATATACTACGATTTTTGACCGAAACTTGCATTTCAAAAAGCTTCATAAAATCTAATATTCAGATGATTTTTTACATGGAATTCCATCATAACCTTACCATGTAACATATATAAATAATCTAAAAATATTCGTATCATTTCAAATAGTACCCGATTTAATTTGATTTTTTTGACTGAAACTAGTGTATAATATATCATGATTTTTTGACCGAAACATGCATTTCAAAAAGTGTCATAGAGTCTAATTTTTAGATAAATTTTTGCATGGACTTCAAACATATACATCCCCCGAAAAATAAATAAAAGATTTGAAAAGTTTCGTATCATTTCGAACAATCCTCGATTTAATTTGATTTATTTGAACTAAACTATTATAAACTAGTGCATAATATACTATGATTTTTTTACGGAAACTTGCATTTCAAAATGTTTAATAGAATCTAATTTTCAAATTATTTTTTGCATGGACTTCCATCATAACCTTCCCCCGTAAAATATATAAATGATCTAAACAAGTATTTGATCTAAACAAGTATAAACTAGTGTATAATATACTATGATTTTTTGACCGAAACATGCATTTCAAAACGTTTCATAGAATATAATTTTCAGAAGATTTTTTGCAAGGACTTCCATCCTAACCTTCCCACATAACATATATAAATGATTTAAAAGATTCATATCATTTTGAATAACCCCCGATTTAATTTGATTTTTTTGACCCAAACTAGTGTATAATATATCATGATTTTTTGACCGAAACATGCATTTCGAGAAGTGTGATAAAATCTAATTTTCTGATAACTTTTTGCATGGAATTAAATAATAACCTCCCCCGTAAAATATATAAATGATCTGAAAAGTTTCGTATCATTTCGAATAATGCTCGATTTAATTTGATGTTTTGACCTAAACTAATAAAAACTTGTGTATAATATACTACGATTTTTGACCGAAACTTGCATTTCAAAAAATTCATAGAATCTAATATTCAGATGATTTTTTGCACGGACATCCATCATAACCTTCCCATGTAACATATATAAATAATCTAAAAATATTCGTATCATTTCAAATAGTCCTCGATTTAATTTGAATTTTTTGACTGAAACTAGTGTATAATATATCATGATTTTTTGACCGAAACATGCATTTCAAATAGTGTCATAGAATCTAATTTTTAGATAAATTTTTGCACGGGCTTCAAATATAACCATCCACCGAAAAATATATAAAAGATCTGAAATGTTTCGTATCATTTCGAATAATCCTCGATTTAATTTGATTTATTTGAACTAAACTATTATAAACTAGTGCATAATATACTATGATTTTTTGACCGAAACTTGCATTTCAAAAAGTTTCATAGAATCTAATTTTCAAATTATTTTTTGCATGGACTTCCATCAAAACCTTCCCCCGTAAAATATATAAATTATCTGAAAAGTTATGTATCATTTCGAATAATCCTCGATTTAATTTAATTTATTTGACCTAAACAAGTATAAACTAGTGTATAATATACTATGATTTTTTGACCGAAACATGCATTTCAAAAAGTTTCATAGAATCTATTTTTCAGAAGATTTTTTGCAAGGACTTCCATCCTAACCTTCTCACATAGCATATATAAATGATCTGAAAAGATTCGTATCATTTTGAATAGCCCCCGAATTAATTTGATTTTTTTGACCCAAACTAGTGTATAATATATCATGATTTTTTGACCGAAACATGCATTTCGAAAAGTGTCATAAAATCTAATTTTCTGATAAATTTTTGCATTGACTTAAATAATAACCTTCCCTGTAAAATATATAAATGATCTGAAAAGTTTCGTATCATTTCGAATAATGCTCGATTTAATTTGATTTTTTGACCTAAACTAATAAAAACTTGTGTATAATATACTACGATCGTTGACCGAAACTTGCATTTCAAAAACAATTATAAAATCTAATTTTCAGATGTTTTTTTGCACGGACTTCCATCATAACCTTCACATGTAACATATATAAATAATCTAAAAATATTCGTATCATTTCAAATAGTCCCCGATAGAATTTGAATTTTTTGATTGAAACTAGTGTATAATATATCATGATTTTTTGACCGAAACATGCATTTCAAATAGTGTCATAGAATCTAATTTTTAGATAAATTTTTGCACGGACTTCAAACATAACCATCCCCCGAAAAATATATAAAAGATCTGAAATGTTTCGTATCATTTCGAATAATCCTCGATTTAATTTGATTTATTTGAACTAAACTATTATAAACTAGTGCATAATATACTATGATTTTTTGACCGAAACTTGCATTTCAAAAAGTTTCATAGAATCTAATTTTCAAATTATTTTTTGCATGGACTTCCATCGAAACCTTCCCCCGTAAAATATATAAATTATCTGAAAAGTTATGTATTATTTCGAATAATCCTCGATTTAATTTGATTTATTTGACCTAAACAAGTATAAACTAGTGTATAATATACTATGATTTTTTGACCGAAACATGCATTTCAAAAAGTTACATAGAATCTATTTTTCAGAAGATTTTTTGCAAGGACTTCCATCCTAACCTTCTCACATAACATATATAAATGATCTGAAAAGATTCGTATCATTTTGAATAGCCCCCGAATTAATTTGATTTTTTTGACCCAAACTAGTGTATAATATATCATGATTTTTTGACCGAAACATGCATTTCGAAAAGTGTCGTAAAATCTAATTTTATGATAAATTATTGCATGGACTTAAATAATAACCTTCCCCGTAAAATATATAAATGATCTTAAAAGATTCGTATCATTTTGAATAATGCTCGATTTAATTTGATTTTTTGACCTAAACTAATAAAAACATGTGTATAATATACTACGATCTTTGACCGAAACTTGCATTTCAAAAAAAATCATAGAATCTAATTTTCAGATGTTTTTTTGCACGGACTTCCATCATAACCTTTCCATGTAACATATATAAATAATATAAGAATATTCGTATCATTTCAAATAGTCCCCGATTTAATTTGATTTTTTTGACTGAAACTAGTGTATAATATATCATGATTTTTTGACCGAATCATGCATTTCAAAAAGTGTCATAGATTCTAATTATAGATAAATTTTTGCACGGACTTCAAACATAACCATCCCCCGAAAAATATATAAATGATCTGAAAAGTTTCGTATCATTTCGAATAATTCTCGATTTAATTTGATTTTTTGACCTAAACTAATAAAAACTTGTGTATAATATACTACGATTTTTGACCGAAACTTGAATTTCAAAAACATTCATAGAATCTAATTTTCAGATGATTTTTTGCACGGACTTCCATCATAACCTTCCCATGTAACATATATAAATAATCTAAAAATATTCGTATCATTTCAAATAGTCCCCGATTTAATTTGAATTTTTTGAGTGAAACTAGTGTATAATATATCATGATTTTTTGACCGAAACATGCATTTCAAATAGTGTCATAGAATCTAATTTTTAGATAAATTTTTGCACGGACTTCAAACATAACCATCCCCCGAAAAATATATAAAAGATCTGAAATGTTTCATATCATTTCGAATAATCCTCGATTTAATTTGATTTATTTGAACTAAACTATTATAAACTAGTGCATAATATACTATGATTTTTTGATAGAAACTTGCATTTCAAAAAGTTTCATAGAATCTAATTTTCAAATTATTTTTTGCATGGACTTCCATCAAAACCTTCCCCCGTAAAATATATAAATTATCTGAAAAGTTATGTATCATTTCGAATAATCCTCGATTTAATTTGATTTATTTGACCTAAACAAGTATAAACTAGTGTATAATATACTATGATTTTTTGACCGAAACATGCATTTCAAAAAGTTTCATAGAATCTATTTTTCAAAAGATTTTTTGCAAGGACTTCCATCCTAACCTTCTCACATAACATATATAAATGATCTGAAAAGATTCGTATCATTTTGAATAGCCTGCGAATTAATTTGATTTTTTTTGACCCAAACTAGTGTATAATATATCATGATTTTTTGACCGAAACATGCATTTCGAAAAGTGTCATAAAATCTAATTTTCTGATAAATTTTTGCATGGACTTAAATAATAACCTTCCCCGTAAAATATATAAATGATCTGAAAAATTTCGTATCATTTCGAATAATGCTCGATTTAATTTGATTTTTTGACCTAAACTAATAAAAACTTGTGTATAATATACTACGATCCTTGACCGAAACTTGCATTTCAAAAACAATTATAGAATCTAATTTTCAGATGTTTTTTTGCACGGACTTCCATCATAACCTTCACATGTAACATATATAAATAATCTAAAAATATTCGTATCATTTCAAATAGTCCCCGATTGAATTTGAATTTTTTGACTGAAACTAGTGTATAATATATCATGATTTTTTGACCGAAACATGCATTTCAAATAGTGTCATAGAATCTAATTTTTAGATAAATTTTTGCACGGACTTCAAACATAACCATCCCCCGAAAAATATATAAAAGATCTGAAATGTTTCGTATCATTTCGAATAATCCTCGATTTAATTTGATTTATTTGAACTAAACTATTATAAACTAGTGCATAATATACTAAGATTTTTTGACCGAAACTTGCATTTCAAAAAGTTTCATAGAATCTAATTTTCAAATTATTTTTTGCATGGACTTCCATCAAAACCTTCCCCTGTAAAATATATAAATTATCTGAAAAGTTATGTATAATTTCGAATAATCCTCGATTTAATTTGATTTATTTGACCTAAACAAGTATAAACTAGTGTATAATATACTATGATTTTTTGACCGAAACATGCATTTCAAAAGGTTTCATAGAATCTATTTTTCAGAAGATTTTTTGCAAGGACTTCCATCCTAACCTTCTCACATAACATATATAAATGATCTGAAAAGATTCGTATTATTTTGAATAGCCCCCGAATTAATTTGATTTTTTTGACCCAAACTAGTGTATAATATATCATGATTTTTTGACCGAAACATGCATTTCGAAAAGTGTCATAAAATCTAATTTTCTGATAAATTTTTGCATGGACTTAAATAATAACCTTCCCCGTAAAATATATAAATGATCTGAAAAGGTTCGTATCATTTCGAATAATGCATGATTTAATTTGATTTTTTGACCTAAACTAATAAAAACTTGTGTATAATATACTACGATCCTTGACCGAAACTTGCATTTCAAAAAAAATTATAGAATCTAATATTCAGATATTTTTTTTGCACGGACTTCCATCATAACCTTCCCATGTAACATATATAAATAATCTAAAAATATTCGTATCATTTCAAATAGTCCCCGATTTAATTTGATTTTTTTGACTGAAACTAGTGTATAATATATCATGATTTTTTGACCGAAACATGCATTTCATAAAGTGTCATAGAATCTAATTTTTAGATAAATTTTTGCACGGACTTCAAACATAACCATCCCCAAAAAAATATATAAATGATCTGAAAAGTTTCGTATCATTTCGAATAATGCTCGATTTAATTTAATTTTTTGACCTAAACTAATAAAAACTTGTGTATAATATACTACGATCCTTGACCAAAACATGCATTTCAAAAACAATTATAGAATCTAATTTTCGGATGTTTTTTTGCACGGACTTCCATCATAACCTTCCGATGTAACATATATAAATAATCTAAAAATATTCGTATCATTTCAAATAGTCCCCGATTTAATTTGATTTTTTTTTATTGAAACTAGTGTATAATATATCATGATTTTTTGACCGAAACATGCATTTCAAAAAGTGTCATAGAATCTAATTTTTAGATAAATTTTTGCACGAACTTCAAACATAACCATCCCCCGAAAAATATATAAATGATCTGAAAAGTTTCGTATCATTTCGAATAATGCTCGATTTAATTTAATTTTTTGACCTAAACTAATAAAAACTTGTGTGTAATAAACTACGATCCTTGACCGAAACTTGCATTTCAAAAATAATTATAGAATCTAATTTTCAGATGTTTTTTTGCACGGACTTCCATCATAACCTTCCCATGTAACATATATAAACAATCTAAAAATATTCGAATCATTTCAAATAGTCCCCGATTTAATTTGATTTTTTTGACTGAAACTAGTGTATAATATATCTTGATTTTTTGACCGAAACATGAATTTCAAAAAGTGTCATAGAATCTAATTTTTAGATAAATTTTTGCACGGACTTCAAACATAACCATCCCCCGAAAAATATATAAATGATCGGAAAAGTTTCGTATCATTTCGAATAATGCTCGATTTAATTTGATTTTTTGACCTAAACTAATAAACACCTGTGTATAATATACTACGATTTTTGACCGAAACTTGAATTTCAAAAAAATTCATAGAATCTAATTTTCAGATGATTTTTTGCACGAATTTCCATCATAACCTTCCCATGTAACAAATATAAATAATCTAAAAATATTCGTATCATTTCAAATAGTCCCCGATTTAATTTGAATTTTTTGACTGAAACTAGTGTATAATATATCATGATTTTTGACCGAAACATGCATTTCAAATTGTGTCATAGAATCTAATTTTTAGATAAATTTTTGCACGGACTTCAAACATAACCATCCCCCGAAAAATATATAAATGATCTGAAAAGTTTCGTATCATTTCGAATAATGCTCGATTTAATTTAATTTTTTGACCTAAACTAATAAAAACTTGTGTATAATATACTACGATCCTTGACCGAAACTTGCATTTCAAAAACAATTATAGAATCTAATTTTCAGATGTTGTTTTGCACGGACTTCCATCATAACCTTCCCATGTAACATATAAATAATCTAAAAATATTCGTATCATTTCAAATAGTCCCCGATTTAATTTGATTTTTTTGACTGAAACTAGTGTATAATATATCATGATTTTTTGACCGAAACATGCATTTCAAATAGTGTCATAGAATCTAATTTTTAGATAAATTTTTGCACGGACTTCAAACATAACCATCCCCCGAAAAATATATAAATGATCTGAAAAGTTTCGTATCATTTCGAATAATCCTCGATTTAATTTGATTTATTTGAACTAAACTATTATAAACTAGTGCATAATATACTAAGATTTTTTGACCGAAACTTGCATTTCAAAAAGTTTCATAGAATCTAATTTTCAAATTATTTTTTGCATGGACTTCCATCAAAACCTTCCCCTGTAAAATATATAAATTATCTGAAAAGTTATGTATAATTTCGAATAATCCTCGATTTAATTTGATTTATTTGACCTAAACAAGTATAAACTAGTGTATAATATACTATGATTTTTTGACCGAAACATGCATTTCAAAAGGTTTCATAGAATCTATTTTTCAGAAGATTTTTTGCAAGGACTTCCATCCTAACCTTCTCACATAACATATATAAATGATCTGAAAAGATTCGTATTATTTTGAATAGCCCCCGAATTAATTTGATTTTTTTGACCCAAACTAGTGTATAATATATCATGATTTTTTGACCGAAACATGCATTTCTAAAAGTGTCATAAAATCTAATTTTCTGATAAATTTTTGCATGGACTTAAATAATAACCTTCCCCGTAAAATATATAAATGATCTGAAAAGGTTCGTATCATTTCGAATAATGCATGATTTAATTTGATTTTTTGACCTAAACTAATAAAAACTTGTGTATAATATACTACGATCCTTGACCGAAACTTGCATTTCAAAAAAAATTATAGAATCTAATATTCAGATATTTTTTTTGCACGGACTTCCATCATAACCTTCCCATGTAACATATATAAATAATCTAAAAATATTCGTATCATTTCAAATAGTCCCCGATTTAATTTGATTTTTTTGACTGAAACTAGTGTATAATATATCATGATTTTTTGACCGAAACATGCATTTCATAAAGTGTCATAGAATCTAATTTTTAGATAAATTTTTGCACGGACTTCAAACATAACCATCCCCAAAAAAATATATAAATGATCTGAAAAGTTTCGTATCATTTCGAATAATGCTCGATTTAATTTAATTTTTTGACCTAAACTAATAAAAACTTGTGTATAATATACTACGATCCTTGACCAAAACATGCATTTCAAAAACAATTATAGAATCTAATTTTCGGATGTTTTTTTGCACGGACTTCCATCATAACCTTCCGATGTAACATATATAAATAATCTAAAAATATTCGTATCATTTCAAATAGTCCCCGATTTAATTTGATTTTTTTTGATTGAAACTAGTGTATAATATATCATGATTTTTTGACCGAAACATGCATTTCAAAAAGTGTCATAGAATCTAATTTTTAGATAAATTTTTGCACGAACTTCAAACATAACCATCCCCCGAAAAATATATAAATGATCTGAAAAGTTTCGTATCATTTCGAATAATGCTCGATTTAATTTAATTTTTTGACCTAAACTAATAAAAACTTGTGTGTAATAAACTACGATCCTTGACCGAAACTTGCATTTCAAAAACAATTATAGAATCTAATTTTCAGATGTTTTTTTGCACGGACTTCCATCATAACCTTCCCATGTAACATATATAAACAATCTAAAAATATTCGAATCATTTCAAATAGTCCCCGATTTAATTTGATTTTTTTGACTGAAACTAGTGTATAATATATCTTGATTTTTTGACCGAAACATGAATTTCAAAAAGTGTCATAGAATCTAATTTTTAGATAAATTTTTGCACGGACTTCAAACATAACCATCCCCCGAAAAATATATAAATGATCGGAAAAGTTTCGTATCATTTCGAATAATGCTCGATTTAATTTGATTTTTTGACCTAAACTAATAAACACCTGTGTATAATATACTACGATTTTTGACCGAAACTTGAATTTCAAAAAAATTCATAGAATCTAATTTTCAGATGATTTTTTGCACGAATTTCCATCATAACCTTCCCATGTAACAAATATAAATAATCTAAAAATATTCGTATCATTTCAAATAGTCCCCGATTTAATTTGAATTTTTTGACTGAAACTAGTGTATAATATATCATGATTTTTGACCGAAACATGCATTTCAAATTGTGTCATAGAATCTAATTTTTAGATAAATTTTTGCACGGACTTCAAACATAACCATCCCCCGAAAAATATATAAATGATCTGAAAAGTTTCGTATCATTTCGAATAATGCTCGATTTAATTTAATTTTTTGACCTAAACTAATAAAAACTTGTGTATAATATACTACGATCCTTGACCGAAACTTGCATTTCAAAAACAATTATAGAATCTAATTTTCAGATGTTGTTTTGCACGGACTTCCATCATAACCTTCCCATGTAACATATAAATAATCTAAAAATATTCGTATCATTTCAAATAGTCCCCGATTTAATTTGATTTTTTTGACTGAAACTAGTGTATAATATATCATGATTTTTTGACCGAAACATGCATTTCAAATAGTGTCATAGAATCTAATTTTTAGATAAATTTTTGCACGGACTTCAAACATAACCATCCCCCGAAAAATATATAAATGATCTGAAAAGTTTCGTATCATTTCGAATAATCCTCGATTTAATTTGATTTATTTGAACTAAACTATTATAAACTAGTGCATAATATACTAAGATTTTTTGACCGAAACTTGCATTTCAAAAAGTTTCATAGAATCTAATTTTCAAATTTTTTTTTGCATGGACTTCCATCAAAACCTTCCCCTGTAAAATATATAAATTATCTGAAAAGTTATGCATAATTTCGAATAATCCTCGATTTAATTTGATTTATTTGACCTAAACAAGTATAAACTAGTGTATAATATACTATGATTTTTTGACCGAAACATGCATTTCAAAAAGTTTCATAGAATCTAATTTTTAGAAGATTTTTTGCAAGGACTTCCATCCTAACCTTCTCACATAATATATATAAATGATCTGAAAAGATTCGTATTATTTTGAATAGCCCCCGAATAAATTTGATTTTTTTTGACCCAAACTAGTGTATAATATATCATGATTTTTTGACCGAAACATGCATTTCGAATAGTGTCATAAAATCTAATTTTCTGATAAATTTTTGCATGGACTTAAATAATAACCTTCCCCGTAAAATATATAAATGATCTGAAAAGATTCGTATCATTTCGAATAATGCATGATTTAATTTGATTTTTTGACCTAAACTAATAAAAACTTGTGTATAATATACTACGATCCTTGACCTAAACTTGCATTTCAAAAAAAATTATAGAATCTAATTTTCAGATATTTTTTTTGCACGGACATCCATCATAACCTTCCCATGTAACATATATAAATAATCTAAAAATATTCGTATCATTTCAAATAGTCCCCGATTTAATTTGATTTTTTTGACTGAAACTAGTGTATAATATATCATGATTTTTTGACCGAAACAAGCATTTCAAAAAGTGTCATAGAATCTAATTTTTAGATAAATTTTTGCTCGGACTTCAAACATAACCATCCCCTAAAAAATATATAAATGATCTGAAAAGTTTCGTATCATTTCGAATAATGCTCGATTTAATTTAATTTTTTGACCTAAACTAAAAAAAACTTGTGTATAATATACTACGATCCTTGACCAAAACTTGCATTTCAAAAACAATTATAGAATCTAATTTTCGGATGTTTTTTTGCACGGACTTCCATCATAACCTTCCCATGTAACATATATAAATAATCTAAAAATATTCGTATCATTTCAAATAGTCCCCGATTTAATTTGATTTTTTTTTATTGAAACTAGTGTATAATATATCTTAATTTTTTGACCGAAACATGCATTTCAAAAAGTGTCATAGAATCTAATTTTTAGATAAATTTTTGCACGAACTTCAAACATAACCATCGCCCGAAAAATATATAAATGATCTGAAAAGTTTCGTATCATTTCGAATAATGCTCGATTTAATTTAATTTTTTGACCTAAACTAATAAAAACTTGTGTGTAATAAACTACGATCCTTGACCGAAACTTGCATTTCAAAAACAATTATAGAATCTAATTTTCAGATGTTTTTTTGCACGGACTTCCATCATAACCTTCCCATGTAACATATATAAATAATCTAAAAATATTCGTATCATTTCAAATAGTCCCTGATTTAATTTAATTTTTTTGACTGAAACTAGTGTATAATATATCTTGATTTTCTGACCGAAACATGCATTTCAAAAAGTGTCATAGAATCTAATTTTTAGATAAATTTTTGCACGGACTTCAAACATAACCATCCCCCGAAAAATATATAAATGATCGGAAAAGTTTCGTATCATTTCGAATAATGCTCGATTTAATTTGATTTTTTGACCTAAACTAATAAACACCTGTGTATAATATACTACGATTTTTGACCGAAACTTGAATTTCAAAAAAATTCATAGAATCTAATTTTCAGATGATTTTTTGCACGAACTTCCATCATAACCTTCCCATGTAACAAATATAAATAATCTAAAAATATTCGTATCATTTCAAATAGTCCCCGATTTAATTTGAATTTTTTGACTGAAACTAGTGTATAATATATCATGATTTTTTGACCGAAACATGCATTTCAAATTGTGTCATAGAATCTAATTTTTAGATAAATTTTTGCACGGACTTCAAACATAACCATACCCCGAAAAATATATAAAAGATCTGAAATGTTTCGTATCATTTCGAATAATCCTCGATTTAATTTGATTTATTTGAACTAAACTATTATAAACTAGTGCATAATATACTATGATTTTTTGACAGAAACTTGCATTTCAAAAAGTTTCATAGAATCTAATTTTCAAATTATTTTTTGCATGGACTTCCATCAAAACCTTCCCCCGTAAAATATATAAATTATCTGAAAAGTTATGTATCATTTCGAATAATCCTCGATTTAATTTGATTTATTTGACCTAAACAAGTATAAACTAGTGTATAATATACTATGATTTTTTGACCGAAACATGCATTTCAAAAAGTTTCATAGAATCTATTTTTCAAAAGATTTTTTGCAAGGACTTCCATCCTAACCTTCTCACATAACATATATAAATGATCTGAAAAGATTCGTATCATTTTGAATAGCCCGCGAATTAATTTGATTTTTTTGACCCAAACTAGTGTATAATATATCATGATTTTTTGACCGAAAAATGCATTTCGAAAAGTGTCATAAAATCTAATTTTCTGATAAATTTTTGCATGGACTTAAATAATAACCTTCCCCGTAAAATATATAAATGATCTGAAAAGTTTCGTATCATTTCGAATAATGCTCGATTTAATTTGATTTTTTGACCTAAACTAATAAAAACTTGTGTATAATATACTACGATCCTTGACCGAAACTTGCATTTCAAAAACAATTATAGAATCTAATTTTCAGATGTTTTTTTGCACGGACATCCATCATAACCTTCACATGTAACATATATAAATAATCTAAAAATATTCGTATCATTTCAAAAAGTCCCCGATTGAATTTGAATTTTTTGACAGAAACTAGTGTATAATATATCATGATTTTTTGACCGAAACATGCATTTCAAATAGTGTCATAGAATCTAATTTTTAGATAAATTTTTGCATGGACTTCCATCAAAACCTTCCCCTGTAAAATATATAAATTATCTGAAAAGTTATGTATCATTTCGAATAATCCTCGATTTAATTTGATTTATTTGACCTAAACAAGTATAAACTAGTGTATAATATACTATGATTTTTTGACCGAAACATGCATTTCAAAAAGTTTCATAGAATCTATTTTTCAGATATTTTTTTTGCACGGACTTCCATCATAACCTTCCCATGTAACATATATAAATAATCTAAAAATATTCGTATCATTTCAAATAGTCCCCGATTTAATTTGATTTTTTTGACTGAAACTAGTGTATAATATATCATGATTTTTTGACCGAAACATGCATTTAAAAAAGTGTCATAGAATCTAATTTTTAGATAAATTTTTGCTCGGACTTCAAACATAACCATCCCCCGAAAAATATATAAATGATCTGAAAAGTTTCGTATCATTTCGAATAATGCATGATTTAATTTGATTTTTTGACCTAAACTAATAAAAACTTGTGTATAATATACTACGATCCTTGACCGAAACTTGCATTTCAAAAACAATTATAGAATCTAATTTTCGGATGATTTTTTGCACGGACTTCCATCATAACCTTCCCATGTAACATATATAAATAATCTAAAAATATTCGTATCATTTCAAATAGTCCCCGATTTAATTTGATTTTTTTGACTGAAACTAGTGTATAATATATCATGATTTTTTGACCGAAACAAGCATTTCAAAAAGTGTCATAGAATCTAATTTTTAGATAAATTTTTGCACGGACTTCAAACATAACCATCCCCCGAAAAATATATAAATGATCTGAAAAGTTTCGTATCATTTCGAATAATGCTCGATTTAATTTAAATTTTTGACCTAAACTAATAAAAACTTGTGTATAATATACTACGATCCTTGACCGAAACTTGCATTTCAAAAACAATTATAGAATCTAATTTTCAGATGTTTTTTTGCACGGACTTCCATCATAACCTTCCCAAGTAACATATATAAATAATCTAAAAATATTCGTATCATTTCAAATAGTCCCCGATTTAATTTGATTTTTTTGACTGAAATTAGTGTATAATATATCATGATTTTTTGACCGAAACATGCATTTCAAAAAGTGTCATAGAATCTAATTTTTAGATAAATTTTTGCACGGACTTCAAACATAACCATCCCCCGAAAAATATATAAATGATCTGAAAAGTTTCGTATCATTTCGAATAATGCTCGATTTAATTTTATTTTTTGACCTAAACTAATAAAAACTTGTGTATAATATACTACGATCCTTGACCGAAACATGCATTTCAAAAACAATTATAGAATCTAATTTTCAGATGTTGTTTTGCACGGACTTCCATCATAACCTTCCCATGTAACATATATAAATAATCTAAAAATATTCGTATCATTTCAAATAGTCCCCGATTTAATTTGATTTTTTTGACTGAAACTAGTGTATAATATATCATGATTTTTTGACCGAAACATGCATTTCAAAAAGTGTCATAGAATCTAATTTTTAGATAAATTTTTGCACGGACTTCAAACATAACCATCCCCCGAAAAATATAAAAATGATCTGAAAAGTTTCGTATCATTTCGAATAATGCTCGATTTAATTTGATTTTTTGACCTAAACTAATAAACACCTGTGTATAATATACTACGATTTTTGACCGAAACATGAATTTCAAAAAAATTCATAGAATCTAATTTTCAGATGATTTTTTGCACGGACTTCCATCATAACCTTCCCATGTAACATATATAAATAATCTAAAAATATTCGTATCATTTCAAATAGTCCCCGATTTAATTTGAATTTTTTGACTGAAACTAGTGTATAATATATCATGATTTTTTGTCCGAAACATGCATTTCAAATTGTGTCATAGAATCTAATTTTTAGATAAATTTTTGCACGGACTTCAAACATAACCATCCCCCGAAAAATATATAAAAGATCTGAAATGTTTCGTATCATTTCGAATAATCCTCGATTTAATTTGATTTATTTGAACTAAACTATTATAAACTACTGCATAATATACTATGATTTTTTGACCGAAACTTGCATTTCAAAAAGTTTCATAGAATCTAATTTTGAAATTATTTTTTGCATGGATTTCCATCAAAACCTTCCCCCGTAAAATATATAAATTATCTAAAAATATTCGTATCATTTCAAATAGTCCCCAATTTAATCTGATTTTTTTGACTGAAACTAGTGTATAATATATCATGATTTTTTGACCGAAACATGCATTTCAAAAAGTGTCATAGAATCTAATTTTTAGATAATTTTTTGCACGGACTTCAAACATAACCATCCCCCGAAAAATATATAAATGATCTGAAAAGTTTCGTATCATTTCGAATAATGCTCGATTTAATTTGATTTTTTGACCTAAACTAATAAACACCTGTGTATAATATACTACGATTTTTTACCGAAACTTGAATTTCAAAAAAATTCATAGAATCTAATTTTCAAGTGATTTTTTGCACGGACATCCATCATAACCTTCACATTTAACATATATAAATAATCTAAAAATATTCGTATCATTTCAAATAGTCCCCGATTTAATTTGAATTTTTTGACTGAAACTAGTGTATAATATATCATGATTTTTTGACCGAAACATGCATTTCAAATTGTGTCATAGAATCTAATTTTTAGATAAATTTTTGCACGGACTTCAAACATAACCATCCCCCGAAAAATATATAAAAGATCTGAAATGTTTCGTATCATTTCGAATAATCCTCGATTTAATTTGATTTATTTGAACTAAACTATTATAAACTAGTGCATAATATACTATGATTTTTTGACCGAAACTTGCATTTCAAAAAGTTTCATAGAATCTAATTTTAAAATTATTTTTTGCATGGACTTCCATCAAAACCTTCCCCCATAAAATAAATAAATTATCTGAAAAGTTATGTATCATTTCGAATAATCCTCGATTTAATTTGATTTATTTGACCTAAACAAGTATAAACTAGTGTATAATATACTATGATTATTTGACCGAAACATGCATTTCAAAAAGTTTCATAGAATCTATTTTTCAGAAGATTTTTTGCAATGACTTCCATCCTAACCTTCTCACATAACATATATAAATGATCTGAAAAGATTCGTATCATTTTGAATAGCCCCCGAATTAATTTGATTTTTTTGACCCAAACTAGTGTATAATATATCATGATTTTTTGACCGAAACATGCATTTCGAAAAATGTCATAAAATCTAATTTTATGATAAATTATGGCATGGACTTAAATAATAACCTTCCCCGTAAAATATATAAATGATCTGAAAAGATTCGTATCATTTTGAATAATGCTCGATTTAATTTGATTTTTTGACCTAAACTAATAAAAACTTGTGTATAATATACTACGATCATTGACCGAAACTTGCATTTAAAAAAAATCATAGAATCTAATTTTCAGATGTTTTTTTGCATGGACTTCCATCATAACCTTTCCATGTAACATATATAAATAATATAAGAATATTCGTATCATTTCAAATAGTCCCCGATTTAATTTGATTTTTTTGACTGAAACTAGTGTACAATATATCATGATTTTTTGACCGAATCATGCATTTCAAAAAGTGTCATAGATTCTAATTTTTAGATAAATTTTTGCACGGACTTCAAACATAACCATCCCCCGAAAAATATATAAATTATCTGAAAAGTTTCGTATCATTTCGAATAATGCTCGATTTAATTTGATTTTTTGACCTAAACTAATAAAAACTTGTGTATAATATACTACGATTTTTGACCGAAACTTGAATTTCAAAGACATTCATAGAATCTAATTTTCAGATGATTTTTTGCACGGACTTCCATCATAACCTTCCCATGTAAAATATATAAATTATCTTAAAAGTTATGTATCATTTCGAATAATCCTCGATTTAATTTGATTTATTTGACCTAAACAAGTATAAACTAGTGTATAATATACTATGATTTTTTGACCGAAACATGCATTTCAAAAAGTTTCATAGAATCTATTTTTCAAAAGATTTTTTGCAAGGACTTCCATCCTAACCTTCTCACATAACATATATAAATGATCTGAAAAGATTCGTATTATTTTGAATAGCCCCTGAATTAATTTGATTTTTTTGACCCAAACTAGTGTATAATATATCATGATTTTTTGACCGAAACATGCATTTCGAAAAGTGTCATAAAATCTAATTTTCGGATAAATTTTTGCATGGACTTAAATAATAACCTGCCCCGTAAAATATATAAATGATCTGAAAAGATTCGTATCATTTCGAATAATGCATGATTTAATTTGATTTTTTGACCTAAACTAATAAAAACTTGAGTATAATATACTACGATCCTTGACCGAAACATGCATTTCAAAAAAAATTATAGAATCAAATTTTCAGATATTTTTTTTGCACGGACTTCCATCATAACCTTCCCATGTAACATATATAAATAATCTAAAAATATTGTATCATTTCAAATAGTCCCCGATTTAATTTGATTTTTTTGACTGAAACTAGTGTATAATATATCATGATTTTTTGACCGAAACATGCATTTCAAAAAGTGTCATAGAATCTAATTTTTAGATAAATTTTTGCACGGACTTCAAACATAACCATCCCCCGAAAAATATATAAATGATCTGAAAAGTTTCGTATCATTTCGAATAATGCTAGATTTAATTTAATTTTTTGACCTAAACTAATAAAAACTTGTGTATAATATACTACGATCCTTGACCAAAACTTGCATTTCAAAAACAATTATAGAATCTAATTTTCGGATGTTTTTTTGCACGGACTTCCATCATAACCTTCCCAAGTAACATATATAAATAATCTAAAAATATTCGTATCATTTCAAATAGTCCCCGATTTAATTTGATTTTTTTGACTGAAATTAGTGTATAATATATCATGATTTTTTGACCGAAACATGCATTTCAAAAAGTGTCATAGAATCTAATTTTTAGATAAATTTTTGCACGGACTTCAAACATAACCATCCCCCGAAAAATATATAAATGATCTGAAAAGTTTCGTATCATTTCGAATAATGCTCGATTTAATTTAATTTTTTGACCTAAACTAATAAAAACTTGTGTATAATATACTACGATCCTTGACCGAAACTTGCATTTCAAAAACAATTATAGAATCTAATTTTCAGATGTTGTTTTGCACGGACTTCCATCATAACCTTCCCATGTAACATATATAAATAATCTAAAAATATTCGTATCATTTCAAATAGTCCCCGATTTAATTTGATTTTTTTGACTGAAACTAGTGTATAATATATCATGATTTTTTGACCGAAACATGCATTTCAAAAAGTGTCATAGAATCTAATTTTTAGATAAATTTTTGCACGGACTTCAAACATAACCATCCCCCGAAAAATATATAAATGATCTGAAAAGTTTCGTATCATTTCGAATAATGCTAGATTTAATTTAATTTTTTGACCTAAACTAATAAAAACTTGTGTATAATATACTACGATCCTTGACCAAAACTTGCATTTCAAAAACAATTATAGAATCTAATTTTCGGATGTTTTTTTGCACGGACTTCCATCATAACCTTCCCAAGTAACATATATAAATAATCTAAAAATATTCGTATCATTTCAAATAGTCCCCGATTTAATTTGATTTTTTTGACTGAAATTAGTGTATAATATATCATGATTTTTTGACCGAAACATGCATTTCAAAAAGTGTCATAGAATCTAATTTTTAGATAAATTTTTGCACGGACTTCAAACATAACCATCCCCCGAAAAATATATAAATGATCTGAAAAGTTTCGTATCATTTCGAATAATGCTCGATTTAATTTAATTTTTTGACCTAAACTAATAAAAACTTGTGTATAATATACTACGATCCTTGACCGAAACTTGCATTTCAAAAACAATTATAGAATCTAATTTTCAGATGTTGTTTTGCACGGACTTCCATCATAACCTTCCCATGTAACATATATAAATAATCTAAAAATATTCGTATCATTTCAAATAGTCCCCGATTTAATTTGATTTTTTTGACTGAAACTAGTGTATAATATATCATGATTTTTTGACCGAAACATGCATTTCAAAAAGTGTCATAGAATCTAATTTTTAGATAAATTTTTGCACGGACTTCAAACATAACCATCCCCCGAAAAATATATAAATGATCTGAAAAGTTTCGTATCATTTCGAATAATGCTCGATTTAATTTGATTTTTTGACCTAAACTAATAAACACCTGTGTATAATATACTACGATTTTTGACCGAAACATGAATTTCAAAAAAATTCATAGAATCTAATTTTCAGATGATTTTTTGCACGGACTTCCATCATAACCTTCCCATGTAACATATATAAATAATCTAAAAATATTCGTATCATTTCAAATAGTCCCCGATTTAATTTGAATTTTTTGACTGAAACTAGTGTATAATATATCATGATTTTTTGTCCGAAACATGCATTTCAAATTGTGTCATAGAATCTAATTTTTAGATAAATTTTTGCACGGACTTCAAACATAACCATCCCCCGAAAAATATATAAAAGATCTGAAATGTTTCGTATCATTTCGAATAATCCTCGATTTAATTTGATTTATTTGAACTAAACTATTATAAACTACTGCATAATATACTATGATTTTTTGACCGAAACTTGCATTTCAAAAAGTTTCATAGAATCTAATTTTAAAATTATTTTTTGCATGGATTTCCATCAAAACCTTCCCCCGTAAAATATATAAATTATCTAAAAATATTCGTATCATTTCAAATAGTCCCCGATTTAATCTGATTTTTTTGACTGAAACTAGTGTATAATATATCATGATTTTTTGACCGAAACATGCATTTCAAAAAGTGTCATAGAATCTAATTTTTAGATAATTTTTTGCACGGACTTCAAACATAACCATCCCCCGAAAAATATATAAATGATCTGAAAAGTTTCGTATCATTTCGAATAATGCTCGATTTAATTTGATTTTTTGACCTAAACTAATAAACACCTGTGTATAATATACTACGATTTTTGACCGAAACTTGAATTTCAAAAAAATTCATAGAATCTAATTTTCAAGTGATTTTTTGCACGGACATCCATCATAACCTTCACATTTAACATATATAAATAATCTAAAAATATTCGTATCATTTCAAATAGTCCCCGATTTAATTTGAATTTTTTGACTGAAACTAGTGTATAATATATCATGATTTTTTGACCGAAACATGCATTTCAAATTGTGTCATAGAATCTAATTTTTAGATAAATTTTTGCACGGACTTCAAACATAACCATCCCCCGAAAAATATATAAAAGATCTGAAATGTTTCGTATCATTTCGAATAATCCTCGATTTAATTTGATTTATTTGAACTAAACTATTATAAACTAGTGCATAATATACTATGATTTTTTGACCGAAACTTGCATTTCAAAAAGTTTCATAGAATCTAATTTTAAAATTATTTTTTGCATGGACTTCCATCAAAACCTTCCCCCGTAAAATAAATAAATTATCTGAAAAGTTATGTATCATTTCGAATAATCCTCGATTTAATTTGATTTATTTGACCTAAACAAGTATAAACTAGTGTATAATATACTATGATTATTTGACCGAAACATGCATTTCAAAAAGTTTCATAGAATCTATTTTTCAGAAGATTTTTTGCAATGACTTCCATCCTAACCTTCTCACATAACATATATAAATGATCTGAAAAGATTCGTATCATTTTGAATAGCCCCCGAATTAATTTGATTTTTTTGACCCAAACTAGTGTATAATATATCATGATTTTTTGACCGAAACATGCATTTCGAAAAATGTCATAAAATCTAATTTTATGATAAATTATGGCATGGACTTAAATAATAACCTTCCCCGTAAAATATATAAATGATCTGAAAAGATTCGTATCATTTTGAATAATGCTCGATTTAATTTGATTTTTTGACCTAAACTAATAAAAACTTGTGTATAATATACTACGATCATTGACCGAAACTTGCATTTAAAAAAAATCATAGAATCTAATTTTCAGATGTTTTTTTGCATGGACTTTCATCATAACCTTTCCATGTAACATATATAAATAATATAAGAATATTCGTATCATTTCAAATAGTCCCCGATTTAATTTGATTTTTTTGACTGAAACTAGTGTATAATATATCATGATTTTTTGACCGAATCATGCATTTCAAAAAGTGTCATAGATTCTAATTTTTAGATAAATTTTTGCACGGACTTCAAACATAACCATCCCCCGAAAAATATATAAATTATCTGAAAAGTTTCGTATCATTTCGAATAATGCTCGATTTAATTTGATTTTTTGACCTAAACTAATAAAAACTTGTGTATAATATACTACGATTTTTGACCGAAACTTGAATTTCAAAGACATTCATAGAATCTAATTTTCAGATGATTTTTTGCACGGACTTCCATCATAACCTTCCCATGTAAAATATATAAATTATCTTAAAAGTTATGTATCATTTCGAATAATCCTCGATTTAATTTGATTTATTTGACCTAAACAAGTATAAACTAGTGTATAATATACTATGATTTTTTGACCGAAACATGCATTTCAAAAAGTTTCATAGAATCTATTTTTCAAAAGATTTTTTGCAAGGACTTCCATCCTAACCTTCTCACATAACATATATAAATGATCTGAAAAGATTCGTATTATTTTGAATAGCCCCTGAATTAATTTGATTTTTTTGACTGAAATTAGTGTATAATATATCATGATTTTTTGACCGAAACATGCATTTCGAAAAGTGTCATAAAATCTAATTTTCGGATAAATTTTTGCACGGACTTAAATAATAACCTGCCCCGTAAAATATATAAATGATCTGAAAAGATTCGTATCATTTCGAATAATGCATGATTTAATTTGATTTTTTGACCTAAACTAATAAAAACTTGAGTATAATATACTACGATCCTTGACCGAAACATGCATTTCAAAAAAAATTATAGAATCAAATTTTCAGATATTTTTTTTGCACGGACTTCCATCATAACCTTCCCATGTAACATATATAAATAATCTAAAAATATTGTATCATTTCAAATAGTCCCCGATTTAATTTGATTTTTTTGACTGAAACTAGTGTATAATATATCATGATTTTTTGACCGAAACATGCATTTCAAAAAGTGTCATAGAATCTAATTTTTAGATAAATTTTTGCACGGACTTCAAACATAACCATCCCCCGAAAAATATATAAATGATCTGAAAAGTTTCGTATCATTTCGAATAATGCTCGATTTAATTTGATTTTTTGACCTAAACTAATAAACACCTGTGTATAATATACTACGATTTTTGACCGAAACATGAATTTCAAAAAAATTCATAGAATCTAATTTTCAGATGATTTTTTGCACGGACTTCCATCATAACCTTCCCATGTAACATATATAAATAATCTAAAAATATTCGTATCATTTCAAATAGTCCCCGATTTAATTTGAATTTTTTGACTGAAACTAGTGTATAATATATCATGATTTTTTGTCCGAAACATGCATTTCAAATTGTGTCATAGAATCTAATTTTTAGATAAATTTTTGCACGGACTTCAAACATAACCATCCCCCGAAAAATATATAAAAGATCTGAAATGTTTCGTATCATTTCGAATAATCCTCGATTTAATTTGATTTATTTGAACTAAACTATTATAAACTACTGCATAATATACTATGATTTTTTGACCGAAACTTGCATTTCAAAAAGTTTCATAGAATCTAATTTTAAAATTATTTTTTGCATGGATTTCCATCAAAACCTTCCCCCGTAAAATATATAAATTATCTAAAAATATTCGTATCATTTCAAATAGTCCCCGATTTAATCTGATTTTTTTGACTGAAACTAGTGTATAATATATCATGATTTTTTGACCGAAACATGCATTTCAAAAAGTGTCATAGAATCTAATTTTTAGATAATTTTTTGCACGGACTTCAAACATAACCATCCCCCGAAAAATATATAAATGATCTGAAAAGTTTCGTATCATTTCGAATAATGCTCGATTTAATTTGATTTTTTGACCTAAACTAATAAACACCTGTGTATAATATACTACGATTTTTGACCGAAACTTGAATTTCAAAAAAATTCATAGAATCTAATTTTCAAGTGATTTTTTGCACGGACATCCATCATAACCTTCACATTTAACATATATAAATAATCTAAAAATATTCGTATCATTTCAAATAGTCCCCGATTTAATTTGAAATTTTTGACTGAAACTAGTGTATAATATATCATGATTTTTTGACCGAAACATGCATTTCAAATTGTGTCATAGAATCTAATTTTTAGATAAATTTTTGCACGGACTTCAAACATAACCATCCCCCGAAAAATATATAAAAGATCTGAAATGTTTCGTATCATTTCGAATAATCCTCGATTTAATTTGATTTATTTGAACTAAACTATTATAAACTAGTGCATAATATACTATGATTTTTTGACCGAAACTTGCATTTCAAAAAGTTTCATAGAATCTAATTTTAAAATTATTTTTTGCATGGACTTCCATCAAAACCTTCCCCCGTAAAATAAATAAATTATCTGAAAAGTTATGTATCATTTCGAATAATCCTCGATTTAATTTGATTTATTTGACCTAAACAAGTATAAACTAGTGTATAATATACTATGATTATTTGACCGAAACATGCATTTCAAAAAGTTTCATAGAATCTATTTTTCAGAAGATTTTTTGCAATGACTTCCATCCTAACCTTCTCACATAACATATATAAATGATCTGAAAAGATTCGTATCATTTTGAATAGCCCCCGAATTAATTTGATTTTTTTGACCCAAACTAGTGTATAATATATCATGATTTTTTGACCGAAACATGCATTTCGAAAAATGTCATAAAATCTAATTTTATGATAAATTATGGCATGGACTTAAATAATAACCTTCCCCGTAAAATATATAAATGATCTGAAAAGATTCGTATCATTTTGAATAATGCTCGATTTAATTTGATTTTTTGACCTAAACTAATAAAAACTTGTGTATAATATACTACGATCATTGACCGAAACTTGCATTTAAAAAAAATCATAGAATCTAATTTTCAGATGTTTTTTTGCATGGACTTTCATCATAACCTTTCCATGTAACATATATAAATAATATAAGAATATTCGTATCATTTCAAATAGTCCCCGATTTAATTTGATTTTTTTGACTGAAACTAGTGTATAATATATCATGATTTTTTGACCGAATCATGCATTTCAAAAAGTGTCATAGATTCTAATTTTTAGATAAATTTTTGCACGGACTTCAAACATAACCATCCCCCGAAAAATATATAAATTATCTGAAAAGTTTCGTATCATTTCGAATAATGCTCGATTTAATTTGATTTTTTGACCTAAACTAATAAAAACTTGTGTATAATATACTACGATTTTTGACCGAAACTTGAATTTCAAAGACATTCATAGAATCTAATTTTCAGATGATTTTTTGCACGGACTTCCATCATAACCTTCCCATGTAAAATATATAAATTATCTTAAAAGTTATGTATCATTTCGAATAATCCTCGATTTAATTTGATTTATTTGACCTAAACAAGTATAAACTAGTGTATAATATACTATGATTTTTTGACCGAAACATGCATTTCAAAAAGTTTCATAGAATCTATTTTTCAAAAGATTTTTTGCAAGGACTTCCATCCTAACCTTCTCACATAACATATATAAATGATCTGAAAAGATTCGTATTATTTTGAATAGCCCCTGAATTAATTTGATTTTTTTGACCCAAACTAGTGTATAATATATCATGATTTTTTGACCGAAACATGCATTTCGAAAAGTGTCATAAAATCTAATTTTCGGATAAATTTTTGCATGGACTTAAATAATAACCTGCCCCGTAAAATATATAAATGATCTGAAAAGATTCGTATCATTTCGAATAATGCATGATTTAATTTGATTTTTTGACCTAAACTAATAAAAACTTGAGTATAATATACTACGATCCTTGACCGAAACATGCATTTCAAAAAAAATTATAGAATCAAATTTTCAGATATTTTTTTTGCACGGACTTCCATCATAACCTTCCCATGTAACATATATAAATAATCTAAAAATATTGTATCATTTCAAATAGTCCCCGATTTAATTTGATTTTTTTGACTGAAACTAGTGTATAATATATCATGATTTTTTGACCGAAACATGCATTTCAAAAAGTGTCATAGAATCTAATTTTTAGATAAATTTTTGCACGGACTTCAAACATAACCATCCCCCGAAAAATATATAAATGATCTGAAAAGTTTCGTATCATTTCGAATAATGCTCGATTTAATTTGATTTTTTGACCTAAACTAATAAACACCTGTGTATAATATACTACGATTTTTGACCGAAACATGAATTTCAAAAAAATTCATAGAATCTAATTTTCAGATGATTTTTTGCACGGACTTCCATCATAACCTTCCCATGTAACATATATAAATAATCTAAAAATATTCGTATCATTTCAAATAGTCCCCGATTTAATTTGAATTTTTTGACTGAAACTAGTGTATAATATATCATGATTTTTTGTCCGAAACATGCATTTCAAATTGTGTCATAGAATCTAATTTTTAGATAAATTTTTGCACGGACTTCAAACATAACCATCCCCCGAAAAATATATAAAAGATCTGAAATGTTTCGTATCATTTCGAATAATCCTCGATTTAATTTGATTTATTTGAACTAAACTATTATAAACTACTGCATAATATACTATGATTTTTTGACCGAAACTTGCATTTCAAAAAGTTTCATAGAATCTAATTTTAAAATTATTTTTTGCATGGATTTCCATCAAAACCTTCCCCCGTAAAATATATAAATTATCTAAAAATATTCGTATCATTTCAAATAGTCCCCGATTTAATCTGATTTTTTTGACTGAAACTAGTGTATAATATATCATGATTTTTTGACCGAAACATGCATTTCAAAAAGTGTCATAGAATCTAATTTTTAGATAATTTTTTGCACGGACTTCAAACATAACCATCCCCCGAAAAATATATAAATGATCTGAAAAGTTTCGTATCATTTCGAATAATGCTCGATTTAATTTGATTTTTTGACCTAAACTAATAAACACCTGTGTATAATATACTACGATTTTTGACCGAAACTTGAATTTCAAAAAAATTCATAGAATCTAATTTTCAAGTGATTTTTTGCACGGACATCCATCATAACCTTCACATTTAACATATATAAATAATCTAAAAATATTCGTATCATTTCAAATAGTCCCCGATTTAATTTGAAATTTTTGACTGAAACTAGTGTATAATATATCATGATTTTTTGACCGAAACATGCATTTCAAATTGTGTCATAGAATCTAATTTTTAGATAAATTTTTGCACGGACTTCAAACATAACCATCCCCCGAAAAATATATAAAAGATCTGAAATGTTTCGTATCATTTCGAATAATCCTCGATTTAATTTGATTTATTTGAACTAAACTATTATAAACTAGTGCATAATATACTATGATTTTTTGACCGAAACTTGCATTTCAAAAAGTTTCATAGAATCTAATTTTCAAATTATTTTTTGCATGGACTTCCATCAAAACCTTCCCCCGTAAAATAAATAAATTATCTGAAAAGTTATGTATCATTTCGAATAATCCTCGATTTAATTTGATTTATTTGACCTAAACAAGTATAAACTAGTGTATAATATACTATGATTATTTGACCGAAACATGCATTTCAAAAAGTTTCATAGAATCTATTTTTCAGAAGATTTTTTGCAATGACTTCCATCCTAACCTTCTCACATAACATATATAAATGATCTGAAAAGATTCGTATCATTTTGAATAGCCCCCGAATTAATTTGATTTTTTTGACCCAAACTAGTGTATAATATATCATGATTTTTTGACCGAAACATGCATTTCGAAAAATGTCATAAAATCTAATTTTATGATAAATTATGGCATGGACTTAAATAATAACCTTCCCCGTAAAATATATAAATGATCTGAAAAGATTCGTATCATTTTGAATAATGCTCGATTTAATTTGATTTTTTGACCTAAACTAATAAAAACTTGTGTATAATATACTACGATCATTGACCGAAACTTGCATTTAAAAAAAATCATAGAATCTAATTTTCAGATGTTTTTTTGCATGGACTTTCATCATAACCTTTCCATGTAACATATATAAATAATATAAGAATATTCGTATCATTTCAAATAGTCCCCGATTTAATTTGATTTTTTTGACTGAAACTAGTGTATAATATATCATGATTTTTTGACCGAATCATGCATTTCAAAAAGTGTCATAGATTCTAATTTTTAGATAAATTTTTGCACGGACTTCAAACATAACCATCCCCCGAAAAATATATAAATTATCTGAAAAGTTTCGTATCATTTCGAATAATGCTCGATTTAATTTGATTTTTTGACCTAAACTAATAAAAACTTGTGTATAATATACTACGATTTTTGACCGAAACTTGAATTTCAAAGACATTCATAGAATCTAATTTTCAGATGATTTTTTGCACGGACTTCCATCATAACCTTCCCATGTAAAATATATAAATTATCTTAAAAGTTATGTATCATTTCGAATAATCCTCGATTTAATTTGATTTATTTGACCTAAACAAGTATAAACTAGTGTATAATATACTATGATTTTTTGACCGAAACATGCATTTCAAAAAGTTTCATAGAATCTATTTTTCAAAAGATTTTTTGCAAGGACTTCCATCCTAACCTTCTCACATAACATATATAAATGATCTGAAAAGATTCGTATTATTTTGAATAGCCCCTGAATTAATTTGATTTTTTTGACCCAAACTAGTGTATAATATATCATGATTTTTTGACCGAAACATGCATTTCGAAAAGTGTCATAAAATCTAATTTTCGGATAAATTTTTGCATGGACTTAAATAATAACCTGCCCCGTAAAATATATAAATGATCTGAAAAGATTCGTATCATTTCGAATAATGCATGATTTAATTTGATTTTTTGACCTAAACTAATAAAAACTTGAGTATAATATACTACGATCCTTGACCGAAACATGCATTTCAAAAAAAATTATAGAATCAAATTTTCAGATATTTTTTTTGCACGGACTTCCATCATAACCTTCCCATGTAACATATATAAATAATCTAAAAATATTGTATCATTTCAAATAGTCCCCGATTTAATTTGATTTTTTTGACTGAAACTAGTGTATAATATATCATGATTTTTTGACCGAAACATGCATTTCAAAAAGTGTCATAGAATCTAATTTTTAGATAAATTTTTGCACGGACTTCAAACATAACCATCCCCCGAAAAATATATAAATGATCTGAAAAGTTTCGTATCATTTCGAATAATGCTAGATTTAATTTAATTTTTTGACCTAAACTAATAAAAACTTGTGTATAATATACTACGATCCTTGACCAAAACTTGCATTTCAAAAACAATTATAGAATCTAATTTTCGGATGTTTTTTTGCACGGACTTCCATCATAACCTTCCCATGTAACATATATAAATAATCTAAAAATATTCGTATCATTTCAAATAGTCCCCGATTTAATTTGATTTTTTTGACTGAAACTAGTGTATAATATATCATGATTTTTTGACCGAAACATGCATTTCAAAAAGTGTCATAGAATCTAATTTTTAGATAAATTTTTGCACGGACTTCAAACATAACCATCCCCCGAAAAATATATAAATGATCTGAAAAGTTTCGTATCATTTCGAATAATGCTCGATTTAATTTGATTTTTTGACCTAAACTAATAAACACCTGTGTATAATATACTACGATTTTTGACCGAAACTTGAATTTCAAAAAAATTCATAGAATCTAATTT